>CM064528.1:50741761-51125983 GCA_032716605.1 Paralithodes platypus
AGACCACACAGCCACCACAGTCGCCACACTGCTTGCCACAGAAGTGTTCCCTATATTCGGCCTTCCCCTTGCTCTTCTATCGGACAATGCCCCCGAGTTTAGTGGACACGTTTGGCAACAATTCACCCAACAATGCGGTATTAAGATTAAACACTCATCCCCGTACTGGCCTCAAGGAAATGCTATATGCGAACGCAGCCATCGCACCATCAACAACCAGTTACGTACAAGAATGATTGCTCTTAACACCTCAGACTGGCCATCACAACTAAAGATGATACAATGGGGCATGAACACCTGTCCCCGAGAAGACGGTATTTCCCCTCATGAACGTGTTTACGGTGTACCCCCCTGTTACTGCCATTCCACCACCACGCTCACCTTCCCTCCACCACCTCCACAATTGACCCATTGCAACATCTGCAAAACACCCTCCATACTGCCCAGATCTGTCAGGACACCAAAACTGATAACATCGATGACAAAAACCCTTTCGCCATCCATGACACCGTAATGGTAGCCAACCTCCCTATCACCAACAAGTTAGGCCCTCGCTATGTCGGGCCCTACACCGTCATACAAGTCCCAAATGCCTTTCAAGTTACCATCGACTATCACGGCGTGACTCGCACGTTCCGAACTAGATTCGTCCGAGAGTTTAAACCTCTAAAGCCACAAGACATTACCCCACCCCACATGTCCGACCCTGAATTAAACACCCCTACTCACCCTTCCACTCAGGCTATGAATATTCCCATACAAACCCCTAAGGACCTAAGCCCTCCAGCACCGAACCGACAAATCATTTCTCAACATACCCCCCAAACTAACCTCCACAAACCCCAAGCCCCCACTATCACACCCTCTTCCACCATGACACCTTCCTTCACTTCTGATAGTCAAGTGCCACCCCCAACTTATCCAAGTACGAAAACCTCCACCCACAACCCCGACCACAACGGAAACCCTCCCGTCTAGCCCTGACATACCTCCACCAGGCACCACAGTGAGAAAACCACCACCCCCACCCCAAACCAAGTACACACCCAACCGCACCACACAATCTACCTCAGTAACCTCACGCTACAACTTACGCCCACGACAAAAATCGTTTAAAACCTCCAGAAAACACACCCTGCTAACCAAGTTCCGTAGGGCTGCCAGACCACTACCCTCCTACTCCTCCTCCTCCTCCTCCTCTTCTTCTTCTTCGTCGAATTCTCCCCCACAAAGGGAAAGAAGACGAATAATCACCAGCAAATCACCAACCTCATCAAACGACACACCCCTCACACGCCCCTACCCCCAACCCTCCAACTTAAATCTACACTCCTTACCCACCCGTCTAGCCCCCCCCCCGCATCCGCCCCTTTCCCCACCACCCTACCCACACACCGACCAACCTCCTCATCTCACCGAACCCCCAACCAACCAACCCCCAAGGAATCCCCCCCCCCCCCCCCCCCCCCCACAAAGTCACCCCTGAGAAAACCCCCACATGTGCTTTACCTGTAAAACGTTCTTCCCCTCAATATAAAACATCGTCGAGCGACTCAAGTCCCACGACAAACATCTACCTTCCCACCAGGACCGCCAGAAGTAGAATAATCAACAGACCCATCAGATTTAAAGACAGCGATACAAAAATAACACCCCGTTCTGACACTCAGGACCCAAGCCACACAACACACACCCCCTCCTTCCCACACACCTCCTTCACCCACCTTACCTAAACCGATCTTGCGCATTGCCTCACTATATATTCCCAACCTACAACACCGCCCAAGAAAACCAAACAATACCCAGACTCACATTCCCCCTTCATCCCCAGCTCTGTTGTCACGCGTGAATCCCCCTTCGGTTAGTAACCCATTCACCACACTAAACAGACCTCCTGTCAATCCCACACACCTCACTCCGACCCCCACGGGGGAAAGCTACAAACCATTCATACGGAAGGTTAAAGTAAAAAAAAACACTGGACACTTGGCCCGTGTACCACGCCCACATCAAGCCCGGGCAGCCGGCTCGCTTGGTGTAGTGACTAGCGTCTCGGACTTCCACCCAGAAGGCCCGGGTTCGCGCCCACGCTCGGCGCATTAAAGATTTTTCACAAGCACTGAGTCATTACCATCCCTCATGAGCAAAGGGATGGGGTAGTAGTACAGGACCCCAATGGAAATACGCCTAATCGGCCTTATTGAGCTATCCTTAGCTAGCTTATCATGCGCTAGCTTTAAGAACTATTATTATTATTATTATTAGCCGCCCGTCACAACACAGAGGACACATTCTTACAGGTATACATTGACCTGCAAAAGAAACCTGACCGTCGCTCTCTTGCTTGGTGGAACCTTCTAAATACCCTTAAAATGACCCACCATGACTATGCTTCTTTTTACTTCACCCTTGAGGCTCGAGGACGAGCCTATAATGAAGGAGAGGGAAGTAAATTCCCCAGAACAAGAAGCCCACCACAGAAGCCATGAGCGAACACCACACAGAAACACCCGAAAGAAAGGTCCACAGAACGAAAGGACCAGCTGACCGAGCCAGCCAATTCAGACAGGCCCAAGCCCGCAGGGCTAAGCAGCTCCAGGCCGCACCTACATACCTTTTCTAAACTGACCATTTTCCACACCTCACGTACACTACCCCCTCGTGTCCTACACTCCTAACTACAAAGATGATGAACAGGAATATACATTCATATTAAAAACACCCATGCCCTGTCCCTAGACCTCGTATATCATTTCCCATGACGAGTATAGATATATGAAACCCGTGCTCAGTCGCCCCCTTGCATTGTTCCTCTAGTAACTAAGTGTCTCTATAATATTAACTGCCACCAGTATTGATACGACATAGCGGCACTGTCCGCTATGTGTGTCCGCTGTGTCGTATTGTGCCAAGTACAGATCAACCTGGTTTCATCACCTTATTAGGACGACGACTATAATGTCGTCGTTCATCTATGTATTCAATCCTTAGGTTAAGTATCTTTATCCGCCATTGTGTTCACCTTTTTCCATTTACTTTTCCACAATTGTCATACGTCTTCCACTTACCTCCTTCGTATCCACAGTCCACACTACGCCAATTTGCTTCGTGTCCTACACCCCTTACCTGCCCGATTCTACCTACACGATGATGAACAAGAATATACATTCATATTAAAAACACCCATGCCCTGTCCCTACGTTGAGCCAATGCCAACACATCAGACAGCCATAATTATATCTATGTATGTTCTTACATCCGAGAAGTAGATGTTATATACCTTAGAAGTTAATACACCCATGCTGTAACATAATCCTTACCCCAACCAGATATTGTATAGATAACCTTTGTTACCAGTATCTATCATAGTACCTCGAAACAATAACGCAGTACCCCTACGAACTGCCGCTTTCCTTGGGTCTATATTTCATAGAAAACGCAGTTCCCAGGGACACCTAGACGTACACAAAAAGCGTGTCAAATAATAGGTCCATAACCCCTCGTATGTACGAGAAATAATACACCATGTTTTTCCTTACTTTATCCACAAGTCACGCACAAACCTACAGTTAACCTCCTTCTCCCCCACCGCCCCACAGTCCACATGATTCTATCTTTTCCAGACTCATATTATAGGTTTGACTCCTGTAAGGAGATAAAGAAAACCTAATATTTAGTAGTGGCCCCGTAATCATTGACGAACATGCCTATTACATAAGGCATCCTCTTCAAACACTAATCCGCCGTAGTTTGAATCTACCGCGCAGAGCATTTAAAATCTGAGGAGCCTTCATCATGAGCGCACGCGACCTCACTCATGGCTTCAGTCATTATGAATTGGGTTCTCACTACGAAAAAACTTCGTAAACAATAAAAAACAAAAAGAAAATAAGAATAACTATCCAATAAGCTTTCCATGATATCGTAGATGTACTTGTGTGGATCTTTGACCAGACGCTGATTCAGGCGTCATTCTTCCTTCACTGACATATCAAGTAAACCAAATCCTTAATACATCAACGAATGGGAAGGGGATGGTCGGGAGGGCCCCAGTCGTCAATGATTACGGGGCCACTACTAAATATTAGGTTTTCTATATCTCCTTACAGGAGTCAAACCTATAATTTATTAGTGGCCCCTCCATCATTGACGAACATGCCTGATTTCTAAGACTGGAGGGGGACATTCGTAATCATATCATAACTCTAGAAAAGCAGATAATCAAACAACCAAAGGGGAGGTGTGGTGGAGTGGTCATGCCACTGGATTGGTAATCCAGTGGACCCGGGTTCAAATCCCGATATGTCAATGGGAAGATATTATTGGGATTGAATTTGTGCTGTACCTAGTATCAGTGCATTACCACAAAGCCCACCGAAATGCCAAAAAAATACCCTCATTGTTCCCTAATTAAATAACACTGTATGAATATTCCCATATTCAAAATATGTTACAGGGGGACAATGCCTAGTGAGTTCACTGCTCAATAGGTGGCGTTCTGAGAGTGAGGGTCTGAGTCTGGAGGGTGAGACAGTGAAGCACTTGAGCGAAGCAACCAGCCGCTTCAGAAATGGAGCTGCTTCGAGCCATGATGGATGCTTCGCATGTCTCACTCTCCAGACTGGAACAAGACCTCACGGGCTTCACCGTGTTGAGCGGTGGAATGTACAGGCTCTCAGCCTATGCCCGAGAAGGAGTAGTTGGAATATAGAAAAAAAAAAAAAAAAACACATAGTATTCTTACTTTTGTAAAAAAGAGATATTCGGGTGCATAAACTTTATACAGCCTAAATCTTCAAAAAGGGGTACAGGCAGGAGCGTGCTTCAAAGAAGCCTGCTTGAAAAAGGGTTAACTCTGAGACTCTGTGCACAGATCTGCTAGTTAAGAAGGCACCCCACTTAAAGTAAGTGGTGAAAACTAAAAACTTATAAGTTTACATGTGCACATATAAACCCCATTAACTAGTGGATATATTCCTAAAAATATAACCAAACATAAATGAATTCTTGTACATTCGTAGAAGTACTGAACTCTTGTACTTATGCAGAAGTAATTACTGCAAAAGTAAAAGTCGTAGTTGCCACTACCGAGATTTCTCATAAATCTATTGCTTCACAGCCAAAGCTACTTACAACAAGAATTGTCGTAACACTACTATTGGCCTTTAGCACAATTTCCTGCAATGAATACTACAGAGAAATTTTATAATACAATGCCTACAACCAGTATCACAGCTCGTATGTTCCGAACACATACTCCGGAGGGGTCTAGGGTGTCCTATGTCACACTGACTGCACCCTCCCCCCCCCCCCCCCCTTTTTCTTGAAATTAAACAAAACGTGACTAAAAGGGCCACCTAGACCCTCTGCCGTAAAGCTATACATGGCAAGGAAGGTTTGTCCAGAGCTACTGAAAGGTATCGAGGCAAAAAACTCCTGATTAGAGGCCCACAACTGTGTGGACGTAATAACTTCCACCGAAAGATTATTAAGGAAACGTAAAGAGGCTGTCCCCTTGCGTAAATCGTGGGTCTTACCCACAATGCCGGGATGCTTCTCTTTAAAGTCCTCGACCAAGAGAGAAGCCAGTGTACGCTCCATCAATCGTTCACCCGGACTTGCGACCCCTAAAGCACCCTGGTGAATTAGAGGTGCCACTCTTAAATATTTGGTTAGAGCTTGCACTGGGCAAAAAAAGATGGTGCACCTTTCCCCTGTTTAACGCCGGCACCGTGAACTCTGAAAACACGTGTTCACTGTGCTCAATCTCGGCTATGAATCCTGGGGAAGGTGCAATGTGAATACACTCATGAAGCCTATCAAACCTGAGGCAATTAGGTGCGTTGCTCATCGCCGCCAGCTCAGATACTCTGTTCCCGGTAGCCAAAGCCATAAGGAATACTGCCCTTTTGTAAAATCTGCAGTCTTTGGTACATACGGGAACGAGAATAACGACGATGCTTTGTCCAGAGACCATGTAGGCCTGAGCTGACGGGGAGGTGGGCGGAGTCTAAAACCTGCCCACATAAATCACTTCCAAATAAATGTTTCTGCATAAACAGATAAATTAAATAATAAACAACCAACGCCACCGAGAGCACAGTTTGTTTTGTTCTAAGAATCCGAGACGTAAAAGCTTTCCAATGCGATTGAAACTGTCGCTTTGTAGACTGGGTATATTGATTCGTGAATATCTTGGTCACGTCGCTACCATAAGGTGCTAGCCACTTGGCCTCCTGAATGTCCAAAATGAACAAGTCCGCGAGGTTTCTAGGTTGCCAATTGTGTTCTAAGTGGAACAACCCGACCAGGAGGGACACTGGGTGCGGGCACCACGTGTTCAAATGCTGGCACCACACTGTGCCGGCTACAGGGGCGCGATTAGCGAGACTACGCCTCGCTAATCCTGTAGTTTGTTGACTACGTGGCACATTAGAGACGCGTCTGGCGGCGGAAAAGAGATAAATGGAACTCAACCTGTTCTCGTCCGTCATCAGAGCGTCAGGTCCGCCCGCCGGCGTTATCGTCCCGCGGGTGAGGGACGGCTGTGAGTATCACCAAACACCCTGGCTGTGGGTGTCCCTTTGCGAGCTCGGTATACTCCCTGAACGGGAGCCCTCGTCCGAGTCCCGTAAAGGTTTATGATAATTAAAAGCTCCCATAGCTCATTAACACATTGAAAGCAGAGCTGGGGAGCAAAATCATAAAGTATACTAATTAATTTAATTTATATTTAATTGTATTAAAATAAATTACTATAAATAAACACAATATTATCATAATATAATCATAGAAAATATATGTTTATTATGATTCAGCTATTAAATTATTTCATTAACAAATACAAATAAGATAGGGCTACCTGAGCTTAACGGCGTTGAACATACAGCCATGAGAGGTTCAAGTGCCGACACGACAGAGACTGGGGGAAAACTACCCGCCCCCGGGAACTACCTGGTCACCTGGTGCAACACCGGTAATCCGCCCTGGAAAGAGAATTTTCCGGGGATTAATGCTCATAGGGTTACACCCAAAAAACGGTACAAAATATGTGCCTCAAAACCGCCGGTCAACGAACCGTAGCACTCCACCACTACTTTTCGTTGTCCTTTAGTATCATATTAAAGATTTCAGCATATCTTTACCTGTCCAGAAGATTTAAGCATATCTTCTTAATCCTCATAAAGATGAAGCATATCTTTATTAAAGATGAAGTCTTTCAAGTATCCCTTTACACTTGAAACACTAGTAAGATTCTGGCATCTTTTTATCCCATAAAAAGTCTAAGCCTATCTTTATCTCTAATCTGGCGTCACCCAGAAGCCCTCATAGATCGCTGTCTTGAAGGCCGTGATACCCTATTGTATCAATCAATTGTTTGGCAAATTATCACGAATTGCAAATCAGTTAATATAACCACCCAAAGGTACAACCGCCGGGTTTTATATGCAATGTCAAACCAATTGTACCTGCCCCAGACCTCTTTGTAAAAAGGTCGCCGAGAGGGAAAGACTAAACAAACAAACGGCATTGTTTCAATGGCTTATTAAAGATTTCAGCATACCTTTTATCTGTCCAAAAGAATTAAGCATAACTTCTTAATCCTCATAAAGATGAAGCATATCTTTATTAACCCGGGAGCTGCGGGTAGACTCTTAAGAGTTCCCCCGGCGCACTGCGGGTAGACTCTTAAGAGCAGAGACTTTGAACACGTACCAAAACCGCGCGTTTATAGCCAGGCGGCTGAAAATTGGTGTGGGTATTGTACTACATGTCAACTCTCGATACCACCCCGCCAAACGCTCGCCCCGCACTCGTGCAAGCACCACCGCGCCAGTAACCACGCACTAGTCATGGAGCCTACACGTCCCTCACGCTCGCTCCCTGATGACACAACCAGCCCTCCTTCTGGTGGTGTTAGCCGCCGTGGAAGGCAGAGGGTGGCTGCCAAAGACCCTAGCTACCAGTACGACACGCCCTACAGCTCAGAGGACGAATCACCAGCACCAAAAGCACGTAAAACACGTGCAAGCAGGGCAATGGCACAGAGGTCATTGGTCTTTCGGGACACTGCCACCACGACCCAGGCCACTGCAACAACCACTACCACCACCACTGCCACCACTGCCACCCCTGCCACCCCTGCCACCGGTACCAGCGACGCAGGAGGCCGCCCTAGGGCTGCATTACCTGCGGGGGCAGGAAAAATTAAAGGCACGGGCGTAGGGAAGAGAACCCGTACGCCAGCCACAGTGCCCCTACCACCACCACCACCACCAGCCGCCCCTGGCCCAGCTGCCCCTGCTGCCCCTGCCGCCCCTGCCGCCCCTGCCGCCCCTGCCGCCCCTGCCGCCCCTGCCGCCCCTGCCCAAGGAACAGGGAAGGGGAAGGGGAAAGGGAGAGGGAAAGCGACTGGGAAAGCGACTGCTGGCCCTGGTGTCCCTGCCGGCCCTGCTGCCCCTGCCGCCCCTGCCGCCCCTGCTGCCCCTGCCGCCCCTGCCGCCCCTGCCCAAGGAACAGGGAAGGGGAAGGGGAAAGGGAGAGGGAAAGCGACTGGGAAAGCGACTGCTGGCCCTGGTGTCCCTGCCGGCCCTGCTGCCCCTGCCGCCCCTGCCGCCCCTGCTGCCCCTGCCGCCCCTGCCGCCCCTGCCCAAGGAACAGAGAGAAGGGCGACAGGCACCACCATCATCTTGCCATCAAGGCCACGCACCACTGCTGCCCCTGCCGCCGCCGCCCCTGCCGCCGCCGCCGCCCGCGGCCCTGCCGCCGCCCCTGCCACCACCTCTGCTGTCCCTGTCCATAAGACTCCCGCACGTGCCAAAGTGACCCGGAAAAATCTTACACCATCTAAGTATGCCGCCCTGCTGTTTGATGGTGATTCGCAGGACATTGGCAGCCCGGGTTTCGACGACGAAGCCCTAGCACGGGACCAAGGGTGGGGGGATTTGGGAGTGGACAGTGGGAGTGAGTCCGACGTCGGTGACGAAAACGAGGAAGGGCATCGCCTGTCGAGTGAAGAGGAGGGTAATGATGATGAAGTGCTGTATCACGACCATGGAAGCGATATTTCAGACGCAGAAGAAGACGCAGACGACATTCCGATCCCTGGCATGCCTTCGTTCGATTGGTCTGACGGGGTCAATTTTGTACCTGACGTGCCCCAGTTCAATCCTGGGACGTCAGGAACAACTGACAACTGGCCCTGTGATGATCAAGCGAACGAAAGCGACTTCTTCCTCGCTTTTTTCGACATGGAGGTAATGACGTACATCGTTGCCCAAACAAACGCCTACTACAGGTGGGTGTTTGGCAGATTGGACGTCCTTTCTCCAAAAGCGAGAATACGAGGCTGGGTGGATACGACTGTGGCAGAATTTCTGACGTTCTTTGCCTTGTTGTTCCTCATGCCTCTGATCAAGAAGCATGTGTTGCAACACTACTGGAAGCACGACCCTCTCATCGCCACCCCAACTTTCAATAAGTTCATGACTCGTGACAGATTTTTGTTGCTGCTAAGATTTATGCACTTTGCAGACAACGAAAATCCTAACAGGATTGACAGGATATGGAAAGTTCGGGAGGTGTTCACCATGTTGTTGGAGAGGTATAGGAAATACTTTTACCCCTTCCTCAATTTGGTGATTGATGAGTCGCTCGTGCTCTTCAAAGGACGTCTTGTTTTCAAGCAGTATATCCCCTTGAAGAGGCATAGGTTCGGAATCAAGCTCTTCGTGTTGTGCGACTGTGAAACTGGAATAGTGCTTGACATGATCGTGTATACAGGCACTGACATTGACATACCGAAAGCCGCTGCCAATGACCCCATGGGCATGTCAGGTGCCATCGTCAGGAAAATGTTGGCACCTTACCTGGGCAAAGGCCACATCATCTACACTGACAACTGGTATACTTCTCCTGCTCTCTGCCAGTTTCTTTATGACAACCAAACGGGGTCATGTGGGACTGTCAGAAAGACAAGAAAGTTTATGCCAAAGTTCACAGGTGATGTCATTCCTCTCACAGATGCCTCCTCCAGTGACACACCTTCAGAAGACGACCTGGCCAAGGAACACCGCGAGAGGCATGTGCGAAGAAGGCGACGAAAAGGGGCAGAAATACAAGCAGCTCGAGAAGTGTGGGAAACTGATAGCCCTGAAGTGGAAGGATAAGCGAGACGTCCACCTGCTTTCCACCGTCCACACAGGTGCCCAGGTGGATTCTGGCAAAATCCACTACCGAACCAGGAAGACAATCTACAAGCCCGACATGGTAGTGGACTACACCAAAAAAACATGCGCCTGGTGGACAAGTCTGACTGTCAGCTGTCAGGTGTTGAGTGTCTGAGGAAGACTGTGAAGTGGTATCACAAGCTCTTCCTCCACCTAGTTGACATAACGATGCTGAACGCCTACAACTTGTGGTTGGTGAAGAAGGATATGGCCCCAAACCAGAAGCTGAAATTCCGGGAGTTCGTGTACAACGTCTCCTACCAACTCCTGGAGAAGTATGCCACCACCACTCACAGACGTACGGCATGGCGTGGGGATCACGTTCCTGACCGCATCCAGCTGGGTGTCGAAAGACACTACACAACCAACACCGAGCTGATTGGCACTCGTCACAGGCAGGTGCAGTGCACCGTCTGCAGCTCCAGTGTGAGGAAACCCCATGTGACCAAAAGAGTCACCTCAATGTGCGCCGAGTGCAAAGTTGCACTCTGCCTGGGTGACTGCTTCAGGGACTACCACACCTTCAAGAACTACTGAGTGTCGGCCCCTGCCCTGCCCTGCCCTGCCCTGGACTCGCCCCGTGCCCTGCCCTGGACTCGCCTCCTGCCCTGCCCTGCCCTGGACTCGCGCCCTACCTTACCTGACCTGACCTAATTGATCACGCTACCTCATAATGTAACATATATATTATATAATGTATAAGTTCCAAAGATGTCCCTGTGATATAGCTTTTACATTATATAATTGTATGTTTCATTATTTAGTTTATAAGTTTCAAAGATTTACATGTAATATGCCTTATTTTTTTAGTATATCAATATATATGTTTGTTATTAGCCTAAGTAATGTGTATATAATTATTTTCTTACCTCAAATGAATTGTACAAAAATAAATATGTTTCAATAAATCATGTCAAACCTACTATGATAATAAAATAAAACAATAAAAAAAGAAAAAAAGAAAACAAGGTCATGTCATTGTATTCTTACAATATGATATATTCTATGAATATTTCATATTGTTTGAATACAATGGCATGATCTTGTAAAAAAAAAAATTTATAAATTTTTTTTCTAGACAATATAAAACCTTCCCCATAACCCCCTCCTGGATTCGATCCCACTACCCTACGACACTTTGAGTTTTCCAGTCCGCGACCTTACCAACCATGCCACAGGAGCTCATACCAAATATCACTCAAAACTTCGTGTGTACAATCGAAATGACAATATACAAAAAAAAATGAATTATCCCACCAATTTACGTTTGTAAATTGATGGGATTATCAATTATATCATGCCAAGGTTTATAATAGTTTGTCTCTGTCAAGAATTAGTAATTATATAACTTTATTCTGTCAAAAATTGCCCAAACACTCAGCAAAATTGCCCCTCTCAGTGTGACTCCACTCATTTTCACACGGTCAGGCGGTCACGAGGTGACCCTTGCCGCTCCTTGATTCTCCAGCTACAGCAGCTCTGTCTGGGAACAAAATTGGTATAAATACAATAATGGATAAAATACTCTTCACAAATACATTTGTATTGTATAATATTGTAAATAAAAATGAATAATAACTGTGTGGGTGTCGAAAATTGCTCAACCAGCTTTCTTATGTCTCGCCTACGCGCGTATATTGGATTATACATAGTCATGACTGTCATACAAATAATTGCAGTAGGTCTCGAATATACATTTAGATTGCATATTACTTCGAAATAAATAAGTAAACGTTTCTCTGGTGGCAATCTACCCTTTCGCAGGTGTAAGGAGACACCAGTCTATATTTAGCCCTCTATCACAACAGGCAATCTGCCTGTGTTGACTCAGCACCGTCGCTGGTGGTCTATAAATATAGTACTTTATTACAGTCAATGGCCTACATGTTTCTGTGGTACTTCACATGTGTCTAAAATGCAATGTCTGCTTGCATAAAAATGCAATTCTGAAGTCCATTTATATGTACGACATACGCATGTCTCAGTTTCTCTCTCTCTCTCTCTCTCTCTCTCTCTCTCTCTCTCTCTCCATTCCTGACTCATGTTATTGTAGACCTGTTGATGGCAACGAACACCAGCCATCTGGTAGACATAAGGGTCAAAATACCAAACATCAATACGCCTGGGGCGCCTCCACAATTATCACTAAGCTGGTTATCTATCTAGAGATCTGCCTGACTTCCATCTCTCCACGACTCACTCACTCACTCCACCCCTGCATGCCTCCCTCCCACCCACCCACCCACCCCCAACCCTCCCTTTCAGGCTTCCGTCTGCTAGAAACACATTCACAATTTGCGTAAATATCGCATCAATTGGGCTATATGCGGTATATTCCTTGTTATATGGGACGCCTACATATGTACACGTCTTTATTATAGCATGAGAGTGCTCTAAATACAAGATTGACGTGATATTTATGGCGTAACACACCCTCTCCCCCTTTCATTCCCACCACAAACTCACTCACACCTTGGTTCACGCATAGAAACTCATTGATAATGTGCGTAAATATCGCATGAATTGGTTTATATGCGGTATATATTTTGATATATGGCACGTATACATACGTACAAGTCTGTATTATAGCGTGACAGTGCTCTACGTACAAGATATACGTGATATGTATGGCGTAAACCACACTCTCAGCTCATAAATTGCCGCCAAACCTCCAACACATCTTCATTCCCGCCTAAATATTCTCTTATAATTCCCTTATATATTGCAATTTTTGGTCACTATGAGGCATATTCATTGTTATATGGGTGCCCTACACATGTATACATACTCTAAATAGCCTAAAAGGGCTCGAAAAAGGAGATATACGTGATAATACGCGGTAACCCACCCCCTCCTCCCTCTCCTTCTATCCCCTGCGCGCGTAAATATTCGGCAGGGAAATCTCGCCGCTCGATGACAATCTAGCCGCGCGGTGCCATTCGCTCCACATTTTTCAACTACGGACCGTTCCCCTACCCCCCCCAGACATTTTTTGGGGGGTCAAATATATATGGGCCGATGCACGCAAACATTCCCTACACGATGATGTACTTTTATCGAAATTGGCAATAGGTCCCAAAATCATCATAGGTGCGCACAGTCTTACCCTGTAGAAAACCCCCTGTGCGCCGCGGAGAGGTTAAAAGAGGTCAAGTCTTCAAACCCTTTACACTTGAAACACTAGTAAGATTCAGGCATCTTTTTATCCCATAAAAAGTCTAAGCCTATCTTAATCTCTAATCCGGCTTCTCCCAGAAGCCCTCATAGATCGCCGTCTTGAAGGCCGTGATACCCTATTGTATCAATCAATTGTTTGGCAAATTATCTCGAATCGCAAATCCGTTAATATAACCACCCGAAGGTACAACCGCCGGGTTTTATATACAAGGACCCCAATGGAAATACGCCTAACGGCCTTATTGGGCTATCCTTAGTTGGAATTATGCAAGGCTGGTACATGTCATATTTATAACATACTATGTGGTACCAACTCTGTAAATTGCTAACTGAATAAATATTATTATTATTATTATTATTATTATTATTATTAATGTCAAACCAATTATACCTGCCCCAGACCTCTTTGTAAAAAGGTCGCCGGGAGGTAAAGACCAACCAACAGACAGCATTGTTTCAATGGCTTTGAAAAGCAGAGAAAACCAAGGCCAACAGGTGTCAGCCTGATCACCTAGAAAACTGAGTGGAGCCCCCCTCGACGGGAATAACTCAGGAAGCCTGATCCCAGGCTCGACCATAGAAAACGCAGTTTCTGATGAGCCCTCAAGCGACCAAACTCGTCGGGGTAACTTACCTATTTTAGCCATCCTGACTAAAACTCGGTAAAAAAACCCGGTGTTCTCAGAGCAACGAGAAAAACGCCGGAAAGATAACCCACACTAAACTATACATTACAGGAGGGCGTAATGCATAAAGCAATGAATAACAAAGGAAGCCTGCTCCCAGGCTCGACCACAGAAAACGCAGTTTCTTATGAGCCCTCAAGCGACCAAACTCGTCGGGGTAACTTACCTATTTTGAGCCATCCTGACTAAAACTCGGTAAACAAAACCGGTGTTCTCGGAGCAACGAGAAAAAACGCCGGAAAGGTAACCTACACCAAACGAGACATTTTAACACATTTAATACAAAGGGTGTGCGCAAAAATAGGGATACCTGAACAGGAGGGCGTAATGCATAAAGCAAAAACCGGGGCAAAGGTAGCCATGACAGAGACTGGTGTGATAATTACTCCAGGTTCTGCATAGACCCGCCGGGACCCAGCTCTGGAAAAAAGAAAATTTCCAGGAATTAATGCTCATAAGGTTAACCCAAACATGTTCGCACACAAGTGTTAAATAACCCGCCGGGTAACGAGACGTAATACTCAACGATGACAGCTCGCTACGCGGTGGGGTTTCCTAAGTAAAAGATTTCAGAATATCTTAATTTGTCCAAAAGATTTATGAATACCCTCTGACATAATATATAAAGACCAGCATGGCGTTTATAACTGATGAAGTCTTTCCGGTGGTGTTTGTTTCAAGATTCAATTTTGGAAAAAAAAAACTAAAAAAAGACGCCGGCCCCCGAATTATCTCGTAGATCAAAAACTGGGAAGCCTGACAAATATACGAGATCTAACTTCTCCTGAAGTATCTTTTTAGACCGCCGTATGTTGAAGGCGGCGATACAAAACGTATACCTCAATTGTCTGGTTAACTAACTGAATCGTAAATTCGTTATTCCCATCCCTCCAAGGAGCACCCACTGGGTGTGAATATTAGTTTTTAAAAAAGGTTAACCCCAATTGTGCCCTAAAGCGCCGTATGTCGAAGGAGGCGATACACAATGCATCCCTCAATTGTCTGGTCAACTAAACTGAATTTTGCAAATTCGGGCATCCCACCCTTCCAGGTTGCACCCGCCGGGTGATTTAAAGTTTAAAAGTTAACCCCAAATGTTCCTAACCCCACTTCTTTGTAAAAGATCGCCGGGGAGGAAATACAAAGATCGCGAATTGCAAATCAGTCAATATAACCACCCAAAGGTACAACCGCTGGGTCTTATATGCAATGTCAAACCAATTGTACCTGCCCCAGACCTCTTTGTAAAAAGGTCGCCGGGAGGGAAAGACTAAACAAACAAACGGCATTGTTTCAATGGCTTATTAAAGATTTCAGCATATCTTTCACCTGTCCAAAAGAATTAAGAATAACTTCTTAATCCTCATAAAGATGAAGCATATCTTTATTAAAGATGAAGTCTTTCAAGTATCCCTTTACACTTGAGACACTAGTAAGATTCAGGCATCTTTTTATCCCAAAAAAAGTCCAAGCCTATCTTTATCTCTAATCCGGCTTCTCCCAGAAGCCCTCATAGATCGCCGTCTTGAAGGCCGTGATACCCTATTGTATCAATCAATTGTTTGGCAAATTATCTCGAATCGCAAATCCGTTAATATAACCACCCGAAGGTACAACCGCCGGGTTTTATATGCAATGTCAAACCAATTATACCTGCCTCAGACCTCTTTGTAAAAAGGTCGCCGGGAGGTAAAGACCAAACAAACAGACAGCATTGTTTCAATGGCATTGAAAAGCAGAGAAAACCAAGTCCAACAGGTGTCAGCCTGATCACCTAGAAAACTGTGTGGAGCCCCCCTCGACGGGAATAACTCAGGAAGCCTGATCCCAGGCTCGACCACAGAAAACGCAGTTTCTTATGAGCCCTCAAGCGACCAAACTCGTCGGGGTAACTTACCTATTTTGAGCCATCCTGACTAAAACTCGGTAAACAAAAACGGTGTTCTCGGAGCAACGAGAAAAAACGCCAGAAAGGTAACCTACACTAAACGAGACATTTTAACACATTTTATACAAAGGGTGTGCGCAAAAATAGGGATACCTGAACAGGAGGGCGTAATGCATAAAGCAAAAACCGGGGCAAAGGTAGCCATGACAGAGACTGGTGGGATACTTACTCCAGGTTCTGCATAGACCCGGCGGGACCCAGCTCTGGAAAAAAAAAAAAATCCAGGAATTAATGCTCATAAGGTTAACCCAAACATGTTCGCACACAAGTGTTAAATAACCCGCCGGGTAACGAGACGTAATACTCAACGACTACAGCTCGCTACGCGGTGGGGTTTCCTAAGTAAAAGATTTCAGAATATCTTAATTTGTCCAAAAGATTTATGAATACCCTCTGACATAATATATAAAGACCAGCATGGCGTTTATAACTGATTAAGTCTTTCCGGTGGTGTTTGTTTCAAGATTCAATTTTGGAGAAAAAAAAACTAAAAAAGACGCCGGCCCCTGAATTATCTCGTAGATAAAAAACTGGGAAGCCTGACAAATGTACGAGATCTAACTTCTCCCGAAGTATCTTTTTAGATCTCCGTATATTGAAGGCGGCGATACAAAACGTATCCCTCAAATGTCTGGTTAACTAACTGAATTGTAAATTCGTTATTCCCACCCTTCCAGGGAGCACCCGCCGTGTGTGAATATTAGTTTAAAAAACGTTAACCCCAATTGTGCCTTAAATTGCCGTATGTTGAAGGAGGCGATACACAATGCATCCCTCAATTGTCTGGTCAACTAAACTGAATTTTGCAAATTCGGTCATCCCACCCTACCAGGTTGCACCCGCCGGGTGATTTAAAGTTTAAAAGTTAACCCCAATTGTTCCTAACCCCACATCTTTGTAAAAGATCGCCGGGGAGGAAATACAGCAACAGCATAGTTTTATAATGGCTTTGCAAAACCGAAAAAACTACAAACAACACGTGTCCTTATGAACACTGTTAGATGGGTACAGCCAACCCGCCGGGAATCAGAAGGAGCCTGAAACAGGCACCCCAGAGATGCAGTCCTGGGGAGCCACAAACACCCACTCGCCGGGAAAACAAGCCTGTTTTGAAACCACGCGTGGCCAAAACTCGGCAATCAGCCGGGTTTTTTCATGGTGTAACCGAGAAAAACCCGCCAGAAATAACCCACCCCGTCAAGATACCATCTGAACGCAACACAGGACCGAGGCGTAGCCAAAACACAACTAACGCCGGGCCCAACATAGTCCGTGGAATTAGCCAATACACAACTAACCCAGGACACATAAATAGTCCGGGGAATTAGCCAATACACAACTAAACCAGGACACACATCACACAGTAGTACATATTTAGAAAATAAATCAATAACACTTGTATATGTGGTAAAGCTACGAGAGGCTGGCTAGGCCTAGGCAGACGGATAACATTAACATGTCGGAATATAAACAAAAAGCACTGAATTATATCACAACAGGAACCCCCGCCAACACACCACTGTAGCAAATACTTCCGGCAAAGGGAAGAACTGACTCGGGACCCAGAAAAAACTTCACTAAGTGAAGCAAAATACGCTGGGAACGTCAGCAAAAATACGCTACCTCATCAGAAAGATAAAAGGAAGCAATAACGCGTAATGAAAGCCGCCTGCATCACAAAGCTAGCTAACTGTGAAAAAGTTCACCTGTCCACAACCGGACCACGAGGGTACATCCGAAATAGATGCCCCAAACACACGACCCAAAATACACTGCACTGCGGGCAACCAGCCCAGGACACTCCTGCTACGCATATCCTAACCTTACTCGATACATCCCGGAGTAAACAAATGAGAAAAAACTCACTAGGGACGCAGCAAATACGGAACCAGCGGAGCGTGGAGAGACACATCCGGGCCGGCTGACCGCAGAGCAGAGAAGGAAGAATGACGCCTGAATCAGCGTCTGGTCAAAGATCCACACAAGTACATCTACGATATGATGGAAAGCTTATTGGATAGTTATTCTTATTTTCTTTTTCTTTTTATTTTTTACGAAGTTTTTTCGTAGTGAGAACCCAATTCATAATGACTGAAGCCATGAGTGAGGTCGCGTGCGCTCATGATGAAGGCTCCTCAGATTTTAAATGCTCTGCGCGGTAGATTCAAACTAGGGCGGATTAGTGTTTGAAGAGGATGCCTTATGTAATAGGCATGTTCGTCAATGATGGAGGGGCCACTAATAAATACCACCCCGTATTTGCATCCCCCGGTAGCATTTGACTAACGTACTTTCACTGTCTTTTCAAACTCCAATATCAATTGTAGCCTAATGCCACCCCCACGCCCAGGGACCTTAGGGGCAAATTTCCCTGTAGCCCCTGAGCTTCCCCCCCTCTCATTAAGACACCCGCGCTTCTCGACTCTTGTCCGACCTAGCCTCTCTCTCATACCTCTTGAAGATCCTTGAATTTTCCGTTGCTAACGCTCTCCAACCTTTTATATATATACTCCTATCCAACCTACCTTCACTTAGTAGGCCAGAACAACATTAGAACTTTACTAACCCCTTGCATGCCATCTATTCTCTTACAACCCATTCACAACCCTGCACCCCATGGTCGTCGGTGCGAGGCTCGCCGCCTCGCCAGTAACTAATTTCTATTGCCATACTTCCAGATATATGTGGCAGAGTTAGCAACCAGTCTCCACCACATCCAGCAAGCCATGCAATTAACAGCCAACCGAGTACACCCAGCTAGCCAAGGCACCTTCGGTTTTGATATTAAGAACACCCACATCTGTCTCATAAACAGAGGGTTATTACAAACACTGGTGATATGGCAAGCCCCTAGCCACAGCCGCCGGACGACCATCCCAGAGGGAGAGCGCCCGGCTACCCCTTTTTACCCACCCGAGGAGGGAGACCCCCACCCCCGCGGAGGTATACCTGACCCCTGTTTTGACTTCCGGGTCATTGCCAGGTAGCCTAGGAATTCTGCCTATCAATGAACTAACCATGCATGTCTAACCCCCTTACTCACTTCTCTATACCCACAATAACCCATCTACCTGTTTTGCATACTCGGATAGTCAAATTAGCACCTCAGCTATGCAATAGAACAAAGACTGAGCAATATAAGAGAGACGCCCCTATCACAGCTGTCTCAGTCCTCCCCGCAAAGTAGATCCAGTCTCCCTTCCATAAATACTTCCAGTATAGCCAAAATAGTACCTTTTACTAAGGCTCAGTTATATCACAAATTAAAGGCTTCCTATAGCCATGTGCCACAACAGTAATCACCATCTTACCCAGTCCCCATATCTATTGAGAGCTCAAATAAGTCCATAAGACTCGAGGTCCCTATTGTCTACAGGGTCCAGAACCGAGCCTATAAACCTAGCTCCCACCCCCAGTCAAATCAGTTGAAAGTTAGACACCAACCAGTGGTCACTACCCTGAAGTTAACCTCTAGCTCTGCCCTTGTGTTGTTCCTGAGTTGAGATATTCCCGAGCCGGCAGACTCCATGGCAGAAGTTAAATAGAAGATCTGTCCATGTACAAGTCCTAACGTGCACCTTATAACCTTCACACAAATTCGTGGGTATATAAGTGTGTAGCCAGCAACGATCGTCAAGAGATCCGACTTGAGAACTTCCTACATTTTGGACCACCTGGACGGCCGAGGAACCAGTCGTTAGCCCCCAACATCACCGGAAGCAAGATAACCAGGACCAGATCTACAAATACTATTCAAGATTCATGTTGCTAGTACTAAGTGTTATAGTACTAGTTTGACACTCACTTATTAACTTTCTATAAAGTGGCTATAACCTTGCCCAGTGTAACTCATATTTAACCATTCCATTTGGGACGTACTAAGCGTATCAGTGCTCATTAATTAACAGGCGACATTGACTCTCGTAATTACCTTATTCAGATATTAAAACTCTAGTGATATCTAACGTTCGCCCACTGATTTGTGTTCTACGTATTTCTGCCATAAGAATATAAAACTTAGATCAGTACCCCCATGAAGTTACTAGAGATTCCGTGTTCTACAATATACGCGTGTCTAATCCTAACTGTGAGCTGATACTTGGGCACGCGACCAGCCAGTAAGAGATCAAATCAGTGAAATTGAATTACATGAATATATTGAGGTCTTCCAGTAAAATAAAACTTGCTAATTAAACCCGTGATCAGAAGAGTATACCTGAACGTTGGAAGTGGGAGACTAGGCTCCATCCAGATCCGCTAATGCTAGCAGTTCCCTTCTATTATTTGTTTTGTACGAGAATTATTATCTCTCCATGCTCTTTATTTACTTACTTCAATAAACTAGAACTTGTGTCGTGTTACCGTGTGTTTATTTTGTGTTCTCTATTCCTCATACCTTGTATTGTGCATGCAGCCTTATATACCCAGTCAATTAGAACTCACATTACCCAAGTTAAACCTGTAGAAAAACAGGGCATAACATATATATATACAGTATATATATATATATATATATATATATATATAGAGTATATATCACAAATACACGTGAGCCACTAAATGTTTCTAATCTCTCAGTGGGGTTCGAACCGCCGACCATCAGGACGATAGCCGACGATTAAAGCGTCGGCTAACGTCCTGACGGTCGGCGGTTCGAACCCCACTGAGAGATTAGAAACATATATATATATATTATGTTTAAGGTTGTTATTGAATTACAACTGTGAATAGATATTGTGGTTAGACAATTTATAATATATATCAGTATCATTGTTTCAGTTGCCAGTCCAACAGAGATGTCCAGCAGGAGAACTGGGAGAGCAGCAACTCTTGGATTAAAGAGAACTGCAGAAGAAATGCTACATGATCGATATCTTAAGCCGAGTAATTATAGCCCAAGCTTAGAGGTAGAGACAGTGATATACAGAAACACTGTAGATAGTCAAAATCCAACTATAATGTAGGACGTGGCGAGTCTATTTAGTCCTGCAAGATGGCAAGAGATCCTGTAGAGATTGTAAAGTTATTCATGATGAATTGCATAAGAAATACAGAAGTTGGAAAAAGAGGTAGAGCTTTGGCGTTATCAATAGTTGTCCTTGAAACAGAAAAATACTGAGGAACAAAATCAGGTCATACACGAAGTGCAACAGAAAGTCGATGATGCACTACAACCTTTGTTCACTAAAACACAGATAGATATTCTCATCAGTAAAAAGAAAAAACGCTAAGTTTTGGCCAGAATAGGATATATCATCTGCAATGACACTACGGAGCTTGAGTCTAAAGTGTTACAAATATCTAAAATATGTCAAAGGTTTTCCTTTGCCATCTGTGAGCACATTAAAAGACAGCAAAACATGTGTTATGTGAACCTGGTCTTTTATCACCTGTCTTGTCACTTATGAAGTTCAAATCTGAAACTTTAGATTCGGTAGAAAAGCTGGCAGTCATATCTTTCGATGAGATGAGTATTGCAAAACAATGGAGCTACGACAAAGGTACAGACACACTGTATAAACCACACAAACGTGTCCAGGTAGTTATGTTGAGAGGCCTTGTAGGTAAGTGGAAACAGCCAATATATTTTGACTTTGATCAATAAAACGTGCAAAATATATTGACATATTTGATAGAGAGAATAGAGTTAATTAGCAGGCTACCCAGTTGTTGCAATAGTGCACGATTTAGGAACTACCAATCTCCGTGTATGGAAACAATTTGGTATAGATCCTCTCAAACATAATCAAATGTTTTTCAAAAATCCAGTGGCTGATAAAGACATTTTTGTATTTGCTTGATGTTCCTCATTTGTTAAAGCTAATCAGGAATCATTTTATTGATTCAGGGGTTGAGTTGCAGAACGGAGATATAGTTTCTGCTGCATGCATTCACGTAATGCTGCTCAATACCAAAACAGAATATGGATAATTAGCTTACAAAGTGAGTGATATTCACCTCACAGTCACTGGTCAGCAAAGACAACGTGTGAAATATGCTTGTCAGAGAGCTGTGCAAGTTCAATCATGTTTTTAGGCGAGAAAGGAGTTCTGGAGTCTAAAAACTGGAAAAAAACGGCTAAGTTCATCTTACTAGCAGATAACTGGTTTGACGTCATGAATTCCTCCAACTATGGTGATAAGAAACTTCGCTGTGGATATGGAATGTATTTTGATGAACAGACAAGTATGATTGACACAGTGAGCACCATGAGAGTATGTAACTCTGTGTCAAGCTCACTCTATTCCTTTCAGAAAGGAATATTATCATCTTGCAATTCACTCATAGGATTAATGGCTGTTAATGAACAGTCATCAGCTTGATTATATAATGACCCGAAGACTAAATCAAGATTGCCTAGACAATTTCTTTGGGTGCATCAGGCAACTGAGTGGACCTCAGGATCACCCAAATTCAGTCCACTTTAAATATAGACTGAACAAATATTTGTTAGGAAGAGAAGTCACCCTGATCAGTGACAAATGCAACATTGTGTTATTTATGGGGTGGTTTCAGGTGCAACTCCAGAGACACCGAACTCCTATGACCGTGAACTGGGCCTAGAAATTTGCCCAACTAGTTTGCTATTCAAGGATATGGACTTTGAAATGGGCAATATGACTGATGAGCTGTCTGATGAGTTGCATGAAGGTGAAAATAGTTGCGTAGGAGCAAGTAACAATTCATCAAAATCACCTAGTACAATTATAGAAGAACAGGCCTTGTTGTATATACTGTAGGTGGCTATGTTGTGAGGAAATAGAAGAACAGGCCTTGTTGTATATACTGTAGGTGGCTATGTTGTGAGGAAATAGAAGAACAGGCCTTGTTGTATATACTGTAGGTGGCTATGTTGTGAGGAAATAGAAGAACAGGCCTTGTTGTATATACTGTAGGTGGCTATGTTGTGAGGAAATAGAAGAACAGGCCTTGTTGTATATACTGTAGGTGGCTATGTTGTGAGGAAATAGAAGAACAGGCCTTGTTGTATATACTGTAGGTGGCTATGTTGTGAGGAAATAGAAGAACAGGCCTTGTTGTATATACTGTAGGTGGCTATGTTGTGAGGAAATAGAAGAACAGGCCTTGTATATACTGTAGGTGGCTATGTTGTGAGGAAATAGAAGAACAGGCCTTGTTGTATATACTGTAGGTGGCTATGTTGTGAGGAAATAGAAGAACAGGCCTTGTTGTACTGTATATACTGTAGGTGGCTATGTTGTGAGGAAATTCTCTAAAAAATATCCTGATTTAGGTTACATGGCAGCGAACTGTGTATCTGTAAACAAATCATGGATTGATATGGTCAACAGAGGTCACCTGTACATGCCGTCTGATAGTTTTTCTTCTAAATTAACGGTGATGAGAGAAATATTCAAAGCTGTCCATGGCGAAGGTTTGAGGGAAGGAAAACAGTGTGTTCATACCCTTGCCTTAGATATTGAAAGGGTGGGAGTTGAATTGCCACCGGATGTAATTTTTGTTTTTTTTGCAAAAATCTCGGTTTTCTTTAGGATAGATACATAAATAGATAGGGACATAGCGATTCCAAAATGATCAATATAGCCATCTATACCGTTTTTATGTTGTCGAAGCAAATAAGGGTTGTGAAAGGCCGATTTGTCTCGCAATTAACTCGGGGCCGAGCTGTCTCGGTTTTACTGGGCCGAGCTGTCTCGTTTTTACTGGGCCGAGCTGTCTTGCCGTTGGCCGAGTTGTCCTGGCCGAGCTGTTCCGTGGACCGAGTAGTCTAGCAACCTTAGAAAGCCACCGCAGTGTGGACAACCGTTGCTTTGGGCTCTAATATTCAACTGCCCGACTGTTGTCTCTGTGTCTTATTTATAGGCAGGTCAAGGAAGCTTCAGGAATGTTCTAGAAGTATTGGATGTCAATGCTATGAAGTAGTTAATTTATTCTGGTGAACTTAGGGGGTTAGGGAGGGGGTCTTTAAGGTGGCGGTAAGTAACTTGTGATCTGATTTATGATCGTGGATATCTTAACTCTAGTATGAGGTACTAGTAGAGTTATTTAGGCGGATTTGGTGAAGGTTCATAGGGACTACTTTACTGGCGCACTACGTGAATAGGCTGGGAGGTATTATTCATCAATTCACCTAAATATCCTTCTCTGGTCTAGCTGACATGCTATTCATAATCTAGGATGGGATAAGGAAGATTTTGGTTTTGGTTTAGGATGGTATTTGGATAGGTATTTAGAGGGTTAGTTCATCACCTGTTGGAAATTCACCTGGTGTCTGGCAAGAAGTTGTTGGCTACGTGTGGGTCATGGTGAACGTCCGCGGGGGATGGGGGGTCCTATTGGGGTGGGGGGCATGCCACTCCTTAAATATGTATATATGGGATTCTCTACGCTAATGGGGTTTTCTTATGATGTGGTGGTGTCAAGAGTGATACTCCTAGGGAGGGTTGATCCTGGGTTCTAGTTTTTACTTACTAGGATTACTCATGGGGCTCATAATAGTAGTTTTCGTGAAAATGCAAGTCAGGCGGAACCGTCGACTTCTTAGGGGTGAGAGGTTGGCTGCTGTAGCCTCGAGCCGCCCGCCCTCCTGGTTCAGGTTGTGAGTTGGGCTAGTAAGTTAGAGGGTAGTAAATGGGGTTACAAGAATGAGTCTTTATCTGCTATTTATTGGGGTGAGAAAATGTACGGGATCGGCATGTTAGAACGTTCGTCTGGGCGTCTTTACAGGTGGGGGTTGGATATTGGAAAGGGGGTGGTTTGAGGCTAGGCGCCGCGCCGCTCGTGACCTAGGGTCGTGACCCTTAATGCGCTGGACATAGGGGTGGCATTTCCCTACGATCGAACAGGTAGGATGGCGTGTGCAGCGGGGCGTGAAGGAGCAAAAGACAGGGTGACCCACAAAACAGGTGACCACTGAGCATGGGGTCACGAAGCAAAACAGAGTAGTGTGGATGTGGATACGGAGGAGGTGATTGGAAGACGTATAACAATTGTGGAAAAGTAAATGGAAGAGAGGAACACAATGGTGGATAAAAGATAATTAACCTAAGGATTGAATACATGCATGAATGACGACATTATAGCCGTCGTCCTTATAAGATGATGAAAACCGGTTTGGTATGCACGTGGCACACTACGATACAATGACAGTGCCGCTATGTTGTATCAATACTGGTGGCATACTCCGGTTACTATTATATATACACTTAGTTACTAGAAGACAGGGATCTGCCTTGTGTGGGCCGATCGGCTTTCTGCAGACTCCCATTTTCTTATGTTCTTATGTTCTTAAGATAAGGCAAGGGGGCCACTGAGCACGGGGGTACATATATCTATACTCGTCATGGAGAGAGAGATACGAGGTAGCTTTCCTGCATCTCTCCTGATAATCGTCTGCAGATTGCTCATAGTGAGTTTATCCGAATTAACAGGCCTAAATCAATACTGGCATAGGTTTATCGGGTGGGGTGTATAGAGTCGTGGTTAAAGGTTGTTACATAACTCGTAATTAACTTATCTAAATCAACAGGCATAAATCACTACAAGAACTGGCAAGGGACACAAATTGACAGACGAACAATGCAACGTGAGGTTATGTATAGCTAACTACTAAAAATGGGGGAACGAAGATAGGTGTCTTCTCTTTTTACAAGTTCCCTAAATTATGTTAACATTAGGGAGTTGGTACATCAATAAAATAGCAATGTGGATCTCAGTGAGTTAGGGGGCTGTCTAGTGTAATTTCATAATTAATCTCGGAATTACTCCTAGGTATTTTGTCTAGGGAAATGGAGGTTGTATTGGGAAGGTTGGGAATATATATAGTTAGCGGATAAAACAACGGGAGGTTAGAGACATAGAATTGCAAGAATTGGGGGGAACTATGATTGTTATATAACTAAATACAGGGCTGACATAATCACGATCTGATTTGGTGTGAAAATGGAAGCTAAGGTGTCTTTTTAGATCGCCTCGAACCTACACAATGAAAGTATTATAGACTGTATGGTGGTTACATAATTAAATACATACTTAGGTGGTACATCAAGAATATCAGTGAGTAAAGTATTGTGGTTTGTATATTAGAAGACTGTGATTGAGAGACGTATAATTTGTGGAATGAATTGGGAGAGAGAGAGAGACCAAAACAGGGATGGAAAAAGGACTGGGGATGGGGGTTTCGCTCTCAGGACTTTCGTTCCTGTGGCTCGTTAGGGGTGGAGGTTTCGCTCTCAGGTTTTTCGTTCCTGTGGACGTCAGGTATAGTGTAAAATAGTCGTTGATGGGAAGTCCAATAAACTCATCACGTGAATCACCACGAGACTATCACCTGGTTCTTACAAATTGGACTAAGGTTACTATACTTTTGTACGTCCATGGTAGTACAGTGGGTTAGCGCGCGGGCCCGGTTGACCTATGATGGTCATGGTCACTAACCAGGGTTCGAAGGCATCTCAAAACCTGTGGGTTTTTAGGAGGGTTAAACTCCCTTCAGAGGTTCGAGCCCCGCGCCAGGCCCCAGGAAAGGTTGACCCTAAGTGGGCCTGGGGAGTTTTCAGGACAGAAAAATTCCCTTCACACCCAGCATTTCATTGGTGGCAGCGGTGGGATTTGGTGGAGGTTGAGAGTTTAGGATGATCTGGGGTTTTGGAGAGTGAGGGTGTGGGAGATTGACAGGTAAATTGTGGAGATGGGGTGAGTAGGTAAGTTTGGAGAGATTGTTGCGGAAGAGATTTGTCTCGGAAAATAATGGAATTTGGTAGGATGGATGAAGGAGACATTGATGGAGATTTTGGTTCTGGTGCTGGATTATGGGGCAGAGGTAGGTTGGCGAGCGGGGGTGTTACTGGAGGTGGATTCAGGAGCGGTTCGGGTAATGTTGGAGAGGGTGACAAGGGAGGGGGGGGAATAGGAGGTAGGCGGAGCTGTAGAATTCTTGGTTGATGCAGGTGTTTGAAGGGGTTCACCGAGCTTGGGCATGTGGGGAGAGGATGGTGGAGGGGGTGAGGTTGACAGTTTTGAGGGGGGGACAGGTGATGAATCTGAGGAAGTGAGAGGCGTGACAGGTTGTTGAGGGATTGACGGGGGTGAAGGTTGGTCTTGGGTGACAGGGGCATGTGAGAGTGGAAGGGGGGCTCATTTTCTGACCAGCATTTTTCAGGGGTGACATTGAAAGAGAATTGGTTACGGTGGGGGTGACCATTTCTGCGTTCTGTGGTTTGTTGGCAGGCATAGAAAAAGGAGGGGGTTCATGAGGTAACACAATTGATGGAAGATTATCGTTGGTGGATGGCTGGGCAGGGGAAAATTTAGGGATGGTCAGAGAGGATAGAGGCAAGGAAGAGTGCACTGGGGTTGGACTTTCATCGGGAGTCATTTTGGAAGGGTGCACAGAGTTTGATTCCTTAGGGGAATGGAGGGACTTATTGATGATAGTGTTAAGTGGAGGAATACATTTACTTTCTTGGATAGGGGCTGAAGGGGTGGATAGGGGATTTACAGGGTGTTTAGACATGGCTGGGGGTGAACAAATTTCAAAAGCTTCATTTACTAAAGGGGAATGTGAGGGAATGGATGGATGTGGGTGAACAGACCTCGGACTCGAGTTGGTAATGGTGAAGGGTTGTTCCTCATTTGTCATAGCTGGCGAGTTGTTTGGAGTGGTGGGTGTCCGTAGAAGTTTCCGTATTTCTCGGATGTTCTGGTGGAAACTCGCTGTCCCATGGTCCATGAAATGTTGGTAGATGTCTACCGGAAGGAGGTTCACCAGGGAGAGGAACACCTGTTGTTCTTGGTATTCAAGGGTTCGCGAGGGACATGAGGATTTGATGTGCCCCCATACCTCTGATGGAGAGCATATGTTCTTCGAATGAGCCGTACAGGTCGAGATGGGCGGTGATGTGGGGTGGGAGGATGTCGAACAATGCGGTGAATAAGTGATCATTTTGTTGCTCGTCATCTTGAGAGCTATACGTGGTCCTCACGTATCTGTAGAGTTGTACGAGGATCACATTGATATCCCCTTCATACTTGATCTCGTCGACTTTTATTATTTTGGGGGCGACGAGGGAACCCAAAAGTGGCCCTAAGGTCTGGATCACGAGGGATCGAAACTGGTTCCAGGTAAGCTGTGGCGTTACCTGTTTAGCAATTTGGGAAACGGCTTTTCCCAACTGCATAATGTGCAATAATGCAACGGCGATTTTCTCGCGGTCATTTTGAAGTGCCACATCTAACACTGGCTTTACTATGTCTAAGTAAGTGGCGATATCATACGTGTTTACATCATACTTGGGAATGTGAGTGTAATAGCGAGCTGCCATTTTTGCGATGTTACCATGCTTCTATTGTTTCAAAAAATGTAATGCAATGAAATCTTCTATCCGAATCAAGAACCACCGCTGCCGCCAATGTTATGCTGGGTGTGAAGGGAATTTTTCTGTCCTGAAAACTCCCCAGGCCCACTTAGGGTCAACCTTTCCTGGGGCCTGGCACGGGGCTCAAACCTCTGAAGGGAGTTTAACCCTCCTAAAAACCCACAGGTTTTGAGATGCCTTGGGTGGGGTTCGAACCCTGGTTAGTGACCATGACCATCATAGGTCAACCAGGCCCGCGCGCTAACCCACTGTACTACCACGGACGTACAAAAGTATAGTAACCTTAGTCCGATTTGTAAGAACCAGGTGATAGTCTCGTGGTGATTCACGTGATGAGTTTATTGGACTTCCCATCAACGACTATTTTACACTATACCTGACATCAACTCGGGTAGTACATTATTGGGGTTGCGGGATATTTTCGAGGGCATTACAATAACCATGTATTTACAGAGTTCGAAATTCCGGCTCTGAAATAAGGTGACAGGCACCATTTACTTTGTCCAGTGCAGTCACTTATGTTATTTATGTGGACGTCCCGGCCCTCACAGGCGGGAGCCCTCTGGGTTTCACGGACAGATAAACGTTTACAAAATCGACGGCTAGCTGCATTATTAGTGGAAGTCATTCGTGAGAGTAATCCCGGCGTGTTGGCACGATCACACGATATCCGTAAATGGGCGGCATCACTTCGATTCCTCCATAATTACTCTCTTGAAGATATTCAGCAGACCCAATTGTGGTATCAAATCATACATTCCTCACACGTTACCTGTCCGTCAATCTCATGAAACCTTCTCGTACATGTGTAGCATTAAGGCAGAAAGTCTAGTTTTAAGCTAATTTTGTGATGAAAAAGGGGGGGGGGAGTATCCTAGCTAAGGATTCTACCTGCCTCTGAAGTGATACAAAATGTAATGAGTATTAAGGTCATGTGATAACCTGTTCCTTAGACTAAAGTAAGTCTACTCAGGAAATTTTGTATTTTTATGTTAACACTATGGATGCAATAGAGTTTCCAATATATTCAATAATCTTAAGGATTAGGAATAGAGTATGAGTACAAATATTTTGGTAATACAGTACCTGAGGCCATGAATATATACATATTAGCAAATTTGGATAATAATGAGTTTTTCATTTATCTTGGGATGTATAAACTAAATGAATAGTTTATTTTTGTGTTACACCAACTGTTCTATCAAACATAAAGGTGCTAGCACCACAGGCTTCCTTTAAGAAACGCCGCCTGTACCCCCTTTTATATATTTTTTTATATTAAACTGATCTGATTAGTACGTGTTTATTTGGACCTTATCTGGTTTATTAGTGGTATTTCGATGTTCACGATGAATGTCCCCCTCCAGTCTTGAGATATCAGGCGCATCGTCAATGATGAAGGGGCCACTAATAAATTATAGGTTTGAGTCCCGAAGGGAAGAAGGAAAACCTAATATTTAGTAGTGGCCCCGGAATCATTGACGATTTTGGCCCTCCCTTCCGTCCCCTTCCCATTCATCTGCTACACTTTGAGAGTCTCGATATGTCAGATTAAGAATGAACAGCCGCTACGAGGAGGATGGCGTGCCGTACCCAAAACAGCAGACGCACGGGAAGCGCATTGCGGGATAAAGTTTAATTTTTTATTTATTTTATTTATTTTTTTACTAGTTTTTTTTAGTAGTGGTACCCACATCATAAGGACGAGTCCGTGAGTGGTTTTTTAAGAGCGTTTCGCTCACGATGTGTGGCAATCGTATTTGAGTTCTCCCCGAGCGGGAAGTTTGAACAGCAAGCTAGAGTTCAAGATTGGCCATTACCTACGTTAAGGCGCATCGTCAATGATTCCGGGGCCACTACTAAATATTAGGCTTTCCTTCTTCCCTTCGGGACTCAAACCTATAGTTATGTTTACTTTTCCAGAGACATATTGAGATTGTACCCTACCTAATAAGGAATAAAACCTGTATATCCTTTACTTGTGCATTTTGTGTCCATTGCTTATTACTAGAGTGTTGATTATTAGAGCCAAGGCCGATTCCTACCCAGCGGAGAGGTACCTAAGTTGATGATTAGCGCTGATTCCTAAGGTGGAAATCGCAAACAGATTATCTCGCGTTTTAATTGAAAACGTGGCTTAGCAATTATAATTGTTATATTGTATATTTAACCCCTTATCGACAGGGATATTTGTAACTTCTACTACCTGCCTGGCGGGCATATTTACCCTAAACGAGCTTCATTCCATGCTCTTTTTCATGCATAAACAAGAGCCAGAGCGTAATACAATTATGTATCCGTGAAAGGGCGATAATAGAGCTTTCCAATGACACCTGAATCATCCTTGTACGACCACGGGTTCTCTTGCAACTATGTTGCAACACGAGGGGAAAAACCCTAAAATATGGTAAATTCCCCAGTTTTTTCTTGTTCTCGCGAGGCCTGGGGTGTGGGATGGTGCGGAGGTTACGTCAGTGGCGGGACTAGGTCCATGCCGAGCGGTCAGAGCCCGCCTATCGTCCTCCCAACGCGTGGACTCTCTCTCATAGCCGATAATGTGCTCAACATCCCTTCCGACATATGTCGGGCCCCGCAGGGGTGGCCATGGTTCTCTTGATCGACATATGTCGGGCCCCGCGGCTGGGGTGTCAATATTCAAGTTTTCCCAGAGACCTGTTGATATTGTACCTTAGTGTTTAAGAAACAAAGCTTGTGTTTCCTATACTTGTGTTTTGTGTCCATTGTTTATTGCTTGTGTTGATTTAGAGATATAAGGTCAGTCCTTGCCCAGCGGAGAGGTACCTAAGTTGAATATACTGTAAGTGCTGATCCCTAAGTTGGGAATCGCAATCAGAATATTCCACGTTTGCTTGAAAAACGTTGCATAACAATTTCCAATTGAGGCAGAGAAAACTTTGTTGCCTTTAATGCATCCAAAACCCAATGTCTTCATCTTACTACCCGTCCGGAACTCCCAAAGGACTATCCTTCAACAATAAAAAAATAAATCCTTCATCTTCTCTCAATATTCTAGGTGTCTCATTTTCTTCTGCTCTCACTTGGAAGGACCACATTACCAGTCTTGCTAAGGCAGCCTCCCAGAAGCTGGGTGTGCTCAACCGCTTCAAGGGGTTCTTAACCCCTGCACAGCTTCTTGCTCTGTACAGGGGCACAGTGCGTCCTTGTATTGAGTATTGTTCACATGTGTGGGGAGGATCCTCTCACACCGCACTCCTAGACAAAGTAGAAAGGAAAGCCTTCCGTACCATTAACTCCCGTCCACTCACCAACTCTCTGCAATCTCTCTCTCTTTGCTGCAATGTTGCATCTCTCCCTATTCTATCGCTACTACAATAATCAATGTTCCTCAGAGCTTTCCCAGTGTATACCACCTCCTCTACGTAGGGTACGTAGTACCCGTCTTGCAACACAATCTCACCCCTACTCTGTGCAACTCTCCAACCCAAGAGTGAAACGTTATTCTCAGTCTTTCTTCTATTCAATTAGTGAGCTCTGGAACTCTCTCCCAGAATCAGTCTTTCCCTCTTCCTATGACATAAATTGCTTCAAATTATGTGTGTTCAGGCATTTTGGCTCAGGGGAAAAAAAAAAAAACAAAAAAAAAAAACATGTAGAGTCCCAAATAGGACTGTGGGCATTTACGTCTCCAACAAACAAAATGGGATCAGGGAAAGTGGTAAGGAGGGAATGGAGACCAGATAAATTATAATGAAGGAAGGGTTGATTATAAACATTACAGATGAACGTCAGACCGTGTCCAGGGATAACAAGCTGGAAGGCATAGTGTTAAAGGTATGATGAGCGGAGCGGAAGAACATTGTAAGTTAGGCGAGAATGAACATAAATGGCAGAGCCATACTCAACAGTAGACAATGAGCGGCTAGCTAATTAATAGTGGAGGATCGAGGTGGGGCACTGCACCACATGCTGGAGGCAGAGGCACATAAATAACATGAATAAATAACATGAATAAACTTTAATCAGAAGCTGGACTTCGCCAAGATGAAGCCGTGTCGGTAATCCAATAGGGTTCCATTGTAGTATGTAAGGGTGAGATGTCATGTCAGGGGTTTGAGGTTACCTATATTAATAGAACTGGTGAACCTGTGTAATTGTTGGTAATGGCGGATACTATTACCTTCCGCAGCAGAAAGGGGGGCACCAGGCCGGTCAAGCAGCCGGAAAACTGATACGTCCCCCTGGGAATGAGTTCGAGATTTTAATGATAATTGCCTCTTGTATCAAGTAGGTGGTATCGCGCCTGTGACACAAATGATGAGCACACAAACAGCTGGAAGGATGGGTTGCGGGGTGATCAGAGACACCCAGTGTATGGGACAGGAAGTCACTAACAACTACAATACTATATGTCGAATGGCTGGTGTTAGAAGCACTAAGACAAGCACGGAAGAAACAGGAATGGCAACCACAAGCTGTAGGATGAGAATCACTGAATGTTGGCGCGGTCGGCTGGGAGCTCGAACTAGACTTATCCTTAGTGGGACAAGGAGGGCGACTGCGGGATGATGTAGGAACATTATTAGTGACGTCCATGGAGTCTAGTGGTATGGCAGCAGGAAGTGTCACAGACACCCCAGGTGCAGGACAACCGAAAAGCAGCCAGATGGCGCCTCCGGATCCGTTGTCGTAAAGGAAGTGTAGGAGACACAGTAGGGGAGGTGGGACTCAAAGCCTTACGTTTGGGAGTCCTTGTAGAGGGACAGGGCGATGCCAAACCTCTGGAAGGAGCCACGACAGCAAAAGGGCAACTACTGTGAGAAAGTAAGGCAAAGCGGTTGGCGGTCTTGCATGTAGTAGTGATAGGTGGAGAGTGGTAAAAGTTGGTAGTCGAGGTGGTGCGGGCGAAGATGCAGAAGCACGATTGTTGGAGGTTAGTGGTGTCGATGGTACTAGCGATGGAGGCTCCACAAGAGGTACAGGTCGGGATGTAGAGGCTTCTGGAGACAAGCCGGGGTTCTGTGGTGGTACGGAACAAAGGGTAACAGTCCTGTAAGAGTTCTTTATAGCAGGATCATGGATCCCTCGAACAGCTAGCTTATGTTTAGCCCGAGGGATTGTGAAACCAGAACGGGTTTTCAGGAGCCGTAGTTCTGTATTATATACATAAAACTCACTTAGAGCGGGCATGATGATTCCCACCGCAATTAATGTAATGGGCATCACCACAGTTCCACGTGGTTTCGTGATCAGTCGAGCCACAAAAAAGCACAGATCGGCCGGCTCGAACAGGCTTTGGTAGGGTGAGTGAAGGAGGAGCATCTCCAACACTGAAGGGACGGAAGAACATAAGGGCGTACTTCTCAGCTCTCACCCATGATGACAATCCTATCTGGTACAGCTTTCCCGGAAAAAGTCATTAGAGTCACAGAGAGGGATCGATCGATCCGACTGTTACTTCGATCAAACAAATGAACCTTGGTGAAAGAGTAGCCACATAACTGAAGGGAATCAGTGCGTGGGAGGACAACAGTACCTTGGATGGAATTAAGATATCCGTGGACACTAACCGTAACCTGAACATCCCCCAAAGTCTTGAGGGCAAGGAAGGCCTCAGACTGACTTGACAGTGGTGGCCTCAACGAGCCACTGGTAGGAATCCATAGGCGTAAAGACATGTCACGGGAAGAAGAAACATGGAGGTGGGAGGTGGAATTCAACTTGCCATCTGGCCATTGGTGTTGCAGGAGTGAGGACAAGATAACGGGGCCATGTAGCCTCACCGAATAAATTGTTAAAGAGGAGGTAGGTAGGGTCAGGTCGATTCACAGGACAGCGGCGGTTAAATGTGGGTCTGATGTAAGGTTGAAGCGTCAGAGCAGGTTCATTATCAGCAGCAGTATGCGTCTTAGAAGTAGGAGCCACGAGGGGCGTCGGAGTCATGGCGGAATCTTGCACATCGGTTGCGTTTATTACATGTGTGGCATTCACAGACACAGTGGAGTCAGTCATGACAGAAGAGTCTGTTACACTAAGGCTCAATTTGACTCAGTATGGGTAGCAGAGGTTACAGGGAAACCCAGATTCAGGCCAAAGTTAACAGCTAACGTAGAGGATGTAGATGTGGCAAGAGAACTTGGCTCGCCGAGGCTCGGTATGTCATGAGGAGCAGAGGTCGGCGCTGGGGTCGGTAAGGAACCTGGCATAGTGGCAGGCAAAGAACTATCACTACCCAAGGGGAGGACGTTCAAGGTAGCAGAGTCAAACACATCGGCCATATCCTTGCCAGTGCCAGTGATTGGTGGTCCAGAAGTAGTCTCCATAAGACAAATGCATCAACATCCATCTGGGATAAGCACCACACCCACCACGGAGCCATGAATTAAAGGACTTAGTACAGGTGTACAGTAAGGTAGTGATTTTTTTTTTTTTTTTTCTATATTCCAACTACTCCCTCTCGGGCATAGGCTGAGAGCCTTTACACTACACCGCTGAACACAGTGAGGCCCGTGAGGTCTTGTTCCAGTCTAGGGAGTGAGACATGCGAAGCACCCCGGCTCGAAACAATTCCATCTCTGAAGCCGCTTCGCCTCCGCGCTTCACCGTCTCACCCTCACTCTCAGAACGCCACCTATTGAGTAATTAACTCACTAGGCACTGCCCCCCTGTAACATATTTTGAATATGGGAATATTCATACAATGCTATTTAATCAGGGAACAATGAGGGTATTTGTTTTTGGCATTTCGGTGTGCTGTGGTAATGCACTGAAACTAGGTAGGCTACAGCACAAATTCCATCCCAATAATATCTTCCCATTGGCATAGTGGGATTCGAACCCGGGTCCATTGGATTACCAGTCCAGTGGCAAGACCACTCTGCCACACCTCCCCTTGAGAGAGTTAGAGTGAGAATGGAGAAATGGATAGGCGACGAGCAGGGAGGTTTTTAGGAAGGGAAGAGGATGTGTAGATCAGATTTTTACCCTGAATTGTGTTGTGGAGAAATATCTGGAGAAGCAACAAAAGCTGTATGTTGCCTTTATGGACTTGGAGAAGGCCTATGACAGAGTGGATAGAGAGGGTATTATGAAAGTACTTCGAATATACGGAGTAGATGGCAAGTTGCTGAAAGCAGTGAAGAGCATGTATGAGGGTGCAAAGGCGGCAGTACATGTGGAGAATGAGCAGAACGAGTTCTTTGACCTGAATGTTGGGTTGAAACAGGGGTGTGTGATGTCCCCGTGGTTGTTTACTGTATATATGGAGTCATGAAAGAAATACCAGGAAGAGCAGTGGATGTTGGTGTATCGCTGAAAAGGGAGGGAAATGAGTGGAAGCTGCCTATACTGCTGTTTGCGGATGATACAGTTCTGATGAGCGATAATGAATGGGAGTTGCAGGGTCTGATAAATGAGTTTGGAACAGTGTGCGAAAAACGGAATTTGAAGGTAAATGCGGGGAAGAGCAAGGTTATGGTCTTCGAAAGGGGTGAAGTCACAGAGTGTGAGGTGAAGTTGAACGGTCAGGCTATGGAGATCGTCATTTTTTTAAAGTATCTGGGCAGTGTGTTGAGTAAAGATGGGACTATGGATGAAGAAGTGTGGGAGAGGGTGCAACAGGGGAAGAGGGTTGTAGGAACGTTGAAAGCAGTAACAAGAAATAGGGTAGTCAGTATGGAAGTGAAGAAGTCCTTGCATGACAGTGTGGTAATTCCGACACTAACTTACAGAAGCGAAGCATGGACGTTCGGGAAGAGACTCAGACCAAGAGTGAGAGCGGTGGAAATAAGTTACTTGAGAAGTGCGTGCGGAGTTACATGGAGGGGATAGACAGACGAATGAGGAAGTAAGAAGGAAGTGTGGTGTGGAGGTAGATGTGCTGGAAAGTGTGAAAAGGAACAACTTGAGATGGTTCGGCCATATGGAACATATGGAAAGCGAGAGAATGACTAAGAGGGTGTACGAGAGCGAGGTAGGACAGAGAGGGAGAGGTGCAAGGATGGAGTGAGGAAGTATATTGGATGAAGGCGGTGCTGGTTGGGAGGAGGGGCGTCGACTGACTGGGGACAGAGGTGCATGGGGGCGGTTCGTTCGTGGCCACCCCTTCGGGGATCACGGCGTCAGGCAATAGATAGATAGATAGTATGTGCCCTGGGAGTTAAACCCAGATATACACCTCAACCCCCCTGCGCCAAATGGATGGTCAGTCCGTCGACTTCGGGCCCAACACAGAGGGTAGGATTTGACTTAAAAGTTTCCCCTCGTATGGGCACGTCAGGTACTCCACTTCTACGTGGGGAAGGGAACACCATCCACATCCACTTTCCAACAAAGTATAAGTAGCAGTCCAGTCGTCAACGATATAAGAAGGGGAAACAAGGAAAAGGACAAAGGTAGAGGGTGAAAAAGATAGGAAAGTAGTACCTCATAGGCCTCTGTATACAAACGAGGAGGGAGGTCTTAGCCCACGAGGACGGTGGAGCCCCTATCCTAAGAAGGCCAGTGGCACCCCCAGGAACAGACCATCAGTCATGCTTTAAGCCCCGCCACCACGACAAGGTGGCTCCCTAACAGAGGGGACGACAGGTATCAAATATATTCCTTTCAGACTGGAAAAGCTCCAGCATCACCACCATGGAGGGATAATCAACAGAGAAGCCAGGGTTGTCGACAGAAGGGACAGAGGGAGATAAAATCCACCCCTTTCGGAGGGATCAACCCTCCTAGCCCAAGAGGCTTACATGGGCAAGAGCTTCAGCAGGGATCAGTACTCTAGAACTAGGGAAGGATTGCTTCCCTTAAGGTGAGCAACAACTGATCAATGGGAATAAATACCCCTTCCACCGATGGCACTAGAGCCTAGCACCTCCGAACACCTGCCATAGTAGGAGGTTTAAAACTGGATCGCTAGCATTCGACTCTAGAAAAGCCCGAGGACCCCACCCCAAAGGGTCTGTGGAAGAAGAGAAATACATACATACATACATAAAATTTTAAGACTGAGTGTTCCACACATAAGTGGAGTTTCAGTCTCTTGTCCTAATGGCGGCGTTCGAGGCAACCCTGTTAAGGGCTGCTTCACTTGTCAAGTTCTTGGATTTGAGATCGGCGCATATAGTCCGATCCCAGGTCTTCCTCGGTCCACCCCTTGGTGCAGCTCCCTCCACAATCACAGACCTGCATTTTTTCACCCAATTTTGTTCATCCATTTTCTCCACATGTCCATACCATCCCAGTCTACTTGTACGCATCACCTCGCTAATACTCTTTATACCTAAACGTCTCCTCAGCTCAACATTTGTTATTCTATCCTGTAGCCTGGCCCCACACATCCATCTCACCATTCTCATCTCATTACGCTCCATTCTGTTGACATCCTCTACTTTAACGGCCCATATTTCTGAGGCATACGTCATTGCACTTCTAACACATGAGGCATACACCCTTCCCTTCAGGGGGAGAGGCATTCTTTTCATGGTCAGGATTGGCATCAGTTCTCTGAACTTCCCCCAGCCACACCTAATTCTAGCAACAGTGGCAGCCTCGGCCCCACCACCGGCAGAGATGGTATCTCCTAGGTAACAAAACTTGTTCACCAGCTCCAAAGACTCATTTCCAAAATTCACAGCCATAGGATCATCACTTAACACAAGCTCGCCTTTGCACACTACACACTCAAATTTCTCTATTTCTGACTTATCCTTCGGCAGGGGTCCCTTTATTCTACTACAGCGCTTACTCCCATGGTGTACCCAACATCGACAGATGCTACATTGAATTGAGTTAACGCCCACTCCCTTTCCACACACTGCACATGGGTATGCACCACTCTTTTCCACATTGCCTCGTCTCAATCTACAATGCATAACCTTGGTTTTGTTAATATTGACTTTTAAACCCTTGCTCGCCATGCCCTCTCTCCACTCTCTGAATTTGGCCTCAGCATCTTGCATACTGTCAGCTATTAGGACTAAATCGCCTGCATAAAACAGTTCCAACGGAAGTCCGCCTCTAAAAACTCTAGACAGTGCCTCCAAGACCATAATAAAGGCTTAACACTGAACCCTGATGGACTCCAACACGGACTGCGAACTCATCACTCAGTACACCCTTCACCCTCACCGCACTTCGCGAATCCTCATACATCTTCATTATCACACGCACCAGACACTCTTCCACACCAAGTTTCCTCATAGCCCACTGCACAACATCTCTAGGCACCCTATCAAAGGCCTTCTCCAGGTCTACAAAAAACAAAGTAAAGATCCCTGCCTTTTAGTAAGTATCTTTCCTGTACAGTATTTGCCTGACTATGAAGATAGCATCGGTTGTACCCCGTCCTGGCATAAAACCAAACTGCATAATTATCATCAATGGAGATGCTTTGCCTGATCAAACCCTCAAGGACTCTCTCACAGACCTTCATGATTTGGTAAAGCATTTTCAGGCCCCTATAATTTCCTCTATCTAGCGCATCCCCTTTTCCTTTGTATTTATTTACTATTACACTTTTGAGCCAATCCTCTGGGATTTTCTCATCTTTAATAATGGTGTTTATCAACTCAGTGACTAAGTTTACACCAGTCTCCCCCGAGGCTTTTATCATCTCAGCGACAATGTCGGAGCAACCTGGAGCTTTACCGTCCTTCATTTTATTGATTGCGTCGCTCACTACAGCTGGTGCTATCAAAGGAGGGCGCCCAGATATTGGTTTTTCGATACTAAGCTGTTCCTTATCCCATTCAAACTCTACATTTAGTAATCGTTCATAGTGTACCTTCCATGCTTCTCTGATTTCATTTTCTGCATACACAATCTTCTCATTATCGTTTCTAACACACTGTTCACCTATAATATCCCTACTGTCATTTTTAACTCGCCTAGCTAGGTTGAAGATCCCATTGAGATTGTCAGTGTTACACACTTGTTCGAGGACCAGGTCCTTAATGCAATTTTTGGCATTGTAAATAACTCTTTTGGCAGTTTGTTTAGCTGCCTGGTATTCCTCCTTGCTGCCTCCTTTCTTCCATGCTTTGAAGCATCTCCTTTTCTCTTTCACAGCATGTTCTACCTCATCGTTCCACCACCAGGTCTTATTCCTGGGGTGACCCTTTGTTTTCCCACAGACTTTGTCAGTGGCAGCGATAAGGCTATGCTTAAGAAAGTTCCATTGACTATTCAGATCGTTAGGCCTAGCTTCCTTATTTCTATTAATTTCCTCCAGTTCACTATGAAACCTATCCCTAACTTCCTTGTCCTTCAGCAGCCACACTTTCCTTTTGGGTATGTATACCTTCTTGCGCTTAGGATCTCTGTATAAGCTCATGTCGCACACAAGTAGCTTATGCTGGGGGATACATTCTTCACTCGGGATGACCTTTACATCTCGAACTGGTTTCCAGTCTTTCCTGTCAACCAAGAAGTAATCTACTGGAGACCCCAGAGTTTTCTGATCAGGTGGCTCTGTCTTATCTTGAACTTTGTGTTACACACAACCATGTTGAGTGCAACGGAAGACTCCAATATATATTCGCCTTCCAGATTTCTCCTTCCATAACCATTTCCTCCATGTACCCCCTCGTATCCATCTGCAGATGCTCCCACGTGACCATTGAGGTCCCCCCCCCCCCCCCCCACGATTGTTATTTCATTCTCAGAGAGGCCTGAAATGACACTGACGGTGTCATTCCAGAAATCCTCTTTTATCTCTTTCTGTAGACCAGCCTGTGGGGCATATGCAGATATCACATTCAGAATTGTTTCACCAACTTTCAACTTCAGAACAATCAGCCTTTCGCTAACTCTCGTAATCTGAAGCACACTTTCCGCCAGCTATTCAGCCACCAGAACACCCACTCCTCCTTTCGCTTTATCAGTCTCCACTCCCATCCAGTATATCCTATATCTTTTATTTTTTCCGACAATCCACTGTACCCCATGCCTCTTCCAGAGCGTTTCCTGGGTACAGCAGACGTCCACTCGCCTCCTCTCACACATCTCAGCCACTTCATTTGCTCGCAGATTCAAACTACCAACATTCACACTAGCAAGTCTGAGATTGTGGGGGCATTTGTCCTTGTCCTGTGCGGTTTTGATACATCGGACTTGCGTTGCTTTTTAGGTTGTAATAGGAGAGTGGAAGAAGAGAAAAGATGACCCCTATATAAGGGGTCAGGGACCTTTTAGTGGCCCCTCACTGGCAACCAGAACAGGAGAGGTGGAATCCTAACCCCCCAAAAAGAATATGGGATCCAAGCCCCCAACCTGCAATGCCTCCTAGACCATGGGGATACAAAGCCCTCCCACCACAAGCAAAGTGGTCCCCATTGAGGGGGATGCTATCATGTACAATAAATATATACAATGAAATGGGCCCTTGAGCAGCACTGCCTGTAGGACAGTAGTACAGGCACACACCCCATAGCTGGGGGTGGCCGACTCGAGACAGAGCCCGAACAGGGACAACACAACACAACATAAAACAAAACAAAAATATATATATAAATTCACACACATCTAGGTCGGCCAGAAGACCCAGAGACCCACGATCACTAGGGGCCTCTAGCATTTCCCTGGCCCCAGACCTCCCGGAGAGGTTCCGATCTCAGCAGCCAGACATGCAGCCGAGCACACCACATGCCCCACCCACCTCACATTCAGGCATGACCCTTCATAATTATATATACCGGCTCCCCGGGCCAGGCGCCTGACGGACTATTATCTAGTCCAACTGGCACCAACTCCCTCTCCCTAACGACCGCGTTATCACTCATCAATTCACAAGCATTCTCCATTCATTCCTATTTATTACCACTTTTCTTGCCTGTTCTAGTCATCTATATCTTCCAATGCCTGTACTACACAATCACTCCATCTCAACGGAGGTCTTCCTGCCCCTTGTATCAGACTCATATACTCTCTTTGTAAGCCTTTCATCTCCCATTCGCTCAACATGTCCATACCAGCACAGCACTCTTCTGTCACTCTGGCCGACAATGGTTCTTGCTATCCCACTCTCCTATGTACCTCTTCATTCCTCAATCTGTCTCTATGAGTCACTCCACATATACTCCTCAAGCAGCTCATCTCCATCACATCCAGCTTTGTTCTCTCTTTTTGCCTTCAGAGCCTATGTCTCAGCCCCATACATCACTGTTGGTACATTGCACTTTTAGCTTTCATTCCGAGATTTCTCACCTTCCACTTACTTCCCATTGCTTTCTTTCCTTCACATACTCTGTTTTACCTCCATTTCCATACCTGCATCCTTGCTTATCACTTCCTCACAGATATTTAAAACACTCTACTTGTTCTAGTATTTCTCCATCCAGCCGCACATCTAGATTCACCCTATGAGTACCTCTTGAAATGCTAGGTTTTACCAGGGTTAAATAGGAATGGGAATTATCCCCAGGCTACCTTTAGGATCAACCTTTCCTGGTACCTGGCGTGGGGTACGAACCTCTGAAGGGAATTTAACCCCCCTAAAAACCCACAGGTTTTGAGATGCCTTGGGTGGGGTTCGAACCCTGGTTAGTGACGCACCACCATCACCACCAGGCCCGCGCGCTAACCCACTGTACTACCACGGACGTACAAAAGTATAGCAACCTTAGTCCGATTTTTAAGAACCACGGTGATAGTCTCTCGAGATGAGTTTATTGGACTTACCATCTACGACTATTTTACGCTATACCTGACGTCAACTCGGGTTAGTATTATTGTGGGTGCGGGACATTTTCGAGGGCATTACACCACATTCCTTTTTAGTTAGGCTAGTCCCTAGCCTCGTAAGGTCGTAGGGTATCGTAGCCTTTTTGCCTTAGCTATCTCAATATGTTTTTTTTTAGGGTTCGCGTGACGGGTGCTCCACGTAGCTACCTGGTCACGTCCCACCGCTGCCACCAATGAAATGCTAGGTTTTACCAGGGTTAAATAGGAATGGGAATTATCGCCAGGCTACCTTTAGGATCAACCTTTCCTGGTACCTGGCGCGGGGTACGAACCTCTGAAGGGAATTTAACCCCCCTAAAAACCCACAGGTTTTGAGATGCCTTGGGTGGGGTTCGAACCCTGGTTAGTGACGCACCACCATCACCACCAGGCCCGCGCGCTAACCCACTGTACTACCACGGACGTACAAAAGTATAGCAACCTTAGTCCGATTTTTAAGAACCACGGTGATAGTCTCTCGAGATGAGTTTATTGGACTTACCATCTACGACTATTTTACGCTATACCTGACGTCAACTCGGGTTAGTATTATTGTGGGTGCGGGACATTTTCGAGGGCATTACACCCTCGACAAAATACCACTCCCATCCCAATCCAACCACAAAACTTTTTCCACCTTGGCTAAAACCCAAAATACTCTCTCTCTCTCGCCCCAAACAACATAATCAACCTTTCAACTTCAACCACTCCTCGAAATCCCATCCATGTCTCTCCCGAAAATAAAATCAGTCCAAATTCAACCCCTCTCAAACCACAACCCTGCCTGCCCAGACCCCCCCCCCCACCCCCCACCCCACCATCTCCCTATCAAATCCCCACACCCCAAACCTCCAAACCACCCGATCATAGTAAACTCTCAACCTTCAGCCTTACTCACCCTTCCCCAAACCCCACTCACGACCACAACTCTCTACACAATTCAACCCCTCCCCAGCACCAACCTCTTCCGCAACAACAACCCCGACTCGACCTGCCCGTTTCATCTTTAAAACCCCCCTATCACTACCCCCGACCGAAACCACTTAGATCCCCCTCCAAAACTGGCCCCGGGCCAGCTCGCCCCCAGACCCACATTCCTAACGACAGAACTAACGGTATATCCACCCCGCCCTTCCAAAGTGAAAGTGAAACCCCAAGGTCAAAGCCACAACCACCACCACCCCCTATTACCAGACCGTCACCCAGACTAACGGCGACCCTAAATAACCCCCCCTGATGATGATGATGATGATGATGAGGATATTATTGTACTAACAAAAAAAATTATTGTTTTCAATTCCTAAGCGATTGGGCATGATTCTATAAATTTACATGTTTTCCATATACTGTATGTATTATATTTTTTCCCTTAGTCATACTACTTTTCTTGTTAACCTACACTTTTCTGACTATCTTTTAAATTTGCTTTATACATTGTTAAACACTTTACCTCTTCTTAATTTCCTGTGTTATTAATTATCTGTTCTTTCTTAAATTTACATGTTTTCCATATACTGTATATATTATATATTTTTCCCTTAGTCATACTACTTTTCTTGTTAACCAACACTTTTCTGACTATCTTTTAAATTTGCTTTATACATTGTTAAACACTTTACCTCTTCTTAATTTCCTGTGTTCTTAATTATCTGTGCTTTCTTAAATTTACATGTTTTCCATATACTATATATTTATTTGTTTTCCCTTAGTCATACTACTTTTCTTGTTAACCTACACTTTTCTGACTATGCTTCTTTTTACTTCACCCTTGAGGCTCGAGGACGAGCCTATAATGAAGGAGAGGGAAGTAAAATGCCCCAGAACGAGAAGCCCACCACAGAAGCCACGAACGAACACCACACAGAAACACCCAAAGGAAAGGTCCACAGAACGAAAGGACCAGCTGACCGAGCCAGCCAATTCAGACAGGCCCAAGCCCGCAGGGCTAAGCAGCTCCAGGCCGCACCTATCTACCTTTTCTAAACTGACCATTTTCCACACCTCACGTACACTACCCCTCGTGTCCTACACTCCTAACTACAAAGATGATGAACAGGAATATACATTCATATTAAAAACACCCATGCCCTGTCCCGACGTTGAGCCAATGCCAACACATCAGACAGCCATAATTATATCTATGTATGTTCTTACATCCGAGAAGTAGATGTTATATATCTTAGAAGTTAAAACACCCACGCCTGTCCCTAGACCTTGTATATCATTTCCCATGACGAGTATAGATATATGTAACCCGTGCTCAGTCGCCCCCTTGCATTGTTCCTCTAGTAACTAAGTGTCTCTAATATTAACTGCCACCAGTATTGATACGACATAGCGGCACTGTCCTTGTGTCGTATTGTGCCAAGTACAGATCAACCAGGTTTCATCACCTTATTAGGACGACGACTATAATGTCATCGTTCATCGATGTATGCAATCCTTAGTTTAAGTATTAATATTAACATTCCCTAACATCTTGTCTTGCCAGACTAAGCTTCTGAAGACCCATCGCCCCATAAATCTATGTATTCAATCCTTAGGTTAAGTATTTTTATCCGCCATTGTGTTCACCTTTTTCCATTTACTTTTCCACAATTGTCATACGTCTTCCCCTTGCCTCCTTCGTATCCACAGTCCACACTACGCCAATTTACTTCGTGTCATACACCTCTTACCCCAACCAGAGATTGTATAAGATAACCTGGTTACCAGTATCTGTCATAAGTACCCCGAAACAATAACTAAGTACCCCTACGAACTGCCGCTGTTGTTGGTATATTTATATTTAATAGAAAACGCAGTTCCCAGGGCCAACTAATAGTATCCATAACCCCTCGGACTGATCACATAACTCTATCTTTTCCAGACTCATATACCACCCCATAGTTGCATTCCCCGGTAGCATTTGGCTAACGTATTCTACTGCCTTTTCAAACTTCCATATCAACTGCAGCCTAATGCCACCCCCACGCCCAGAGACCTTAGGGTCAAATTCCCCTATAGCCCCCCTGCACTCCTCCCCTCTCATTATAAGACCCCGCACTTCTCTACTCTTGTCCGACCTAGCCTCTCTCTCATACCTCTTGAAGATCCTTGAATTGTCCGTTGCTAACGCTCTCCAACCTTTTATATATATACTCCTATCCAGCCTACCTTCACTTAGTAGGCCAGAACAACATTAGAACTTTACTAGCCCCTTGCATGCCATCTATTCTCTTACAACCCATTCACAACCCTGCACCCAATGGTCGTCGGTGCGAGGCTAGCCGCCTCGCCAGTAACTAACTTCTATTGCCATACTTCCAGATAAATGTGGCAGAGTTAGCAACCCAGTCTCCACCACATCCAGCAAACCCTACAATTAACAACCAGCCGAGTAAAACCAGCTAGCTAAGGCACCTTCGGTTTTGGTATTAAGGATGCCCACATCTGTCTCATACACGGAGGGTTATTACAAACACTGGTGATATGGCAAGCCCCTAGCCACAGCCGCCGGACGACTATCACAGAGAGAGGGCGCCCAGCTCCCCCTTTTTGCCCACCCGAGGAGGGAGACCCCCACCCCCGCGGAGGTATACCTGGCCCCTGTTTTGACTTCTGAGTCATTGCCAGGTAGCACAGGAATTCTTCAAATCGATGAACTAACCATGCCTGATTAACACCTTTACTAACCTCTATTAACTCACAATAAACCATTTACCTTTCTTGCATACTCTGATCACTAAATTAGCACCTCAGCTATACCATAGAAAAAGATTGAACAATCTAAGAGAGACGCTCGTATCACAGCTGTCCCCATCCTCCTCGCAAAGTAGATCCAGTCTCTCTCCCCTAAATACTTCCAGTATAGCCAAAATAGTACCTCTTAGTAAGGCTCAGTTATATGAAAATATAAAGGCTTCCTATAGCCATGTGCCACAACAGTAAATACCATCTTACCTAGTCCCCATATCTATTGAGAGCTCAAATAAATCCATAAGACTCGAGATCCCTACTCTCTACAGGGTCCAGAACCGAGCCTATAAATCTAGCTCCCGCCCCTAGTCAAATCAGTTGAAAGCTAGACACCAACCAGGGGTCACTACCCTGCAGTTAACTTCTAGCTCTGCCCTTGTGTTGTTCCGGAGTGAGATCCCAGAGCCGGCAGACTCCGTGGCAGATTTGGATAGAAGGACCTGCCCACGTATTTGAGAACTTCGCACATATGGGCCCCCTGGACGGCCGCGGAACCAGTCGTTAGCCCCCAACATCACGGACGCAAGATAACCAGGACCAGACCCATAAGATACTACCCAAGATTCCCTTTATCAGTACTACATACTACTGTGCTGTTTAGAGATTCACTAATTAATATTTCTACGAAGTGGCTATCTCTTTGCCCCAGTATAATTCATATAACCATTCAATTACTCAATTACGAAGTGCTAAGCGTATCAGTGTTCAATAATTAACAGGCGATACTAACTCTCGTAATCAACCATATATCCAGATATTATTACCTAGAAGGAAACCCTAGTGATATCTGAATGTTCGCCCACTGATTTGCGTTCTATGTATTTCTGAGACAAGAAAATAAAACTTAGATCAGTACCCCCTGAGGTTACTAGAATTCCCGTGCTCTAAAATACGCGTGTCTAATCTAGTCTGTGAACTACTACTTGTGCACCAGAGCTACCAGTAATAAATCTAACAGTGAATATGATTCTATAAGTAACATTGATGGTCTTCGGTATATAAACCTGTTGAATTAAAAGCCAGTGATCAGAAGATTAATACCTGAACGTTGGAAGTGGGAGACTAGGCTCCATCCAGATCCACTTATGCTAGTGTTGTTCGATTCTATTATATTGTCTTGCACGAGTATTATGCAGTGGTATATAAATAAACGTGATCATGTAACTTGCTACCATGTGTTTCTTTGTGTTCTCTATTCCTCATATCTTGTATTGTGCATGCAGCCTTATATACCCAGTCATTTAGAACTCACATTACCCAAGTTAAACCTGTAGAAAAACAGGGCATAACACCTCTATTACACAATTTAATGAAAGAAGCATCATAAACCGTCAGCTTCATTCCAACTTTGGCAGAAATGTATCATAGTAAGGTAAATAATAGTACAGTAGTCTAGAACCAATTAACTTTATTTCCAACTCCTTAAAGAGCAACACACACACATGCACACACACACACACACACAAATAGCATACATAACAATTCTCACCAAGGTGTTAACAGTTATGTACATTCCAGTTTTTGTTTTTACCTCCTCGTACTACCTTACCTACTCAACTTCAACTACTGTGCCTTCTTAAATACACAGCTCCCTACTCGAGTGTTCATACCTCTCATAATAATAATTCACATATCACTAACAGGTATTATGCGCTCTCAAATCTATCATGAATAAACTACAGGAAGAGTTAAAAGTTTGGTCAAGTAGATGCACTTCCACCTACGCTTCTAACTTGGTCTTATAACAACGTTGCTACTACAGCACAAGGAATCCGCACACCATTCAAACAAATTGATTACACTGGTTTGCTGCTTGATAATGATCACCTACAAATTCATGCAGCCATCTCTACGGTTAGTTATATTTAATTCACTGATGCACTTATAATGAAATCATTGAGTAGAGAATAGTAGTGAATTATGTGAAACAAGCAAAAACATTATATATCACTGGATCCACTCAGCCTATTAGAAATACAGGATTTTGTTACGGTTCAACTCTTAACATTTCTAAATGGTTGTTTTACATAATATATAATTAATAAATTAATTACAATAATTTACAAATACTGTAGAATGACAAATTATATCAGTGACTGCTTAATCATTACTACCTTATCAACTTTACTCTCTGGAATTATAGATTCTCCCTCAGCTTGAAAATATTGTCAATTACATTTTGGAAAGATTAAATTAGTCAACACAACATTTCCATGCATAACTCACACAAAATCAGTAATTTAGCTGGGACCACATAATATTATTTTTATAATTATACAAGTTTACTACTTTCTTAAGAAGAAAAATGTGTATTTATCAAAATCCAAAAGTACTACTTAGCATATAAGAACACAATTTTGTTATAAATGTTTTCCTATTTTCATCATGTAAAAGGATATACAGTAATTGTTAGTTTAATTAGCTTAGTTTGTCTTGGTAGCGTAATGGTTAGTGCGCTGAATATGTGTGAGTATCGTAGGCTCGAATCCTTGGAGTACCACATGTATTCATTAATTAGGTTTATTTGTAAGTTAATTGGCGAGTTGGTGATATGAATTGTACATTTATAGTATCTGATAAGTTTCCAACTACTGTAAACTGCATCTTAACACCCTGAACACACTACTTTTCTGCAACAGAACGTTCCGGACTTCCCAAATTGACTAATTCCTTGAATGCTACGATAGTGCGTTATTTATTAGTGGCCCCTCCATCATTGACGAACATGCCTATTACATAAGGCATCCTCTTCAAACACTAATCCGCCGTAGTTTGAATCTACCGCGCAGAGCATTTAAAAACTGAGGAGCCTTCATCATGAGCGCACGCGACCTCACTCATGGCTTCAGTCATTATGAATTGGGTTCTCACTACGAAAAAACTTCATAAAAAATAAAAACAAAAATAAAATAAGAATAACTATCTAATAAGCTTTCCATCATATCGTGGATGTACTTGTGTGGATTTCTGACCAGACGCTGATTCAGGCGTCATTCCTCCTTCTCTGCTCTGCGCTCAGCCTGCCCGGACGTGTCTCCCCATGCTCCGCTGATTCCGCATTTGCTGCGTCCCTAGTGAGTTTTTTTCTCATTTGTTTACTCCGGGATGTATCGAGTAAGGTTAGGATATGTGTAGCAGGAGTGTCCTGGGCTGGTTGCCCGCAGTGCAGTGTATTTTGGGTCGTGTGTTTGGGGCATCTATTTCGGATGTTCCCTCGTGGTCCTGTTGTGGACATGTGAACTTTTTCACAGTTAGTTAGCTTGTGTTGCAGGCGGCTTTCATTACGCGTTAGTTATTGCTGCCTTTTATCTTTCTGATGAGGTATGCTTTGCTTACTGACGTTCCCTTTGTATTTTTCTTCACTTAGTGAAGTTTTTTCTGGGTCCCGTGTCAGTCTTCCCTTTGCCGGAAGTATTTGCTACAGTGGTGTGTTGGCGGTGGTTCCTGTTGTGATATTTCCAGTGTTTGGTGTATATTTCAACTTTTATTATGCCGTCTACTTAGGCCTAGCCAGCCGCTCGTAGCTTTGCCACATGTACAAGTGTTATTGTTTATTATTTATAAATATGCCATACTGTGTCATGTGTATCCGGGTTTTAGTTGTGTATTGGCTAATTCCTCGGACTATGTTTGTTTCCTGGTTTAGTTGTGTATTGGCTAATTCCACGGATTATTGTGTGGACTTAGGTTAGTCGTGCGTGGCTTCCTTCGTGTCCGTTGTACGTTCAGATGGTGTCTGATCGGGGTGGGTTTCCTTCCGGCGGGTTTTTTCTCGGTTTCACCATGAAAAAAACCCGGCCGAGAGCCGTGTTGGGCCACACGTGGTTTTAACACAGGCTGGTGTCCCCGGCGATGAGGTGTCTGTGGCTCTCCAGGACTGCGTCTCTGTTGGTACCTGGTTTCAGGCACCCTTTGATTCCCGGCGGAAATGGCTGTACCCATCTATAAAACGTTGTTCATGCGAACATACGTTATGTAGTTTTTCTACCAGGTTTTACAAAACCACATGAAAAACCTAGCTGTTGTTAAGGGCTTTCCTCCCCGGCGATCTTTTACAAAGAAGTGGGGACAGGAACTTATGGGGTTAACTTTTTGATATCTCACCCGGCGGGTGTACCTTGGTAGGGTGGGATGAACAACTAAGTCATTTAGTTCATTAACCAATCCATTTTAAGTGATGCTATATGTATCGCCGCCTTTATACTTACGGCGATTGAAGGTTCAATTAGGGTTAACATCGTTTTTTCACACCCGGGGGGTGCTCCTAGGTGGAGGAAATAAGGAATTTACAAATTCAATTTCGATTTAACCACTTAATTTAGTGATACAATTAGGTATCGCCGCCTTCAACCTTACGGCGATCTTTTTGTGACAATTCGTTAGAAATCAGATCTCGTGTCAGCCTGCCCTGTGTTATTCTACTAAAATATTTCAAGGGCCGGCGTCTTTATGGGGGGTTGTTTTTGTTCCAAAAATTGAATCTTAAGACAGTCACCACCAGAAAGACTATAATCGCCATGCTGGACAAATTATATTATGTCAGAGGGTATTCTTCACTTTCGTCAAAAAGATTTATTTATTAGTGGCCCCTCCATCATTGACGAACATGCCTATTACATAAGGCATCCTCTTCAAACACTAATCCGCCGTAGTTTGAATCTACCGCGCAGAGCATTTAAAAACTGAGGAGCCTTCATCATGAGCGCACGCGACCTCACTCATGGCTTCAGTCATTATGAATTGGGTTCTCACTACGAAAAAACTTCGTAAAAAATAAAAACAAAAAGAAAATAAGAATAACTATCTAATAAGCTTTCCATCATATCGTGGATGTACTTGTGTGGATTTCTGACCAGACGCTGATTCAGGCGTCATTCCTCCTTCTCTGCTCTGCGCTCAGCCTGCCCGGACGTGTCTCCCCACGCTCCGCTGATTCCGCATTTGCTGCGTCCCTAGTGAGTTTTTTCTCATTTGTTTACTCCGGGATGTATCGAGTAAGGTTAGGATATGTGTAGCAGGAGTGTCCTGGGCTGGTTGCCCGCAGTGCAGTGTATTTTGGGTCGTGTGTTTGGGGCATCTATTTCGGATGTTCCCTCGTGGTCCTGTTGTGGACATGTGAACTTTTTCACAGTTAGTTAGCTTGTGTTGCAGGTGGTTTTCATTACGCGTTAGTTATTGCTGCCTTTTATCTTTCTGATGAGGTATGCTTTGCTTACTGACGTTCCCTTTGTATTTTTCTTCACTTAGTGAAGTTTTTTCTGGGTCCTGTGTCAGTCTTCCCTTTGCCGGAAGTATTTGCTACAGTGGTGTGTTGGCGGTGGTTCCTGTTGTGATATTTCCAGTGTTTGGTGTATATTTCAACTTTTATTATGCCGTCTACTTAGGCCTAGCCAGCCGCTCGTAGCTTTGCCACATGTACAAGTGTTATTGTTTATTATTTATAAATATGCCATACTGTGTCATGTGTATCCGGGTTTTAGTTGTGTATTGGCTAATTCCTCGGACTATGTTTGTTTCCTGGTTTAGTTGTGTATTGGCTAATTCCACGGATTATTGTGTGGACTTAGGTTAGTCGTGCGTGGCTTCCTTCGTGTCCGTTGTACGTTCAGATGGTATCTGATCGGGGTGGGTTTCCTTCCGGCGGGTTTTTTCTCGGTTTCACCATGAAAAAAACCCGGCTGAGAGCCGTGTTGGGCCACACGTGGTTTTAACACAGGCTGGTGTCCCCGGCGATGAGGTGTCTGTGGCTCTCCAGGACTGCATCTCTGTTGGTACCTGGTTTCAGGCACCCTTTGATTCCCGGCGGAAATGGCTGTACCCATCTATAAAACGTTGTTCATGCGAACATACGTTATGTAGTTTTTCTACCAGGTTTTACAAAACCACATGAAAAACCTAGCTGTTGTTAAGGGCTTTCCTCCCCGGCGATCTTTTACAAAGAAGTGGGGACAGGAACTTATGGGGTTAACTTTTTGACATCTCACCCGGCGGGTGTACCTTGGTAGGGTGGGATGAACAACTAAGTCATTTAGTTCATTAACCAATCCATTTTAAGTGATGCTATATGTATCGCCGCCTTTATACTTACGGCGATTGAAGGTTCAATTAGGGTTAACATCGTTTTTTCACACCCGGGGGTGCTCCTAGGTGGAGGAAATAAGGAATTTACAAATTCAATTTCGATTTAACCACTTAATTTAGTGATACAATTAGGTATCGCCGCCTTCAACCTTACGGCGATCTTTTTGTGACAATTCGTTAGAAATCAGATCTCGTGTCAGCCTGCCCTGTGTTATTCTACTAAAATATTTCAAGGGCCGGCGTCTTTATGGGGGGTTGTTTTTGTTCCAAAAATTGAATCTTAAGACAGTCACCACCAGAAAGACTATAATCGCCTTGCTGGACAATTATATTATGTCAGAGGGTATTCTTCACTTTCGTCAAAAAGATTTGTTTAGATATTCTGAACCCCGCCGCGTAGCGAGCTGTGATCGTTGTGTCATTACATCTCGTTATCCGGTGGGTTATTAACACTTGTATGCGAACATGTTGGGTTAACCTTATGAGCATTAATTCCTGGAAATTTTCTTTTTTTCCAGAGCTGGGCTCCGGCGGACCAATACAGACCCGGCGGTAGTTTTCCCCACCAGTCTCTGTCATGGCTACCTCAGCCCCAGTCTTTGCTTTATGCACTACCCCTGCTTGTGCCGGTATCCCTATTTTTGCGCATACCCTTTGCATAAGGTGTGTTAAATGTCTAGACCGTTCAAGGGGTCTCTGGGTAATGCGTAATTGTTCTTTTTGCTCCCAATTAGCTGTCAAGGTCCTTTGCGACAATGATAAGACCGCGGCAGTAGCATTAAGAGAAGTACGGCAACAGATGGCAGCCTACACTACGATTGTTGCGCATAAATCACTTCAATGTGACAACGTCCCTCTTTGGGATAGATTGCTATTTGAACACCCTCCCCCTAAACGTTCCTCTAGAGTCACGAGTCATAAGCCGGCGGAGACTGGTCAGGGTTCTGTATCTTCTGCTACTACACCAAAACGTCCAAGAGAGCCTACACCCCCGGCGTCCGCCTCCTCGTCTCGGGCGAGATCTCGGTCTAGGTCACCTCTCAGACGCCAGTCTTCTAGTCTTGCCTCTTCACCAGCGAGTAAGAAGAGTAGGACGGAAAGTTCCACCAGTGGTCACGGCGATGAATCCTCCAAATCTAGGAGTAGTTCTCGGTCACACCGTAGCCATAAATCCTCCAAAAAGGATTCCCAGAAACGAAAGTCCTCCCTACATTCACCAGCTTCTAGTGCCTCTCATCATACCTCTACCCCAGACAAAGTTTGTGTTAGGTCTCAAGGGTCCAGTGCGGTGCCTGTCCCTAAAGAGGATTTACCTATTAATATTTTAACCCTGGAATTGGAAAGTTCAGGGGGTTCAATAATTGAGAATGTTTCAGACTCCCAAGAGAGTGTAGGCCAGGGCCTCGGTGTTTGGCGGTTTGCTCAGCCAGGGTCTGACCACCCACGTCCGACTCAAACGAGTCACACAGTAGCTGATGTCCACAGGGACGCGGCGATCCCATCCTCTATTCCTGACTTATCTTGGCAACAAGGTACCCCAGCTTCGGCGGGGTCTTCTCAGGAGGATCAGGAGGAGAAAGACGAGGTTTCAATAATTTCGGAGATGGAAGGGCAAGAGTCAGGCTCAGGCTTAGACGCCGCGCAGGATATTAATGATTCACCTGTAAGTTCATCATCTAACCAATTTGTTACTGCGCAAGAAATTAATGGGCTACTTACTGATGCTTTATCTAAATTTTTTGGCCAACAACAGGAAAACCCCACAATGGACTTGGGGGCTCCCACGACAAGTTCTACGGTACGGCCTCTGATGACTTCGATTGCTTTATCTAAGATCCCTAACCCACCCACTCTGTCACCATCAGTGGTTACTAAGCCTGCTACGGCGGCATTGACAACTTCAAATGTCAGGGTCATCACGGATGTCAATCCACCCCCTCTAGACAAGGCGCCTCTCAGAAAGGTGGCTATGCCCTTGCTTTATGGACCAGACGAGTCATGGGTCCTTTTGACCCCCACTAACCCAGAGCTCGCCCAACCTACCTTGTCAGGGGAACTCCCGGTACCGCATGAGTGGGTCATCCAGGGCAATAAATCAAAGAAATTAAGGGCCCTGGATAATTTGGGAAATGTACTGGACGTAAACATCAAGGCTATACCTAGTTATTATCACCAAGACTATTTTGTGTATGCTACTAAGCCAGCTTTACCCCCTGCCTCAGCTTCGAAACTATTTTCAGACTGGTCTAAGCTGGATGGGTTTAATGATATTAAGACTCTGTCAGCTCTCACTCCTGAACTTGATTTACAGACCGTCACAGACGAAGCAGCTAATCCAGTTTTGAAGGTGGGGCAGTTGGGTCCAGGACCTTGGGTAGATTGGGAGATAGAGGCTCAAAAATTTGCAACCACATTTACTTCTAAATCTTCCCACCAGATCCCTCAGGATGCTCATTCATGGTTCTCCATGCCGGTAGGTTCTGCCGGCGGAGTCCCATCAGCTTTGTTTTCTTTCCTAGCTGCCCCTAAGATTAATCTTTGTGAGCTAAAAGACCCTTTCACTACCCCTACCCCTACTCACCTAGACAGAGAATTTAGGCTAAGGGGGAAAGCTTTTCGCCTGTTCTCTCAGTACATAGTGTCTCAACAGGTGGCTAAGTCTTTACTGCGGTCCACTCAGGCAATCGCAGACGCGGATGCCAGAAGATCGGTTGAATTATCCCGGCGACTGCTCCTCCAGTCGTCAATCCAATCCTTGGGTGACATACGCACCGCCTTGCTTGAGGCGGTACGAGCAAGACAAGATCTCAGAATGTCTTTAGTTCGCAAGCTACCTGATCGCATTGCGAATCAGGTGATCATGTCACCAGTGCTTACTCCCTCTTTAATGTCCCCTGAAGTGTGGCGAACGGTGTTCAATATGGCACAGGCCGTTAAGCACAGTCCCACCCCTTCTAAGAAACCTGCATTTAACTTCCCCAAACCCAGGCCAACCGCTAAAGCTCAGCCAGGGGGATCTAAACCCTTTCTTCTGCCTAAGTCCTCCCACTCCCCCCAAGGTCAGTCCAGGCATAGACAGGGTAGGTTTTCAGGTCAGAGAGGACGCGGCCAGCATAAGCCAGGTCAGGGCCAGTCTTCGGCCAACACCAGCCAGCCGGCAAAGCGTCCAGCACCACCAACCCCACCATCAAAAAACTAAAGTCTCTCTCACTCCCGGTGCCAACCTTAAGGCCGGAGGACCCGAGGGTAGTACAGCCGGCGAACCCTTGTCTGCTAACTGGGTCGTTCTGAACGTGTCACCAAGCATGGCCATTAAACACTTGGGCACGGATGGTGGCACGCAAAGACATCACTTGGCAGTGGCTCCGGCGACCTCGCTTACGTCAGCCGACAACGGCGAATTTTGTTTCTTTAGAGGTGGAGTCACTGGTCCAGGAAATGATTGCCAAGAATGTCATCATCCCGGTCCCCCCAAATTACCCTGTATTCACGTCCAAACTATTTTTGGTTCCAAAAAGGGACAGTGTTCAGATGAGGCCGGTCGTAGACCTGTCTTATCTGAACCTTCACATTCACAACGAATCTTTCAGAATGTTAACAGTACACCAAATCAGGCTAACACTTCCGCCGGGAGGTTGGATGTGTTCACTAGACCTGACAGACGCCTATTGGCACGTCTCGGTCAACAAAAGATTTCAAAGGTTTTTGGCCTTACGGATCAGGCACCAAAATTTTGTTTTTCAAAGGATGCCGTTCGGCTTGAACCTAGCACCTCGATTATTCACGAAATTAGTCAGGCAAGCCCTGATGCCATTGTTAAAACAGGGGATCAGAGTGTTGTGGTACCTAGACGACTGGCTGGTGGTGGCAGAGACACAACAATTATGCGTCAAACATGTCAATATTATTTTAAATCATGTCAAAACTCTAGGCTTCAAGGTAAATCTGGTAAAGTCAAACCTTGTTCCCTCACGAGTAATTCAGTGGATAGGGCTGGTCTGGGACACGGCCGCTCTCACTCTGAGTCAGAGTGTGGACAATCGCAACAGGTTTCGCAGGAAACTGTTCATGTTTCTTCACAGTCTGACTACGACGCGGAGGGTCTGGGAGTCTCTGGTAGGCTCTCTCAACTGGATTCAACTAACTGTCAAGTTGGGCCGGTTGAAAGTAAAACGATTAATATTGGAAGGCAACAAATATTTCCCGCTCTTACCGGCGGGAAAATTATGGCCCATCCCGAAATTAATCCACACCTTGCTAGCGGTCTGGGCAAGGAGGGAAACGTTGCACTCAATAATGTCATGGACCTCTCCTCCACCAACAGTATGGGTAGACACGGATGCGTCAGGCACAATAGGGTGGGGATTTCAGTCAAATCAGGGGCACCAGGGTCAGGGGCTTTGGTCCCACTTAGAAATCTCTCACATCAATGTCAAATAATTACTAGTCCCCTTGTATTTCCTTCAGGCTCACGGCCCGGCGCTACGGGGCAAGTCGGTGGCCTTCAGAATGGACAATCTGAATGCAGTTCACTGTATTCAGAAACAAGGATCAACGAGGTCAAGGGGGTTGCTAAACGTGTCGGAAGAGATTTTTACTCTCGCCAACAGACTAGACATTTACCTTCACGCATCTTATCTCCCAGGCGTAGCGAACGTCTGGGCAGACGCTCTGTCCCGGAGACAGAGCACGACAGTAGAATGGGAGCTCAAGCAACCCATTTTCAACCTAATGATTGCAGAGCTCTCCCATCCACAAGTGGATCTATTTGCGTCCGAGGAGACTCACAAACTCCCTCTATACCTCACCCGCCGGGCGAAAACGCCGGCAGGGGGGCCAGACGCCCTAGTGACAGACTGGAACAGATGGAGCTCCATCTATCTGTTTCCGCCGCCAGATGCGTCACTAATGTGCCACGTAGTGAACAAACTACGAGATTATCGAGGCTTAGTCTCGCTAATCGCGCCCCTGTGGCCGGCGCAGTTGTGGTACCAGCAATTGAAAACGTGGTGCCCGGACCCGGTATTGCTCCCGGTCGGGTATTTCCACTTAGACACGATTGGCAACCTAGCGACCTCGCTGACTTTTGCATTATGGACATTCAGGAGGCCAAGTGGCTAGCACCATACGGAAGAGATGTGACCAATAAATTAATCAATCAATATACTCAGTCTACGAAACGACAGTATCACTCACATTGGCAAGCCTTTACTTCCTGGATCATCAGAACGGAACAGAATGTGCCGTCAGTTGCTTTAGTTTTCAATTATTTAAATTATCTGTTTGAGCAGAAACATTTATCTGTGGTAACATTAAAAAATCACTTAACTGCGATTAGAGTGCCCTTTTTAGACCTTACAGGTCTCTCCATACCGGTGGCGGAGGAAACAAGTTTTATGAGAGCTTGTTTTAAACTTCGCCCACCTCCCCGTCAGCTCATGCCTACTTGGTCTCTCGACAAAGCTTTGTCTTTACTTCACTCTCGTCTGTACCAAAATACTGCAGACTTTGCATTACTCTTAAAAAAGGCGGTTTTCCTTATGGCTTTGGCCACCGGGAACAGAGTGTCTGAGCTGGCGGCGATGAGCAACACACCTAATTGCCTTAGGTTTGGCAGACTTAATGAATGTATTTACATTGCACCTTCCCCAGGTTTTGTAGCCAAGAATGAGCACAGTGCACACGTGTTTTCTGAGTTCACGGTGCCGGCGTTAAAAAGGGGAAAGGTGCATCATAATCTATGTCCAGTGCAAGCTCTAACCAAATATTTGAGAGTAGCTCCTCTTAACCCCCAAGGTGCTTTATGGGTAGCAAGTACGGGTAAACGCTTACTTAAACGACGATTAGCCTCTCTTCTGGTCGAAGTCATTAAAGAGAGTAATCCCGGCGTTGTGGGTAGGGCCCACGATTTACGCAAATGGGCTGCCTCTTTACGTTTCCTGAAAAAAATTTCAGTAGAAGATATCGCGTCCACTCAGTTGTGGGCGTCTAATCATACGTTTTTGTCTAGATACTTATCAGTTGCTTTAGACAAACCTTCCTTACCATGTATAGCTTTAAGGCAGAGGGTCTAGGTGGCCCTGCAGTCACTTTTGTTTATTTTCACGAGAAGGGGGGGGGGGTGCAGTCAGTTGACATAGGACACCCTAGACCCCGCCGGAGTATGAGAGCTGTGATATAATTTAAGGTTAATGTGATATGAAAATTTCTCAGTGATAAATTGTGCTAGTACAATGTTAGTACAAAACAACGGAGTTGTTATAGTAGTTTTAGCTGCGAAAGCAGTCTAATATTAGAACAGTGGAGATCCTTTGCAATTTCTCTCCACGATTATTTTGGGGTTTATTATGTGCACATATAAACTTATAACTTGTTATTTTTGTCACCACTCGTTGAGTGGGGTGCCTTTGTAACTACAGATCTGTGTTCAGAATCTTCAGGGTTACCCATTTTTTTTGTCAGGCAAGCTTCTTTGAAGCACGCACCTGCCTGAACCCCTTTTTCTTGTATAATTTTGGTCTACGCCATATTTAAATATATTTTTCAAAAGTAAGAATACTATGTGGTTGTTTTTATTATCTGCTTTTATAGAGTTATGATATGATTACGAATGTCCCCCTCCAGTCTTAGAAATCAGGCATGTTCGTCAATGATGGAGGGGCCACTAATAAATTATAGGTTTGACTCCTGTAAGGAGATAAAGAAAACCTAATATTTAGTAGTGGCCCCGTAATCATTGACGACTGGGGCCCTCCCGACCGTCCCCTTCCCATTCGTTGATGTATTAAGGATTTTGGTTTACTTGATATGTCAGTGAAGGAGGAATGACGCCTGAATCAGCGTCTGGTCAGAAATCCACACAAGTACATCCACGATATGATGGAAAGCTTATTAGATAGTTATTCTTATTTTCTTTTTGTTTTTATTTTTTACGAAGTTTTTTCGTAGTGAGAACCCAATTCATAATGACTGAAGCCATGAGTGAGGTCGCGTGCGCTCATGATGAAGGCTCCTCAGTTTTTAAATGCTCTGCGCGGTAGATTCAAACTACGGCGGATTAGTGTTTGAAGAGGATGCCTTATGTAATAGGCATGTTCGTCAATGATTACGGGGCCACTACTAAATATTAGGTTTTCTTTATCTCCTTACAGGAGTCAAACCTATAATGTGTGCGATTAGTTTACTTGGGAAACAGATTAACTTGCTCATGTAGTAATGTACACCCTATGTGGTGGATTGTGTTCTTTTATTTCATAGATTATATTTTAGTAAGCATTGTTTCCACATAGCGATTTTGATAAGTTATTTTGCCTTTATATTGTCTTTGTCCAAGTTTTGCTTTGTTTAGTTTGCAAGTTTTACATTTTAACTTGCTGTCTCCAAGACCTCACTTATAACTCATCTTGTAAGAAATGTGTTCTCAGCAGATGATGCAATGCAACCTATTGCCAAAATGTATTATTAGTGCAGTTTTAAATTAAATTACCATCAGCCTTTAATCATTAGAATACTATCATATATACTGGACATACAATTTCAGCTTGCAATCACTTACCGGTATCAAGTATCACAATAATTAATTACAGTACCGGTACCAGGCATTTATAAAGCAGTTACTAACCCTTAGTGAGGAAAAAAGCATTTGTACACAAACTTCACATCTCTTGAAAGTATAGAATAGTCTTCTATAATTATGGTAAAGACTGTACTGCAATTTGAAACCCATAAAAAAATATATAATGAAGAGAAGCTTGGATCTTGAATATAAACACTGCTACAGCCAACACACACACACAATGCACATAAACAATAATAGTTTATATATATCAACAGTTGTAAGTGGATGATTTAGAGTACCAAGGGCTGGAGACAAAGTTGGAGTGGTTCATTATATCTAAAAGCTTCTTCAGTTTTCCAAAGAAACTTGTTGGCAAAATCAGTAAGAATTATACGCCTCTTTGCCCGTGTCATTGTACACACAAGGACTAATACCGTGTCCCACGTTCATAACTTCAAATTAGTATTCCTCTATTGGTTTAATACAAAAGACTACTGAACTGCACTGAACAAACCTACCTTGAATATATAGGCTTGGTTTGTTTGTTAAGGGGGGTCACCGGCTTTTTTTTATCTCCTTTTCTCTCTTTCTCTCGCTTGTATCCATTCGGGCCCATTCAGCCTACTGTTTTACGATGTTTATCCCCATCTAGGTGTCGAGTTTTTCCTGGCGAGCAATAGCGAGCCAGCATTATATGGAGAAATCCGGCTTCGCCGGAGAAATTTTTCTATCGAAAAATTTAGAAAATAAGTCTGCTGTCAAAAACATTTAAACAAAATATGTTGGCTCGCTACCGCTCGCCAGGAAAAAATCGACACCTGGATGGGGATAAACGTCTTAAAACAGTAGGCTGAATGGGGCCGAATGGACACAAGCCAGATAAAAAGAGAAAAGGAGAAAAAACCAGGTGACCCCCCTTAAGAATGTTATTTTAGACTTAGAACTAGAGCTAACCAGAGTGTACATTGTGGAGATAGGACACAACTTTTGACTGTGACTGTACTTGACTCACCAACAGCAGTATGGTGTTGTTGTGTGTGTAGCAGTGCTGTATGTTGCACAGGCTAGCAAGCCACAAATGCATATAGTATTTTATTTTGCTTGGGCAAGACAGGTCTTTGAGCTTTAATTAATATGATAGGTTAAGGTTTAGGCTTAACATTTGATAAACAAATCATACTGCAAAATGTCAGTACAGTATTGAAGTATTCATTTGTCAGAAACAAATTTAACTTATAAATATGGTAAAGTTAAAGCTAATGGTTATTCTCTATTTATATGCAAACCATATATTAATATGGTCTGCATATAAATAGAACATTTTGTTTAATTAGCCAATGAATGTTTCTAACAATATAAAAATTAAATTTTGAAAATCAAAACCTAAATGGAAGAAATGAGGAATTATAGCACGTGTTGAAGGGATTAACTTATAATAATAAATTTTATTTGTGAATAACATGTAATAGCTTAATAAATTGAGCAATAATGTCATGGTTGCTTGTATACTGTATAGGAACATTAGTGTTATGGTCTGTATTCCTACACAAACACCATCATTGTCAGTGGTAATTACTATAGTTTGACCTGGAGTGGTCACGACTACACCGTGGGTCCACCTCCCGGGGCTGCCGATCCTCCCGGCCGGGGACAAAATTACCGACCGATGGGGAGCAGTTCCTGGGAGCCAAACCGCCACAACAAACCCCTGCCCCCTCCTTGGGGGCACGAGAACCTGGGAGTGACTTCAGTCGCCCGGGCAAGTACCACAACTAGAGTTTGGCCGTATTCTTAGCCAGTCAACATATTAAGTTGGTTATTGTGATGGTAACAATATACTATTATTGTGCGTCACTTTCTTATTGACTGCCCACTGCATGCTCTGCAATGGTGCCATTATTTTTTTCAGCCTTCTCTTAAGCCAATCCTGTCTGATGGTCCTTCCTTTGGTATTCATATTTTTTCACCAACCAACTTTAGTATTTGCTTTCCCCTCGGTACCCGGTAGGGCTTCCAGAAGCCCATAACAAACTTGTGCCGTGGGGCCCGGATGGGCTTCTGAAATCCATAAGCTTGAAAGAATATTAAGCGTGGTTTGAAAGCTGTGCGCCGAAACGTTTGTAAACAAAGCCGGTCGGAGCGACGCGCACCTTCAAAAACAAGAAGAAGTCAGATCTTTGTTGATGTTGTCTGCTAGGACGAAATTAGTGTCTGTAAATGTCTGATATTGCTAACATCGCATCTCTCTCCACGGAAATCGTCATCACAACTGAACCAGTTGACCTAGAGAGCTCTACTCAATGCCAGTCTACAGATACAAAACAGGGCTAAGTTTTTAGATGTGTGTGAATTCTCTAGTAGTTAAAATAACAAAGATAAGGCTAGCCTATTACAATGTTTTTCGGCCAGATCTCCCAGGTTTCAGTGCTGTCCTTTAGAAGGCGAGCCCGGTCCAGAAGGGTTAAAGAAATAAACGTCTTTCACTTGATTTAATACTTTTGAGGTATTATTATTTATGTAAGAATATACTAGACTAATGTTATAGTCCTCTCATTGCCATAACAACACCAAGCGGATCATACTGACTGACTAGGGATACAGCTAAACGATAGTAACTACCTCCGACAACGATGGGGCTTGTTTAACCCGGCAAGCGCGATAGGCCTCACGGAAGGCTTCCTATAGGGAACGCGATAGGCCTCACGGAAGCAGGACCATAAAAAAAGCCTTCCATAAAAAAAAAGGGCCTATCAAAACAAAGGAATTTGTCTCTAGGTGAGATAATTCCCCTCCAGTACTCATCCATGTAAATCTCACCCACCCCCCTCCCCTCCTTCCCCACCTTATTCCCCCCTCCCTCCCCTCCTCAATTATCACCTATTTTTCCTCTTATTATCATCATTTATCGGTTATTTTTCTCTCCCGCGATAATGTAGCACAAGTGGGTTGCATAAAAGATCGTTATGCAACACCCAGACACCGGCACACACCGCCCCGCTCTCCTCAGTTGACTCCCAGACAGCGAGAGGGGAAGGCTGCCTGTCTCTCTCTCTTGCCTGAGATTATGACCGGGTGGCCAATATCTTCGTTTTTCACCACCCAAATGCTTTTCCCACTTATTTTAGCACTCTTGAAGGTTCATATATACATCATATATGTAAAATAAAAGCATACCGAAAACAAATAATGGTTTATATTGTAAATATAACGAATTCTGTCAGAATCCAGGGCTAGAAATGCACAAATAACTACCCTAGCACCTACGTCTATATCGCGCTTGTCAGGTTAAGAATATGTTATGTGTCAATTTCCAATATTTGTTTTTGGTTACCCTGTGAGTACTACTGCTTTATTAGATAACATTTCTCTAGTTTTGCTGTAACTAACATAATTAGTAACTTTTTGGTATGTCAATTTACTTTTAAACTTTATATAGAACTATTATATATAAATATACCTTATATGACTGGTTAGGAAACTAATTGTTTTATATTACAGTACAGCATAAGTAAATTGCAATAGATAGATAGATAGATAAGTAAATTGCCTTGTTGAGTGGAGCTAGAAGTAGAGTTCAACAAAGAAAGCTTATTGTCATGCAGAATTTTCATAGACTGTTCAGTTACGATGTGATCCACTTTTTTTGGTTGCATTTTGTACAGTGCTAAACTGCAGTTTACTCCAAGTACATCTGCTAAACGTTAAATTTACAAATCATACCAAGCCGACACTTTCTCAAGGTGTTAAGGGATCACACTCACAATAAACAAATATAATAACAGTCGGAGTAAAAAATGGTACAGTATACAGTAACACCTTTTATGAAACTGGACAGCATAAACTTAAGAATCTTTAAATTATCATGTAATGTAAGTGCTATTGAATAAGCTGATGTGGAAAACTGGTACTTATGATAACTGAAAACACCAGCTTCTTTTATCTTTCTACATTATATTTCCGACTGTTGTTTGCCTTGCTAATCACCCCCTGGGAAGCTCCTGCTATAGGATGGCCATGAAAAGCAGAAATCATCAACCATCAAGTAGGTAAAACAAAAAAAACATGCGCAATATCGTTCCCAGAACAAATTGCAATACTTTGAAGATTAAGTGGTATTTAATTCTAAATTCAACTATGCATTAATGAAAAATTATTATACAAAAGAACATATATAATAATTTGATTTTCAAATTAAACTATGGTAGATATACAGTAAACATTGAAGACACATTCATACAAGTATACACACACACATACATGTACTTTCACACCCTACAATGTGCATAACTAATAATGTAGGCAGATGGGCCGAAGAGCCCCTAATACTGACACTGTGCAATGCTACTATATCACTATGGCTGGAATCAATGCTTCAAACTTTTAATGTTAAATATATATATACTGTACAATGTTATAAGTTTTGACAATAATATAGCTAAGGAGCTGAGCAATACTGATGGAAAATTTATAAACTTCAAGTTACATGACAAATGGTTATTCATAAACTTACATTAAAAGTGGTTTTCAAATGCAGTTACATAATGAGTACTTTTATCTGTGTCATATTATGTATTCTGCTAAACTAAAAATCTTGCTTATGAATTAGTCAACTTAAATACTTTATACATTTCTTACAACTACAGTACTGGGCCTGGATTCATCAGTATTACTGTCAATTCATCATCATCATCAACATTACCATCAGGTCGTCATCACCATCATCATCCTGGCATGCATACCTCTCCCATTTAACCCTCAACCGACGGTGAACATCATATGACGGGAGAGAGAATATTGGCCACCCCTGCGGTGCCTATCATATGACGGGTGCGATTATGAGGACGTTATGAGCTATGAGAGAGAGAGTCTGCACGCTGGAGGGACGATAGCCGGCATCTGACCACTCGCCACCACCTTGGGGCGGTCACTGACACGTACTGTGTCTCGTCCCCACCTCCATACCTCACGCAACAAGGTGAAAACCGTGAAAAATACCTTATTTTAGGGTATTTTCACCTCCGGTTACTCGATCGTTACAAGAGAACCCGCGGTCGTACAAGGATCATTCAGGTGTCATTGGAAAGCTCTATTATCGCCCTTTCATGGGTATATAATTGTATTACGATCTGGCTCTTGCTTATGCATGAAAAAGAGCATGGAATGAAGCTCATTTTTGGTAAATATACCCGCCCAGCAATACGGTCATGTTAACAAGCATGCCCGCTTTTAGGGAGTTAATACCAAACTTCCACCATCATTAATTCCATATTCTACAGGAAACTGATAAACTAATGGGATGATTAAGATTTTAGGAAGTACATATTCCACTCAGAGGTGATAAAATTAGGTTATCATGAACTTTATTAATTCTGATAGTTGATGAATCCGGCCTATGTACTGTACAGTATATACCTGGGTCACAGTATCTGGGTCGTAGCCATGAAACTCAAGTAACTAAACAAACTATGTACAGATCAGCTTAGATAGTTACCTTTACATTCTTCATATATTGTAGTTAGCGATTTTGATAAGTTGTTTTGTCTTTTTACTGTGTTCATCTAAGTTTTGGTTTGTTTATTTTTCAAGTTTTACATTACAATATGCAAAGGAATGATCACCATCCATTTTAAAGGTGACTCATTCTTATAAAGTTTCTCTCTGAAGCTGAGAACGCAGAAAATAGTGCTTGTCTAAAGCCGCTGTCACACGAACGCTTTTCCGTCAATTTTCCATGACCAAGCTTTTTCTCGTACTATTTCGGGACTTTTACGCACTGGTATCGGCAATTAGACTGAAGGTAGATTATGTTAGGTGGCTGAATTGTGATAAACTGTAATTTTGTAAGCTTCCAGACCAAAATTGCCCTTAAAAATTGCTCGAAAAAGGGCTTGTGTGACTCGGGCAACTCCGAGGGTCACCAAACAAATTCCTTCATTGTGATTGGCAGTGCTACCTCCTTCATTCAGGGATTTGACTCATTAAATAAAGATATACTAAAGGGGAGATGGGTCATTTTTCTGGGCCCTCTTCTTCCTCATGTTTAGCCCCATTAGTTTTAAGATTTTGTGACGTTCAGCTCATTAATTTGGCGATTTTAAGACCTTTCACCCCATTTCTTTGTCAATAATAAGACTTTTTGCGTCATTTAGGTGTTGATTTTTCCCTGGCAAGCGATAGCGAGCCTGTAATTTAAGAGGAACTGGCTTTCGGCCGGGAAGCTTTTCTGTAAAAAAAAATTACAAATTTATCTTGAAGGACGGTCTTGGGGTGATTATATTTGAAGCTTGATGGAGGTCTAGGGAGGAAACTAAAAAAAAATTATGAAAAGGTTAATGAGCAAATAAATCCCCCCATCCCCCCTTAGGGGTAAAACAGCTCATGGGATACCAGCTTCATTAAAGGCCCACAGTCTTCACCATTACAACCTACAACCAGACACCAATGTAGTCACTTTATTGAGGCTATTGGCAGATCATTTTAGTTGGCTTGGGAAGGACCTTTTATAATCTATCTTAATCCTCTAACTGGAACATCTCTGTCCCGCTTGATTCCTCGAGGTCCTTCCTATGTTGAGTAAAATCATCTGGCAGTGGAAATACAGTAAATATTGCATGACTGAGAGGGGTTAAATATATGGGAGTTGAGAAAGTAACATATTGCAGCTATAATAAATACTAAAGAATGGATTAGTAAGATGTACTGTATATCAGACATTATATTCAATAACAAATTAGTAAATGCTGCTTTTTGGCTTGGCTTAACTTGAATTTCAAATCTATAATGTTATATAGGCTAATACAAAATCAGAATCTATAAGTGTTTAAAAATATAGTTAGATTCTGATAAAATAAATCTAAACTAAAAAATAAAGGTAAATTCAGTATGCACCGTAAATTTCAATAATATAAATTAACCCTTTCACGTTTTTATGACGCAGAGGTTGCCAGATTAGCAATAAGAAATAGAGTTCTCTCACTCTTATAATTACCTCTCCAAAATTAGTTTTCTGCCCACAGCTAACTCAAAGACAACTGCAGAAGTTGATGTTATGCCCTGTTTTTCTACAGGTTTAACTTGGGTAATGTGAGTTCTAATTGACTGGGTATATAAGGCTGCATGCACAATACAAGATATGACGAATAGAGAACACAAAGAAACACATGGTAGCAAGTTACACGATCACGTTTATTGATATACCACTGCAGAATACTTGTGTAAGACAATATAATAGAATCGAACAACACTAGCATAAGTGGATCTGGATGGAGCCTAGTCTCCCACTTCCAACGTTCAGGTATTAATCTTCTGATCACTGGCTTTGATTTAACAGGTTTATATACCGAAGACCATCAATGTTACTTATAGAATCATATTCACTGTTAGATTTCTTACTGGTAGCTCTGGTGCACAAGTCGTAGTTCACAGACTAGATTAGACACGCGTATTTTAGAGCACGGGAATTCTAGTAACCTCAGGGGGTACTGATCTAAGTTTTATATTCTTGTCTCAGAAATACATAGAACGCAAATCAGTGGGCGAACATTCAGATATCACTAGGGTTTCCTTCTAGGTAATAATATCTGGGTATATGGTTGATTACGAGAGTTAGTATCGCCTGTTAAATAATGAACACTGATACGCTTAGCACTTCCTAATGGAGTAATTGAATGGTTATATGAATTATACTGGGGCAAAGAGATAGCCACTTCGTAGAAATATTAATTAGTGAATCTTTAAACAGCACAGTAATATGTAGTACTGCTAAAGGGAATCTTGGGTAGCATCTGATGGGTCTGGTCCTGGTTATCTTGCGTCCATGATGTTGGGGGCTAACGACTGGTTCCGCGGCCGTCCAGGGGGCCCATATGTGTGAAGTTCTCAAATACGTGGGCAGGTCCTTCTATCCAAATCTGCCACGGAGTCTGCCGGCTCTGGAATCTCACTCCGGAACAACACAAGGGCAGAGCTAGAAGTTAACTGCAGGGTAGTGACCCCTGGTTGGTGTCTAGCTTTCAACTGATTTGACTGGGGGCGGGAGCTAGATTTATAGGCTCGGTTCTGGACCCTGTAGACAGTAGGGATCTCGAGTCTTATGGACTTATTTGAGCTCTCAATAGATATGGAGACTAGGTAAGATGGTATTTACTGTTGTGGCACATGGCTATAGGAAAGCCTTTATATTTTCATATAACTGAGCCTTAGTAAGAGGTACTATTTTGGCTATACTGGAAGTATTTAGGGGAGAGAGACTGGATCTACTTTGCGAGGAAGATGGGGACAGCTGTGATAGGAGCGTCTCTCTTAGATTGTTCAATCTTCATTCTATGGTATAGCTGAGGTGCTAATTTAGTGATCAGAGCATGCAAGAAAAGTAAATGGTTTATTGTGAGTTAATAGAGGTTAGTAAAGGTGTTAGTCATGCATGGTTAGTTCATTGATAGTAAGAATTCCTGTGCTACCTGGCAATGACTCGGAAGTCAAAACAGGGGCCAGGTATACCTCCGCGGGGGTGGGGGTCTCCCTCCTCGGGTGGGCAAAAAAGGGGAGCTGCGCGCCTCTCTGTGATAGTCGTCCGGCGGCTGTGGCTAGGGGCTTGCCATATCACCAGTGTTCGTAATAACCCTCTGTGTATGAGACAGATGTGGGTGTCCTTAATACCAAAACCGAAGGTGCCTTGGCTAGCTGGTTTTACTCGGCTGGGTTGTTAATTGCATGGTTTGCTGGATGTGGTGGAGACTGGGTTGCTAACTCTGCCACATTTATCTGGAAGTATGGCAATAGAAGTTAGTTACTGGCGAGGCGGCTAGCCTCGCACCGACGACCATTGGGTGCAGGGTTGTGAATGGGTTGTGAGGGAATAGATGGCATGCAAGGGTTAGTAAAGTTCTAATGTTTTTTTTTTTTTTTTTCTATGTGATTGAGGGAGGCAAAAGGCATAACTGCCTATAGCGAGTGCCTCCCCCATAGTTGAAAGAGTGACAGGGCCAAAATCAAGGGACGTTCGAGCCAAAATGCCTGGACACACGGAGTTTGAAGCAATTTAAGTCATAGGAAGAGGGAAAGACTGATTCTGGGAGAGAGTTCCAGAGCTCAGATGTTGAGTAGAAGAAAGTTTGAGAGTAACGTTTCACTCTTGGGTTGGAGAGTTGCACAGAGTAGGGGTGGGATTGAGTTGCAAGACGGGTACCACGTGCCCTATACGTAAAGGAGGTGGTATGCACTGGGATAGCTCTGAGGAACACTGATTATTATAGTAGCGATAGAATAGCGAGAGAGATGCAACATTGCGGCGGAGAGAGAGAGATTGCAGAGAGTTGGTGAGTGGACGGGATTTAATGATACGAAAGGCCTTCCTTTCAACCTTGTCTAGGAGAGCGGTGTGAGAGGAACCTCCCCACACATGTGAACAATACTCAATACAAGGGCACTATGCCCCTGTACAGAGCAAGAAGCTGTGCAGGGGAAAAGAACCCCCTAAGGCGGTTGAGCACACCCAGCTTCTGGGAGGCTGCCTTAGCAAGACTGGTAATATGGTCCTTCCAAATGAGAGCAGAAGAAAAAGAGACACCAAGAATATTGAGAGAAGATGAAGGGTTGATTTTTGTATTGTTGAAGAATAAGGGATAGTCCGCTGGGAGATCCTGAAGGGTAGATAGATGGAGAAATTGGGTTTTGGAAGCATTAAAGTTAACAAGGTTTTCTCTGCCCCAATTGGAAATAGTATTTAGATCAGAATTTAAGAGTTCTATGGCTTCATTACGTTTGTCGTTGAGGGATTGCTGGCTGGGGCGTTCTGAAAAACTAATTGTTCCGTCCTACTGGGGGAAGGTAGGCTGGATAGGAGTATATATATAAAAGGTTTGAGAATGTTAGCAACGGAAAAATCAAGGATATTCAGGAGGTATGGTGGAGAGGCTAGGTCGGAAAGGAGTCGAGGAGCGTGGGGGGTTAACGAGAGGGAGAGGGTTAACAGGGCCTATGTGGAAGTTTGACCCTAAGGTCTCTGGGCGTAGGGGTGGCATTAGACTACAGTTGGTATCGGAGCTTGGGGGTTAATGACAGGGAAAGTATGTTAGCCAAACGCTACCGGGAGATGAGCAATATGGGGTGGTATATGAGTCTGGAAAGGATAGAATCATGTGGACTGTGGGGCTGTGGGGAAGAGGAGGTTAACTGTAGGTGTGTGCTTGACTGTGGATGAAAGTAGGGAAAAACATGGTGTATTATTACTCGTCAATACGATGGTTATGGACACTGTTAATCTGACACTACTTCTTGCTGATCTAGTTGTTCCTGGGAACTGCGTTTTCTATGACATATACACCAAAGAAAACGGCAGTTCGTAGGGGTAGCTTCGGTATTGTTTCGTGGTGAAAATGCGTCGAGACAATGGTAAAAGAGGTTTGTATATACCATCTCTGGTTGGGGTAAGAATTAAAGTTACTGCATGGTGGCTAACATCTTCAGTCATTTCTGTCTAAGTCTTACAGGAACAATGGTTCTATATACACTGGTTTACCCGTGGGTATCATAGTTTCTTATCAATTAGGACATGGGGTTTTAACATACTACTTCTCGGATGGAAGAACATATTATAGGTTTGACTCCTGTAAGGAGATAAAGAAAACCTAATATTTAGTAGTGGCCCCGTAATCATTGACGAACATGCCTATTACATAAGGCATCCTCTTCAAACACTAATCCGCCGTAGTTTGAATCTACCGCGCAGAGCATTTAAAAACTGAGGAGCCTTCATCATGAGCGCACGCGACCTCACTCATGGCTTCAGTCATTATGAATTGGGTTCTCACTACGAAAAAAACTTCGTAAAAAATAAAAACAAAAAGAAAATAAGAATAACTATCCAATAAGCTTTCCATCATATCGTGGATGTACTTGTGTGGATTTCTGACCAGACGCTGAATCAGGCGTCATTCCTCCTTCACTGACATATCAAGTAAACCAAAATCCTTAATACATCAACGAATGGGAAGGGGACGGTCGGGAGGGCCCCAGTCGTCAATGATTACGGGGCCACTACTAAATATTAGGTTTTCTTTATCTCCTTACAGGAGTCAAACCTATAATTTATTAGTGGCCCCTCCATCATTGACGAACATGCCTGATATCTAAGACTGGAGGGGGACATTCGTAATCATATCATAACTCTAGAAAAGCAGATAATAAAAACAACCACATAGTATTCTTACTTTTGAAAAATGTATTTAATACGGCGTAGGCCGGAAATATACAAGAAAAAGGGGGTTCAGGCAGGTGCGTGCTTCAAAGAAGCCTGCCTGACAAAAATAGGTAACCCTGAAGATTCTGAACACAGATCTGTAGTTACAAAAGGCACCCCACTCAACGAGTGGTGACAAATAATAAGTTATAAGTTTATATGTGCACATCATAAACCCCAAAATACATGTGGAGATCAATTGCTAATGAACTCCATTGAACTAATGTTACATTGCTTTCGCAGCTAAAACTACTATAACAACACCGTTGTTTTGTACTAAACTTTGTACTAGCACAAATTCTCTCAGAGAAATTTTCATATCACATTTCAACCTTAAATTGTATCACAGCTCTCATACTCCGGCGGGGTCTAGGGTGTCCTATGTCAACTGACTGCACCCCCCCCCCCCTTCCTTGAAAATAAACATAAGTGACTGCAGGGCCACCTAGACCCTCTGCCTTAAAGCTATACATGGTAAGGAAGGTTTGTCTAGAGCAACTGACAAGTATCTAGAGAGAAACGTATGATTAGACGCCCACAACTGTGTGGACGCAATATCTTCAACTGAAAAGTTTTTCAGGAAACGTAAAGAGGCCGCCCACTTGCGTAAATCGTGGGCCCTACCCACAACGCCGGGATTACTCTCTTTAATGACTTCTACTAGAAGAGAGGCTAATCGCCGTTTAAGTAAGCGTTTACCCGTACTCGCTACCCATAAAGCACCTTGGGGGTTATGAGGAGCTATTCTTAAATATTTGGTTAGAGCTTGCACTGGACATAAATTATGATGCACCTTTCCCCTTTTTTAACGCCGGCACCGTGAATTCAGAAAACACGTGTGCACTATGCTCATTCTTGGCTACAAACGCCGGGGAGGGTGCAATGGAAATTGAATCATTAAGTCTACCAAACCTAAGACAATTAGGTGTGTTGCTCATCGCCGCCAGCTCAGACACTCTGTTTCCGGTGGCCAAAGCCAAAAGGAAAACTGCCTTCTTTAAGATTAAAGCAAAGTCTGCAGTATTTTGATACAGACGAGAATGAAGTAAAGACAAAGCTTTGTCCAGAGACCAAGTAGGCATGAGCTGACGGGGAGGTGGGCGGAGTTTAAAACACGCTCTCATAAATCCTGTTTCCTCCGCCACCGGTATGGATAGACCTGTAAGGTCGAAAAAGGGCACTCTAATCGCAGTTAAGTGATTCTTCAAAGTAACCACAGATAAACGTTTCTGCTCAAACAGATAGTTCAAGTAATTAAAAACCAATGCCACTGAGGGTACAGTTTGTTCCGTTCTAACAATCCAAGAAGTAAAAGCTTTCCAATGAGATTGATATTGTCGCTTAGTAGACTGAGTATATTGATTGAGCAATTTATTGGTCACATCCCTACCGTATGGTGCTAGCCACTTGGCCTCCTGAATGTCCATAATGCAAAGTCAGCGAGGTCTCTAGGTTGCCAATCGTGTCTAAGTGGAAGTACCCGACCGGGAGCGATACCGGGTCCGGGCACCACATTATTAACTGCTGGCACCACACCTGCGCTGGCCACAGGGGCGCGATTAGCGAGACTAAGCCTCGATAAACTCGTAGTTTGTTCACTACGTGGCACATTAGTGACGCATCTGGCGGCGGAAACAGATAGATGGAGCTCCATCTGTTCCAGTCTGTCACTAGGGCGTCTGGCCCCCCTGCCGGCGTTATCGTCCGGCGGGTGAGGTATAGAGGGAGCTTGTGAGTCTCCTCGGACGCAAAAAGATCCACTTGTGGATGGGAGAGCTCCGCAATCATTAGGTCGAAAATGGGTTGCTTGAGCTCCCATTCTACTGTCGTGCTCTGTCTCCGGGACAGAGCGTCTGCCCAGACGTTCGCTACGCCTGGGAGATAAGATGCGTGAAGATAAATATCTAGACTGGTGGCTAGAACAAAAATCTCTTCCGACACGAGTAGCAACTTCCTTGACCTCGTTGACCCTTGTTTCTGAATACAGTGAACTGCATTCAGATTGTCCATTCTGAAGGCCACTGACTTGCCCCGTAACGCCGGGCCGTGAGCCTGAAGGAAATACAATGGGACTAGTAACTCTTTGACATTTATGTGAGAGATTTCTAAGTGGGACCAAAGTCCCTGACCCTGGTGCCCCTGATTTGACTGAAATCCCCACCCTATGGTGCCTGACGCATCCGTGTCTACCCATACCGTTGGAGGAGGAGAGGTCCATGACATGATTGAGTGCAATGTTTCCCTCTTCGCCCAGACCGCTAGTAAGGTGTGGATTAATTTTGGTATGGGCCATAATTTTCCCGCCGGTAAGAGTGGGAAATATTTGTTGCCTTCCAATATTAATCGTTTTACTTTCAACCGGCCCAACTTGACAGTTAGCTGAATCCAGTTGAGAGAGCCGACCAGAGACTCCCAGACTCTTCGTGTCGTAGTCAGACTGTGAAGAAACCTGAACAGTTTCCTGCGAAACCTGTTGCGATTGTCCACACTCTGACTCAGAGTGAGAGCGGCGGTGTCCCAGACCAGCCCTATCCACTGAATTACTCTTGAGGGAACAAGGTTTGACTTTACCAGATTTACCTTGAAGCCTAGAGTTTTGACATGATTTAAAATGATATTGACATGTTTTATGCATAATTGTTGTGTCTCTGCCACCACCAGCCAGTCGTCTAGATACCACAACACTCTGATTCCCTGTTTTAACAATGGCATCAGGGCTTGCCGGACTAGTTTCGTGAATAATCGAGGTGCTAGGTTCAAACCGAACGGCATCCTCTGAAAAACAAAATTTTGGTGCCTGATCCTCAAGGCCAGAAACCTTTGAAATCTTTTGTTGACCGACACGTGCCAATAGGCGTCTGTCAGGTCTAGGGAACACATCCAGCCACCCGGCGGAAGTGTTAGCCTGATTTGATGAACTGTTAACATTCTGAAAGACTCGTTGTAAATGTGAAGATTCAGATACGACAGGTCTACGACCGGCCTCATCTGAACACTGTCCCGTTTGGGAACCAAAAACAGTTTTGACGTGAATACAGGGTAATCTGGGGGGTACCGGGATGATGACATTCTTGGCAATCATCTCCTGGACCAGCAACTCCACCTCTAATGAAACACAATTTGCCGTTGTCGGCTGACGTAAGCGAGGTCGCCGGAGCCACTGCCAAGTGATGCCTTTGCGTGCCACCATCCGTGCCCAGGTTTTTAACGGCCATGCTTGGTGACACGTTCGGAACGACCCAGTTAGCAGACAAGGGTTCGCCGGCTGTACTTCCCTCGGTTCCTCCGGCTCTAAGGTAGGCACTGGGAGTGAGAAAGACTTTAGTTTTTTGATGGTGGGTTTGGTGGTGTTGGACGCTTCGCCGGCTGGCTGGTGTGGGCCGAAGACTGGCCCTGCCCCGGCTTATACTGGCCGCGTCCCCTCTGTCCTGAAAACCCTCTCTGTCTATGCCTGAACTGACCCAGGGGGGATTGGGAGGACTTAGGCGGAAGAAACGGCTTAGAACCCCCTGGCTGAGCTTTAGTAGGAGGCTTAGGTTTGGGGAAGTTAAATGCGGGTTTCTTAGCCTGTGCGGGACTGTGCTTCACGGCCTGTGCCATGTTAAACACTGTTCGCCATACATCAGGGGACATTAAAGAAGGTGTAAGTACTGGGGACATTACCACCTGGTTAGCAATGCGATCAGGCAGCTTGCGAACTAATGACATCCTAAGATCCTGTCGTGCTCGCACCGCCTCAAGTAAGGCTGTGCGTATGTCACCTAAGGATTGAATTGACGACTGAAGAATCAGACGCCGGGATAATTCAACTGATCTTCGAGCATCCGCGTCTGCGATTGCCTGAGTAGACCTGAGTAAAGACTTAGCCACCTGTTGAGAAACTATGTACTGTGAAAACAGGCGGAAAGCTTTTCCCCTTAGCCTAAATTCTCTGTCTAGGTGAGAAGGGGTAGGGGTAATGAATGGTTCCTTTAGTTCACAAAGATTAATCTTAGGGGCAGCTAAAAAGGAAAATAAAGCTGACGGAACTCCGCCGGCAGAACCTACCGGCATTGAGAACCATGAATGTGTATCCTGAGGGATCTGGTGGGAAGATTTAGAAGTGAAAGTGGTTGCAAAGTTTTGAGCCTCTACCTCCCAATCCACCCAAGGTCCTGGTCCTAACTGTCCCACCTTCAACACTGGATTAGCTGTCTCGTCTGTGACGGTCTGTAAATCTAGTTCAGGAGTAATAGCCGACAGAGCCTTAATATCATTAAACCCATCCAGCTTAGACCAGTCTGAAAAAAGTTTTGAAGCTGAGGCAGGGGGTAAAGCAGGCTTAGATGCATAAACAAAATAATCCTGATGATAATAACTAGGTATAGCCTTGATATTTACGTCCAAAACATTACCCAAGGCATCCAATGCCCTTAATTTCTTAGACTTATTTCCCTGGATAAACCACTCACGTGGTACCGGGAGTTCCCCTGACAAGGTAGGCTGGGCAAGCTCTGGCTTAGAGGGGTTCAAAGGGACCCATGACTCGTCTGGCCCATAAAGCAGGGGCATAGCTACCTTTCTAAGAGGCGCTTTGTCTAGAGGGGGTGGATTAACATCCGTAATGACCCTGACATTTGACGTAGTGAATGCCGCCGTAGCTGGCTTAGAGCTCCCTGCCGGTGACAGAGTAGGAGGGTTAGGAATCTTAGATAAATCGATTGACGTTATCAGAGGCCGTACCGCAGAACCTGTCAAGGGAGCCCCCAAGTCCATTGTGGGGTTTTCTCGTTGTTGATTAAAGAATTTTGATAGAGCATGAGTAAGTAACCCATCAATTTCTTGTGCTGTAACAAACTGGTTAGGTGCAGAACTTTCAGGTGAATTAGTATTATCATGGGCGGCGTCCAGGCCTGAGCCTGACCCTTGTCCTTCCCTATCTGAAATTAATGACACTTCATCTTGTTCCTCCCGATCCTCCTGAGAAGACCCCGCCGAGGCAGGGGCACCTTGTTTCCAAGATAAATCAGGGATAGAGGATGGGGTCGCCGCGTCCCTGTGGACATCGGCTACTGTGTGACTCGTATGAGTCGGACGTGGATGGTCAGACCCTGGCTGAGCAAACGCCAAACACCGAGGCTCTGGCCTACGCTCTCTTGAGAGTCTGAAACATTCTCAATTATTGAATATCCTGAACTCTCCATTTCTAGGGTTAAAATATCAATAGGTAAATCTTGTTTAGGGACAGGCGCTTCACTATACTCTGAGGCTGTAACAGAAACATTGTCAGGTGTAGAGGTACGATGAGATGCACTAGACTTAGTAGAATGTCGAGAGGACTTCTTATGGGAATCCTTTTTGGAGGATTTGTGGCTACGGTGTGACCGCGAACTGGACCTAGGTTTGGAAGAATCACCACCATGGCCCCTGGGGGAAGCTTCAGTCTTGCACTTCTTACTAGCCGGGGAAGAGGCCCGACTTGAAGACCGTTGTCTGAGGGGTGACCTTGACCTCGATCTCGCCTGCGACGAGGAGGTGGCTGCCGGGGGAGTAGGCTCTCTCGGGCGTTTAAACGTCTCCACAGACGATACAGAACCCTGGCTAGTCTCTGTCGGCTTAAAACCCCTTACTCTAGAGGTACGTTTAGGGGGAGGGTGCTCTGACAGCAACTTATCCCAAAGTGGGACGTTGTCACATTGAAGTGACTTATGTGCGACAATGGTAGTGTAGGCCGACATTTGTTGTCTGACCTCTCTCAACGCTACCGCCGCGGTCTTGTCATTGTCACACAGGACTTTATTGGTTAATTGGGAGCAAAAAGAACAATTACGTGTAACCCAGAGACCCCTTGAACGGTCTAGACATCTAACACACCTTATGCAAAGGGTATGTGCAAAAATTGGGATACCCGCGCAAGTAGGGGTAATGCACAGGGCAAAAACTGGGGTCACATTAGCCATGACAGAGACTGGTGTGAGGAACTACCGCCGGGTCTGTATTGGTCCGCCGGAGCTCAGCTCTGGAAAAATAAAGAAAAATTTCCAGGAATTAATGCTCATAAGGTTAACCCAAGTGTTCGCATACAAGTGTTAATAACCCGCCGGGTAACGGGATGCAAAGACACAGCTAACACATCTCGCCACGCGGCTGGGTATAAAGAGGCTAAACAAGTCTTCTTAGCTAAGAACATGAAGAATACCCTCTGATATAATGGTCCAGTATGGCACTAATAGTCTGTAGGAGGTGGTGACTGTCTCAAGATTCAATTTTGTAACAAAGCCCCCCCTCATAAAGACGCCGGCCCTTGAAATATTTTAGTAGAATAGCCCAGGGCAGGAATATACGAGATCTGATTTTTTAACGAATTGTCCCAAACGATCGTCGTAAAAATAGAAGGCGGCGATACTGAAAGTATCACCCAATTAAGGTTAATCGAAATTGAATTTGTTTATAAATTCCTTAGTTCCTTTACATAGGGGCACCCGCCGGGTGTGGAAATCGATTTGGTTAAACCTCACTGATCCTTCAAATGCCGTAAGAGTAAAGGCAGCGATACACAGAGTATCACTCACATGGATTGGTTAACTATAAGAGACCTAAGTCGTTTTATCCCACCCTGCTCAGGTGCACCCGCCGGGTGAGAAGTCTAAAAGTTAACCCCACAAGTTCCTGACCCCACTACTTTGTAAAAGATCGCCGGGGAGGAACGCCTAAACAACAGCTAGGTTTTCCCCGTGGTTGTCGTAAACCAGGTAGAAAAACCTATAAAAAACGAGTGTTCTCAAGAACGTCGTTTCTTTATATATAACTAAATATATATGTAAGGATGGGTACAGCCATCCCGCCGGGAATTTTAAAGGAGGCCTGAAACCAGGCACCCACAGATACGCAGTCCTGGAGAGCCACAGACACCTCCCCTCGCCGGGGAACCAGCCAGTGTTAAAAACCACGTGGCCTAACACTGCTCATCGGTCAGGATTTTTCACGGTGAAACCGAGAAAAACCCGCCGGAAGGCAAACCCCACCCTGAACAGACACCATCTGAACAATACGACACGAGGAGAGACACGCACGACTAACCAAGGTCACAACATAATCCGTGGAATTAGCCAATACACAACTAAACCAGGAAACAAATATAGTCCGAGGAATTAGCCAATACACAACTAAAACCCGGATACACATGACACAGTAGGGCATATTTATAAAATAAATAATAACACTAGACATGTGGCAAAGCTACGAGCGGCTGGCTAGGCCTAGGTAGACGGCATGAAAATAGTTGAAATATAAACACACACTGGAATATCACAACAGGAACCACCGCCAACACACCACCGAAGCGATAACTTCCCAACCCCGGGAAGCCTGACACGGACCCAGAAAAAACTTCACTAAGTGAAGAAAAATACGCTGGGAACGTCAGCAAACACACAGCTTACCTCATCAGAAGGATAAAAGGCAGCAATTATTAACGCGTAATGAAAGCCGCCTGCATCACCAACTAAACCAAACTGTGAAAAGTTCACGTGTCCACAACAGGACCACGAGGGTACATCCGAAATAGATGCCCCATACATACGACCCAAAATACATTGCACTGCGGGCAACCAGCCCAGGACACTCCTGCTACGCCTATCCTAACCTTACTCGATACATCCCAGAGTAAACAAATGAGAAAAAACTCACTAGGGACGCCACGAATGCGGAACCAGCGGAGCCTGAAAGGTACGTCCGGGCAGGCTGAGCGCAGAGCAAAGAAGGAGGAATGACGCCTGATTCAGCGTCTGGTCAGAAATCCACACAAGTACATCCACGATATGATGGAAAGCTTATTGGATAGTTATTCTTATTTTCTTTTTGTTTTTATTTTTTACGAAGTTTTTTCGTAGTGAGAACCCAATTCATAATGACTGAAGCCATGAGTGAGGTCGCGTGCGCTCATGATGAAGGCTCCTCAGTTTTTAAATGCTCTGCGCGGTAGATTCAAACTACGGCGGATTAGTGTTTGAAGAGGATGCCTTATGTAATAGGCATGTTCGTCAATGATGGAGGGGCCACTAATAAATTATAGATTTATGGGGGCGGTTGGTCTTCAGAAACTGAGTCTGGCAAGACAGGGGGTTAACATATTACTTCTTGGATGGGAAAAACATACATAGATTTAGGCCTGTCTGAACTGGTTGGCATTGGCTCAACCTAGGGACAGGGCATGGGTGTTTTAACCTGGTAAGAACATACATAGATTTATGGGGGCGGTTGGTCTTCAGAAACTTAGTCTGGCAAGACAGGGGTTAACATATTACTTCTCGGATGGAAGAACATACATAGATTTATGGGGCGATTGGTCTTCAGAGACTTAGTCTGGCAAGACAAGGTATTTTAGGGTATGTTGATATTGATATCCTAACTTAGGGACAGGGCATGGGTGTATTAACTTAAGGTGTATTTATGTTCATCATCATGTAGGTAGAGGTGTAGGACACGAGGGGTAGTGTATACGCGAGGTGGGGGAAAGGTCAGTGTTTAGAAGGGGTAGGCAGGTGTGGTTTGGAGCTGCTTAGCCCTGCGGGCTTCGGCCTGTATTTACCTAATTGTAGTTTACAGGAGTTGAGCTAAGCTCGTGTTGTCCCGTCTCTCAGTCTACTTTTTATCCAATTTTTTCCTGAAAATATGGATGTTCCTTGCCCCCACCACCTCCTCCTCCAGCCCATTCCATTTGTCAATACATCTATAGGGGAAGCTAAACTTCCTGATATCGTTCTTGCAGGTAGGTCTTTTTACTTTGTAGCTGTGGCCTCTAGTTATTCCTGTATCCATAATTAATATATCCTCCCTATCCAGCCTCTCCAGCCCCCGGGTGCATTTGTACATCATTATCATGTCTCCCCTCTCTCTCCTCTCTTTTAGACTGGTAGATTTAATTTGTCTAGCCTCCCTTCTTAACTGGTTGGCTCGGTCACCTGGTCCTTTCGTTCTGTGGGCCTTTCTTTTGGGTGTTTCTGTGTGGTGTTCGCTCGTGGCTTCCGTGGTGGGCTTCTCATTCTGGGGCATTTTAGAATGGGTACATGCATGAGTGACATCGATCTATTTCATAATGGAGAGAGAGAGACTAGGTAGTTTTCCTGCACTTCTCTGGAGATGATCGTATGCAAATTGGATATTATTAATTATATAAATCAACAGATATGGATTAGTACAAGCACAGGTTTAGGTTAGTTTTCTGTGGATCGGGGGCATACATAGAAAACGGGTTTTCATGGGGTAACAATTTTGAGGCGGTTGTACCGAGTTTGACCCGTAGCCAAACTCACGCGAAATTAATACGCCGATATTGTCCGGCACGACAATTTCCTAAGCACAGACCCGCATACGAAATTGGGGATGGTCTGGGGGCTTTCCAACTCAATGAGTAATTGCCTAATTAAATCTCGGAACTACTTGGTATCTTGTCTAGTGAAATGGAGGTTGCATTAGGAAGGTTGGGAACATATAATTGTTACATAACTAAGTACAAGGCTGACGTAATCAGATAGACATGTAGATGGTATATTAATTCAGGTAACGTCTCTCTTGAGGAGTTAGAGAATCGTCTCAACATAATCATTTCGATCTCCAACTCTCGAATATAGATTCGTAATTAATATACCATCTACATGTCTATCTGATTACGTCAGCCCTGTACTTAGGTATGTAACAATTATATGTTCCCAACCATCCTAATGCAACCTCCATTTCACTAGACAAGATACCTAGTAGTTCCGAGATTTAATTAGGCAATTACTCATTGAGTTGGAAAGCCCCCAGACCATCCCCAATTTCGTATGCGGGTCTGTGCTTAGGAAATTGTGGTGCCGGACATTATCGGCGTATTAATTTCGCGTGAGTTTGGCTACGGGTCAAACTCGGTACAACCGCCTCAAAATTGTTACCCCATGAAAACCCGTTTTCTATGTATGCCCCCGATCCACGGAAAACTAACCTAACCCTGTGCTTGTACTAATCCATATCTGTTGATTTATATAATTAATAATATCCAATTTGCATACAATCATCTCCAGAGAAGTGCAGGAAAACTACCTAGTCTCTCTCTCTCCATTATGAGATAGATCGATGTCACTCATGCATGTACCCATTCCTAAGTTAAAGAAAAAGTTTTATTCACACTACTCTGCTTAGTGACCGCATGCCCAGTGGTAAACTTTTATCCCACCGCTGCCACCAATGTTATGTCCTGGCTGTGCCGATGACAGAGGCATTTAAGGCTTTCAGTAGGAGTCCTATAACGACGTGTCATCAACGGCTAGACAAATTAGCCCAACTGTACACTTCTCTACACTCCCGGACAACTTGAACGGCCAAAGAGTCGCTGTTAGCCGCCAACACACCAACTCAAGATAACGAGATACCTAGCCTTGTGATTTAAGTAATAATAATAATAATAATAATAATAATACTTTATTTCAGACTCACACAGTACAGAGGGGACCATACTGAGGTCCATATATACCTTACAGTAACATAAATATATATAAATATATATAAGCTACTGTACATAGGCTACATAAAATAAAAAGAAATTAAATAATACCCAGCTTGCTATCATGTAGTTCACAGCACTGCCTCAACCAAAAACAGTGGTCATCAAACTACTGTGTTACCAAAACCACTGTCCTAATTGTGTACAGTACCATGCCTCACATCATTTAGCTTCCGGTACAGTATGTTGCTACAGTACAGTATAGGAATATCGGTACTGTACTGCACTATGAGGATCAGTACCGGTATGCTAATTCTGTAGAGTAGCAGACCTGAAATCATTACTTAAGGTTAAATATAGAGCAACTTCCTCCAGTGTGCCTGGATCCTGGAGGTGTACACTATGCTTGGAGTTTGTAGCATTTTAATGATCCTGTTCTCAGAAGTGTTAAGGCGCTGAATGAATTTATATGTTAGCTTTCTAATGAGTGATTTGTAACAGTGTAAGTTCATATAGGCACATAGCATACTTGTACTCTCATATTTTGAGAGCCCCAGAAACATTTTCATGATATTGTGATATGAGATACTTAGTCTATTCACTGTAATTTTCTTATAGTTCCACCATAGTTGTGCTGTATACATTGGTGAGCAGTAGGAGTTGAACAATGTTATTTTTGTATCCCATGTGCACATATGAAATTTTCTTAATATTGAATTTCCCTGCATGTAAAGTTGCCTTCGCTGACGACCCATATCCTCATCATCTGAGCGATCACATGAAATATAGTCCGCGAGCAGTGCTAAGAGACTATACAAAAGCCCCTACCTTAACCGAGTGCTCCAACATCTATTGTTCGTGCGAATCCTATTGCGTACTCTATACCCGAGTGTTTAGCAGTTTAAATAAAGCTGTATTACAAACCATTTATCCACGATTATTTTTGTCCTCTGTTGATTTCCTTTATGTACTTTGCAATATATCCAATAGCCCAGTCTTGCAGAACTCACCTATACCAAGTTAAACCTGTATAAAATCAGGGCATAACAAAAAGTAAAGTTATGAGATTGTAAGCAGTGTTATTTGTTGCAGTCGTACGTGGTTGAGGTATGAGGAGAGCTGCTGATGACGAATTTGCACGGTCAGCAATATTATATGGTTTGGGCTGGCTACACGATGTGGCTGTAATGCTAGGACTACTTAACACCAATAAAGCATCCTCTGTAACGGAACCAGGCCTGTTTTTGTATCCCCCAAGATTCCTATATGCTGTCGAACACCTGCACAGTGACCCGATTGGCACCTACAGAGGACGTTGGGACAAAATCACGGAGATCCTACTTCCGTCGTGTCTGGGCTGCAACTGAATTTTGAGTCGCTTTCAACCAATGTTGAGCAGGCATCAGCTGACGCCATACCCACGTGGGTAGCCTGATCATCGGTGATTGGCTGAGGCATGATGACGTGGTGGCTGGGGGGTGCCATTTTGGACGCCCATGGATGCCATTTTCTTTGTGAATTATTTTTAACATGTCATAATAATAATAGTTCTTAAAGCTAATGCATGCTAAGCCAGCTAAGGATAGCCCAATAAGGCCGATTAGGCATATTTCCATTGGGGTCCTGTACTACTACCCCATCCCCTTGCTCGTGAGGGATGGTAACTACTCAGTGCTTGTGAAAAACCTTTAATGCGCTGAGCGTGGGCGCGATCCTGGGACCTTCTGGGTGGAAGTCACTACACCAGCGAGCCGCTTGGGCTGTCCGAGGGTCTACTGCTAGGTGTCCTGTCTCAGTGTAGAGTTGATCTGTGACTCCTTGAAAGTTAAGTTATCGAAAATCTTCTTGAGTAACCAGCTTGGTTTTAGTTAGCAATGCCTGTAGTAATGTTTTCTGTGAAGCGTTGGTGGCTTGGCTGGCTGACGTTTTCTGTGATGCGGTGTGCTCAGGGGATACTATGCTGCAGATGTGGTGTAGAGATAGGGTGTCAGCATTGGTATTAAGTTTCCCAGGGTGGTAAAGGATATCAAAGTTGAATTTCTCCAGTGTTTATCGCCAGCGAACAATGAGTGCATTGGTGGTTTCGGAGTGTCATAGCCATTGTAGAGATTGGTGGTCGGTGACCATGGTGACTCGGGTGCCCAGTAGAAACAATCTAAAATTATTCAGGGCCCAGATAATGCCTGACATTCTCTGTTGGTAGCAGCATAATTTTTCTGGGCATTGTTCAAGGTGGTACTGGCACATGCTCTCAGATGTTCTTGTCTATCTTGCACTAGTGCTAGTACTGCACCGATGGCAATGAGGGAGACATTGGTATATAGTTGGAATGGTTGAGTGTAGTCAGGAAAGGCTACAGTTGGGGCATCGACTAGTTTGTCTTTGAGTTGTTGGAAGAAAATATGACTTGTTGGAGTCCATTGAAATTGTTCATTTTTTGGTGAGGTTTGTAACGGGAAGAAATTGTACTTTCCCTTTTGGTATATGTTGTAAGGTTTGACTTAACTGTAAGACTTTTTCCCCTTCATTCACTCTTCCCTATATTTAAGGGAAATGTATCGTTTAAGAAGGGTTAAGTAACCCTTGTCTATGTAAAGAGGGAATTAGCCTAGATCAGGAGGAGAACTAATATTCTCAAATCTATCTAAAATACTTTCAAGCCTAATTTATCCTTTCACCCCTTTTGTTATTCCCTGTAAAAATCCTTCCTTTTCGAATTTAGAGTAATGCCCCCTTGTGTAAAAAGACCGCCAATTCCTACCCAAGCGACGCCACCCTTTGTGGTCACCCTCCCCTTTTTTGGCGGGATCCCTGGCACTGGCCCTCGGCCCCTGACTGTCGTGACCCCAGGCCTACGAGAGAGACACCTACCTACCCCTCAGTCTCTGTCATCATTCCCCGCTTCTTCTCCGGACTTAGGCTTCCTTTCCCTCCATTCAGAGGGAACCAGTTTGGGACGGAGTCGATGTGATGCTGAATTGCTGATGGCGGAGAATTGGAGATTCACCCCTCCCATTGGCTGAGTGCAGGATGCTGAACTCGTGTACTGTACGAGGGTTCAAGGACCGCAGGAAGACGTATGATTACCCCCTATACCCCAGGATACGGTAGGCCGAAGAAACCTACAGGCAAGCCTGGCCGATACCGGTATCTAGCGGAATTGGGATGTATAATACTGAGAGGAATGGGGTGGATACAGACAGCAATATTCGAGTCCTACTCCTAGGTTAAGAGACTGTCCCAGTACGGTAATGGATTGGTCCCAGGTTAATGGTATAGAGATAATTAGATACGGACCATACGGTACCAATGTTAAGAGTTGTAAACGGTAAAATGTTCCTTATATTAATATCAAGCTTAAGATTACTGCAATATGTTTATATCTATCCTCCCGTACCTATTTGGATCTAAATGTGTTGTCAGGATGGTAAATCGGAGCCGTCAGTATTAAATTGGTCTAAGAGTAGTACCAGTAGCCTAACCGAGAGTTAAAGTCTTGTCAGCCAACATTGAAGGTGAAGTTCTTGATTGGTCTTTGCTAGCCTCCGATTTATCCTACTGTCCTAATGTACCTGAATAATGAGCATGAGTCACGATTGCATAAAGAATAAGAAAACCATGGGGACGGCCAGTTCACCTGAAGGTGGGCGATCAAATAATTCGAATGAATTACCGTTCCCAAAAACATCCTTATGTGATATCTAGAAAGTAGAGAATATGCTAGGTCTCAGTGGGGTTTTTGTGGTTCTTTGGTCTTATCATCGTGTCGGAGTTGCAGCCTTTCCCCTTCCTCGAAGGATGTTGGATGTGGGTCAACCAAACAGGGTTGGCCTCTCGTTAATTAGAATGCAATAACAGGTTTGTCGTCATCTCTTCCTTTCTATCCTTGAGTACCTATTTTCCACCTTCGCAGCTTAATCTATCTTTTTCTGTCTTACCCTCTCTCTCTTGTTCGCAGCAGAAGAAGGGAAGTGAAGAAAGAGAGACCCCCCCCCCCCGTTACAGGTTGAAAAGGGGGTTGGCGATGGTGGCGAAGTTCTTGACTAAACATCTATAGTAGCTGGCTAAGCTTAAGAAATATCTAAATCCTTTAACATCTTTGGGTGGTGTTTGAGCAGCTATGGCAGAGAGCTTCTTAGGGTTGGGAGCGATGCCATCTCCTGATATCACATGGCCAAGAAATCCCACTGACTCTCTGGCTAAGATACATTTTGTGGGCTTCAGTTTGAGGACTCCTTATCATATTTGGTTGAACACTGTCTGTAGGCATTGTAGGTGTTCGTCCCAGGTTCTGCCAAACACAATCACGTCATCTAGGTATGCTAGGCAAATTTCCCAAGTCAAACTATTCAGCACGGATTCCATCAGTCTGGAGAAAGTAGCTGGACCATTGCAGAGCCCGAAGGGAAAGGACGTTAAACTCATATAGGCTTCCCCATCTGGAAGCAAATGCTATTTTCTATTGATGTTCTTTTCGTACAGAAACTTGCCAGTAACCTGCCCGTAAATCCAGCGTGGTGAATCATTTGGATCCATGTAAGGATTCAATTCTAAGTAGTTGGGTGGTACCTATAATAGTGACATCGTTGAGGCACCTATAATCAACACAGAATATGATGGATCCGTCCTTTTTTTTTTAACTAGAACAACAAGTGATGACCAGAGACTAGTAGATGGGGTAGCAATCCTGGCATCTATCATCTCTTGAACTTGTTTCTCCTCTTCTTTTCTTTGGATAGGGTTCTTTCTTCGAGAAGGATGGCGGATAGGGGGTTCTGTGTGGTGATCAAGGACGTTGGTTTTTCCCTTGAGCGTGCTGGCAAATATGTCTTGCTATCGCAGCAGTAGGGCCTGTAGTTCTTCTTTTTGTCGTGGTGGTAGGTGGCCTGGTATCGGTGATAGAGATAATGTGGTGGGGTCTGCGTCATCAAAAGTTTCTAAATCGCCGAAAATTAGGCCTTTTGACAGGGTAAGAGGCAGGGCGGTGATGTTGGCAAATTGCACTGCGTGTATGTGTGGTGGTAACACAGCAGACAGAATGAGGCACCTAGGGGGTAGTGGTTCCAGCTTCGGTGCTAGTACTAAAGTCACATTTTCAGGTTTGACGACTGGTACTCATACTTGGTGATGAGGTGGTATGATGATGGCTTGTTTGTTGATTGCAGATGAGAACATTGTTGGATGTGATGATGGAACTCTTACTTGGGCGATGGAGGCGCGAAGTCACCTTTTCCCACCTGTTTGGTGGAGGTGGCTGGGGTTATATCATCTTCTTGTTCAGAACTTTTTTGTTTTGTTTTGCATGAAGTGGAGACAATGTCATCTGCAATCGATGTTGGCTTGAAGTTTTTCCATTAGGTCTATTCCTAGGTATCCATCATACTGTCTACAATGGAAGTCGAACACTATGAATGGATGGTTACCGGAAGCTATGGGTTATGAGGTAATGACTCAGAGAGGTGGGGTTTTTCCTCATAATGGTAGTAGAGTATTCCCCGCACTGATGAGGTTGGAAGGTGATACTCGTACATTGCACCCATATAACATGCCACACCCCCTCTCCTTCAACCTTCACAACAACCCACATCACCACCTGCATATCAACACACATTGCCTCCTCCACACCATTCCACACCACCCCTCCTCACTCCACAAATCCTCCCACACACCAATTCACACCTGCCCAACACAAATCCCCCTCACTCCATGAGCTCCACAACAGAGCTCAAATAGAGCAGAGTTATCTGCTCAACAGGTGGCGTTGTGTGTGTGTAAGTGTGAGAGTCCAAGTGTAGGGGGTGAGACAGTGAAGCACGGGAACGAGGTGGCTTCAGAGATGGGGTCGTTTCGGGCCATGAGTGAGCACCGTGCCTCATGTGAAGGCAAGATGGCAGGTGCTCGTTGTACTCTACGTGCTTCACATGTCTCACTCCCTAGACTGGAACAAGACCTCACAGGCTTCACTGTTCATTGTAAAGCGGTGAATGTTAAGGCTCTCAGCCTACGCCCGAGAGGAAGTAAGTTGGAATATAGAAAAAAAAAAAAAAAAAAAAAGAGCCGAAGGATGAGGCAAGAACTGCTACACTGCAGCACCAACCAAGAAGTGATCAAGGGCAAAGAATGAAAGATCAGGACTAAGGTAGAGAAAAATCACAGCGAGATGCAAAAAATGCATTACCGAAGGGAATCAAGTCAGGTCGGCCACATTAGCAACCGAAGAGACAAATCAGGTCAGGAGTCTACTACCTAGCCAGGCCAGGGAGACATGAGATATAGGCTGCCCGAGGACAACCGAATGGGACAGAATAAGAATAGAAGGGGTATAACATAGAAAGAGGAATAAAAGACTACTCAAAATTAGTCAAGCTGATGACAAAAGTTCGAAGGGAGAGGTAGGGAAATAACCGTAACCCTCCCCCATCAAGCCCCAGTCGCCGGCCCCGAAGCCCCCCAACCGCGCCAAGGAGAGTACAGTACAGTAGTACCAGGGGGGGGTCTCTGCATCATATTCACACTAAGTTTTCATAATCAATAACATATTTTGCTACAAAAATCTTGGCAAAGACCGAATAATGAAGATACAGACACGGCAGTTTACCACCAGCTGGAAAAAAAACAGACTATAGTTGTTGTACAGTAATTATAACAAGACTATAGGTAGCGCCAGCAAACTTGACAATTATCTTGACCCATTAACTTCTTATAACTCGAAATGAATGAAAGCAATCGGGCTGACCTTTCTGTTATTTGGGAAGAGTCCACCAGGAAATAGGTGTGGATATTTACAGACAGTTTGCTCTAAGCCCTTTTTAGTTACAGAGAGGTCAGGGATCAAGATTATTGTCAAGTTCGTTGGCGCTACCTATAATATAATAATAGTACTGTACTGTACAGTACTTCTCATTGCAATTACAACTGGTGTTGCATCATATTAACTGGCTAGGGATACAGCTAAGCTACAGTACAGTATAGGTCCTGATGTGGCGCCGTCTACGCCGTGGGATCACCTCCCGGAGCTGCCAACCGTGGATGGCTGCCGACCCTCCACGAGATCAACAACCAGTGGAGGACAGCCGACTGCCGGCCGCGGGGAGCAGTCTTCGGGAGCCAAACCGTCACACCTATCCCCTGCCCCCTCCCTGGGGGCACGAGTCCTTGGAGCGGCTTCGCTCGCACCGGGCAATTTCCACACCTCTCACACCACACACACCCATTACACAGTTTTTCCTACACCGAGAAATTACTCCGGCTGTCATTTCTCAAAGACTTCCTCTAGCCGGAGACATTGAGAGCAACCCAGGACCCACCTACACATACATATGTCCAACTTGCTCAAAACCCATCACTTCGAGTCGCCACACTAAGGGTTCAGTTTCCTGCAATTCATGTGGGAACTGGACCCATTTCACCTGCCTCCAAGAAACACTACACGAACACCTGGACCTGTTCCTCATGCCCCTCCCACTCCCAGTCAAATCCCTCCACTAAAACCCATCCACCTCTCCTCCCCAACCCACCTAACCTTCCCATACCATCCACTCCCCCCCCGCCCCCTAAAACCCGTCCACCTGTCCTTCCCAACCCACCTAACCTTCCCATACCATCCACATCCTCAACTCAACACACCACACCCGAACCTAATCCATTCTCACCCTCGTCTCCTGCACCCCAATCCCCACCCCCACTACCACCTCACCCATACCAACCCTACCCACCCTCACCCTCACCCCATCCTCGTGCAGCAGCACCCAACATACATCGTGAACATAACATTAACATTCTTCAATTAAACATAGATTTCTTACAGTTTCTTACAGTAGATCCTCTGGAAAAAGGCAAACTAGGCCTGTGTATCCAGCTCAGTACCAGTACTTGCACTGCTGCGGTCGTTCACGGTGTTGGCGGCGGCGGTAGCAGACGCAACATTTTTACTATTCTGTATTTTTGTTTTATAATCAAACTTCAAATCTTGTCTTCCCCATGCTTTATCAAGATTACTTTCAAACTCCCTTATTGATTCGGAATCGACTACATACTGGGGCAGTGCGTTCCACTCATTTACCACTCTATCACAAAATGAGTTCTTTGCCTTCTCAAGCCTATTTCTTTCTTTGTAAATTTTCTTAGAGTGTCCTCTCGTTCTTGTTCCCTCCCGCATCAAGAAGATACCTTCACACACATCCTCATCGTACTTTCCTGACACTATCTTAAAAGTCTCTATCATATCCCCTCTCTTTCTCCTATATGCCAGTGTCGGAAGCCCCAGTGTCCTCAACCTCTGCTCATAGCCCGTATTCTTCAACGTTGGTACCAGCTTGCTAGCTCTCCTCTGCACTTTCTCCACTGCTTCTATATCCTTTACCATATATGGAGCCCACACCTGGTTCGCATATTCCAGGTGCGGCCTAACCAGCGCTGTATAGAGATTCCTGAAGATTTCTTCGTCAAGTGACACAAATGTCCTCCTTATCAGCCCTACAATTCTATTGGCTTTGTTTATCTTTTCCGCTAAATGTTCTGAGAAATTTAACTTATTGTCTATCACTACTCCTATATCCTTTTCTGCATTCACTTCCTCCATCGCTTCATACATACTGTATCCTACCTTGTCTATCTTGCTGGTCCCAATCCGAATGTACTTGCATTTTTTTGGATGAAAAGGCATTAACCAATGCTCAGACCATCCCTTCATGCCCTCCACATCTCCTTGAAGCAAACCCATATCTTCCTTACTCCTCACTCTTCTATACAGCTTAGTGTCATCCGCATACAGGTATACCTCACTTCCATTAGTTATAACTTCAGGCAAGTCGTTGATAAATATAACGAACAGCAGTGGTCCCAACACAGATCCCTGAGGTACCCCACTTGTAATTTCCCTCCACCCCGAGCCTATTCCATTCACCAGTACCCTCTGTCTCCGATCTTTCAGGAAGGCTTCTATCCATTTCACACATTTCTCCCCTATCTTTAGCTTCTAACTTTCTCTATTAACCTTTTATGTGGGACCTTATCGAAGGCCTTCATAAAATCGCAATATACCACGTCTATTACATCACCATCTTCTAGAATTTGCATCCACTCATCTACCACCTTAATTAGCTGTAGTACCGTCGACCTCCCCGGCAAGAATCCGAACTGTCTCCCACTGAAAAGTTTGTTTGACTTCATATGATCCATTATTCCTTCTCTAATTACCGTTTCCATTAGTTTACACACAACACTTGTCAAACTGACTGGTCTATAATTCCCTGGGTCATTTCTCTTTCCCTTCTTAAATATAGCTGTTATGTTCGCCTCTCTCCAGTCCATCGGGATTTGTCCTGTATTAAACGATACCTCAAATAACATTTTCAATGGCTCTACTAACATCTCCCCTCCTTCCTTTATGATTCTTGGGTGTATCCCATCTGGTCCCGGTGACTTACTTCTGTTCATTTTTTCTATAGCCCTTCTTATTCTAGCATGGGAAAACTCTATTAGTTCTAGTGCCGGTGCCTGTTTGATGGGAACAGTAGGCACTGCATCCTCCGACTCCACTGTTAGTACCCCCCCAAAGTATTTCCCCAGCACCTCTGCTTTCTCCTTGTCAGTCTCCGCTCTACTCCCATCATTCAACCCCCCTACCAGCTCTGGGATCCCTACTCTTCTTGTTAACTTTTCCTGAATGTACTTCCAGAATATTTTTGGATTATCCTTCACATTTCTAGCTATCTCTCTCTCCCTCTCCTTCACCCCCCTCCTTGTTTCCCACCTTATTTTATTGTTTATTTGTCTGCGTTCCAGATCCACTTTCTTAGCCTCTATACTAGACCCCCTGTTCTTTTTTAACAATTTTAATCTTTCCCACAATCGTTTCTTTCTTCTAATCAATATCCAAAGCTTTCTTTTCATTGGCAATTCTGGGTTAGTTCTTTTCCTCAATTTTGTTTTATCCTTATATTCCCTTACTGGTACACTTTTAGATACAGCATTCTCCAGTTTGACTCTAATTTTCCTCCACATTCCTTCAGCGTCTTCACCGTTCAAGTATTCCCCCCAGTCAATGTTCAAACACCGTCTCAGCAGCTCATAATCTGCTCTATCATACATGTATATTTTTCTATTGCTTCTATTATCCCTCTCTGATTTAATGTTACAACTAAAGCTTATACAGGCATGGTCACTACGACCTATAGGGCTATCCACATTAACATGTTCCACTATATCCTCTTCATTGCTAAAAATCAAATCAAGTACACTCCCCTGCGTCCCATCTCTATATCTTGTCATCTCTACAATATGTTGCGTTAAAAAAAATCTCTCACTTTCTCTATAAACTTATTTTCCAGGCTACCCTGTCCCGCTGGAGTAGTACAATTTGCCCAGTTGATCCTTGGCAAATTGAAATCTCCAATCAAAATGTTATATTTGTTCTCTCTATTATCTATCTCCTCCATTACTTTCAGTAGGTTATCATCCTCTCCCCTGCTATTATTTGGGCTTCTATATATAGAGGCAATCAGAATTGATCCTCTTACACATTTTACTTCAATACACAAATACTCACAATACTGCTGTCTCATATCCACCTCATTAACCTTGAGCTCTTTTCTTACATAAATAAACAGTCCTCTTCCAACCTCTGCTCTAATAGCATTTCTCTCATATAACTCAAAACCCTCCAAACTATATTCCACCAGTTCCCTTTCAATTCTAGCATTTTTTGGTCTTACTTCCTGTAGGGCTATGACAATAGATGGCATCAACACAAAGAAACACGAACTCTCACACTTCATCAAACAACACAACAAACAGATTGCCATCTTACAAGAAACAAAACTCCGCACAACACAAAAAACACCTACATTTCATGATTTCACCACCACTAGAGAAGACCGGGCCGTCGGCGGCGGCGATGGACTCATCACCCTGGTACACAAAGAGAGAGAGAGAGAGAAAGATGTACTTTGTCAGCCTACTGGGCCGGAGCCCTCATAAGGCTGGTGAAGGGAAAGATGACGGAAGGGAGTAGAAGGCGATATATGAAGGACAACAGTCAGATTCCACGAGAGAAATCAAGCGCCTTTAAGAACCGGTGAATAGGGAAGAAGGTAAACTTTGACGAAAGTGCGAGGAGATAGTGGATAGAATTGTAACGTAAATAAGGGTAGTACAGTATATGAAAGACGTCAATCAGATTTCATGAAATAAATTAATCGCTGTCAGGTACTGGCGGATAGGGGAGAAGGTAAACGATGGTGAAATAGCTAAGATAGTGTGGATAGAATCGGTACGGAAATGAAGTTGGCGTTCCCGCTCATACAATGGGCACTCACAGAGAATGTGACGAACCGTGATGCGGGTTTGGCAACGTCTGCAATATGGTGGAGGGTCCGGGGTGAAGACATAAGATGGCCATGTGTATACCGCGTGTGCCCGATGCGCAAGCGCTTTAAGACAACCTGATTCCTGCGACTTGAGTCAAGGGAGGATGGCCAACGATTAACCATAGTCTGAAGAGAGCGAAGATGATTACTAGTGTCAATAGCCGACCACTCCCTTTGCCAAGCCACCCATACCCGTTCTCGGAGAATGGGGAAAATGTCTAGGGCGCTCGAGGCAAGGTGACGGCGAGCCTTGACACGCCCGTTTCGCCAAAGAATCTGCTCTCTCATTCCCAGGGATCCCCACATGAGCAGGTATCCAGCAGAATGTAATGCGACGTCCTGACTTAAGGAGATCATGGATATCCCGGATAATACTACAAGTCAGATTTTCCTTGGGTGAAAAATTATTAAGTGCTAGGAGTGCGCTTTGAGTCACTGCACACGACAATACTAGGGACATTAACAGGTAGTGTGTTTGCCAAGTTGAGGGCAGTCTTTATTGCAAGAATTTCCGCCGTAAAGATGGAAGAGTGTGGATGGAGAGTACACTGACAAGTTCCATACTCAGAAACAACGGCATAGCCCACAGAGGAGGCATCCTTGGACCCATCCGTATAAATAAAAGTAGCAGGAGTATGGCCGAATAGGTGGTTGAGGGCCGCAGAGCGCCGAGCGTAAGGCGGCATTGAGGAAGGGAGGCCGGCGAGTAGGAAACAAACATCAGGGCGCCAGAGGCACCACGGAGTAAAGTCAAGGGGTGGGGGTGGTGAAGGGTAAGGTATTCCATAAGTTGATAGGAGTTGACTTGAGACATCCGGAAAAGCAGCATGCCTAGACGGTGACGTGCCCACGGCATCCCTAAAAAGATCTTGTAGGGAATGGTCAGCCCTACATCGAATCGCCATCCGCATCGTTACTAACTGTCGATGCATTGGAAGGGGCAACATACCTGCCTCCGCAAGAAGGTTGCATATACGGGAAGACCTAAAGGCACCTGAACTAATGCGTACCCCTAAGTGATGGACCGGGTTAAGGGTGGCAAGGGTAGCGGGGGAGGCAGTCCCGTAAATAGTACAACCATAATCAAGAACAGATAAAATTGTGGCATTATATAATTTAAGTAATGTTGTCCGGTCACCCCCCCAGTGGACTCTGGCAACCGCCTTGATGACGTTTAAAGCTTCCCAGGCACCGAGCCTTCAAAGCAGAGATGTGCGCATTCCAGTTGAGATGCGTATCAAATATGAAAGGCCTATATCGGCAATTAATATATAGAGATGGTATTGAAAAGGGTAGATGAACTGGGAGCAGAGAATATGGCATTGAAGGAGCAGCTGAAGGAATACGAAGGACGTTTCAAGGAAGTAAAGGAGTCAACTGCATGGACGGTGGTAGGTAAACAGAAATTCAAGGATTTGGAGGATATTATGAAAGAGCAAAAGGAAGAAATGAATATGACCAAAAAAAGTTTTGAGAGTGCAGTTGTAGGGGTCATGAAGAACAAGGAGAGTGTCGTGAGGGAGGCCATGGACAGGGATAGGGGTGTAATCTTGTATGGAGATATAGAGACTCATATGAATGATAATGGAGTGAGAAAAGTGAGGGATATGGAGACAGTGAAGGAGGTCATGAAAGGTGTGGATGAGGATGGATATGGATGGGAAGGGCAGGTGGAGGAGGTCAGTAGGATAGGTAGATATAAAAGGGGAGAGATGAGACCTATAAGGGTACAGTTTAAAACTAGGGCAGTGGCAGAGACGGTGACAAATTTTAGTTGGAGGCTAAATACAAATGAAAAACTGAAACACATAAGACTAAAGAAGGATTTGAGTATAGACCAAAGAAAAAAAAAATAAGGAATTACAAGAAAAGGCTGATGAAAATAATGGAAAGTTGGGTGAGGAGGATAACAAATTTTTACTGGAGAGTGAGGGACGGAAAATTGAGGAAGTGGTTTATAAGAGTAGAAGGGAGGGGGAGATCAGGGAGGGAAGAGAATGTGATGGGAGTTGTGATGGAGGAGGAGAACGGGGTGGAGGTGTCACAGGGAGAGACAGGAGACAAAGTGGCAGACCCAGTAGTGCTAACGGGGGAGTAGGGTACGGACAGGAGGAGCGGGATGGTGTAATTGCTGAAGGAATGGTAGATGGATTAAGGATTATGTTTAGTAATGTGGATGTGTTTACCCAGGACAAGAAAAGAGAACTGATATGTAGGTTGCAGGATGAAGAGGAAAAACCTGATGTCATAGCCTTACAGGAAGTAAGACCAACAAATGCTAGAATTGAAAGGGAACTGGTGGAGTATAGTTTGGAGGGTTTTGAGTTATATGAGAGAAATGTTATTAGAGCAGAGGTCGGAAGAGGACTGTTTATTTATGTAAGAAAAGAGCTCAAGGTTAATGAGGTGGATATGAGACAGCAGTATTGTGAGTATTTGTGTATTGAAGTAAAAATATGTGTAAGAGGATCAATTCTAACTGCCTCTATATATATAAGCCCAAATAATAGTAGGGGAGAGGATGATAACCTATTGAAAGCAATGGAGGAAATAGATAATAGAGAAAACAAATATAAAATTTTGATTGGAGATTTCAATTTGCCAAGGATCAACTGGGCAAATTGTACTACTCCAGCGGGGCAGGGTAGCCTGGAAAATAAGTTTATAGAGAAAGTGAGAGATTGTATTTTAACGCAACATATTACAGAGATGACAAGATATAGAGATGGGATGCAGGGGAGTGTACTTGATTTGATTTTTAGCAATGAGGAGGATATAGTGGAACATGTTAATGTGGATAGGCATGGTCGTAGTGACCATGCCTGTATAAGCTTTAGTTGCAATATTAAATCAGAGAGGGATAATAGAAGCAATAGAAAAATATACATGTATGATAGAGGAGATTATGAGCTGCTGAGACGGTGTTTGGACATTGACTGGGGGGAATACTTGAACGGTGAAGACGCTGAAGGAATGTGGAGGAAAATTAGAGTCAAACTGGAGAATGCTGTATCCAAAAGTGTACCAGTAAGGGAATATAAGGATAAAACAAAATTGAGGAAAAGAACGAACCCAGAATTGCCAATGAAAAGAAAGCTTTGGACATTGATTAGAAGAAAGAAACGATTGTGGGAAAGACTAACATTGTTAAAAAAGAACAGGGGGTCTAGTATAGAAGCTAAAGAAGTGGATCTGGAACGCAGACAAATAAACAATAAAATAAGGTGGGAGACAAGGAGAGGGAGAGAGAGATTGCTAGAAATGTGAAGGATAATCCAAAAATATTCTGGAAGTACATTCAGGAAAAGTTAACAAGAAGAGTAGGGATCCCAGAGCTGGTAGGGGGGTTGGATGATGGGAGTAGAGCGGAGACTGATAAGGAGAAAGCAGAGGTGCTGGGGAAATACTTTGGGGGGGTACTAACAGTGGAGTCGGATGATGCAGTGCCTACTATTCCCATCAAACAGGCACCGGCACTAGAACTAATAGAGTTTTCCCATGCTAGAATAAGAAGGGCTATAGAAAAATGAACAGAAGTAAGTCACCGGGACCGGATGGGATACACCCAAGAATCATAAAGGAAGGAGGTGAGATATTAGTAGAGCCATTGAAAATGTTATTTGAGGTATCGTTTAATACAGGACAACTCCCGATGGACTGGAGAGAGGCGAACATAACAGCTATATTTAAGAAGGAAAAGATAAATGACCCAGGGAATTATAAACCAGTCAGTTTGACAAGTGTTGTGTGTAAACTAATGGAAACGGTAATTAGAGAAGGAATAATGGAGCATATAAAGTCAAACCAACTTTTCAGTGGGAGACAGTTCGGATTCTTGCCGGGGAGGTCGACGGTACTACAGCTAATTAAGGTGGTAGATGATTGGATGCAAATTCTAGAAGATGGTGATGTAATAGACGTGGTATATTGCGATTTTATGAAGGCCTTCGATAAGGTCCCACATAGAAGGTTAATAGAGAAAGTTAGAAGCTATAATATAGGGGAGAAATGTGTGAAATGGATAGAAGCCTTCCTGAAAGATCGGAGACAGAGGGTACTGGTGAATGGAATAGGCTCGGGGTGGAGGGAAATTACAAGTGGGGTACCTCAAGGATCTGTGTTGGGACCACTGCTGTTCGTTATATTTATCAACGACTTACCTGAAGTTATAACTAATGGAAGTGAGGTATGCCTGTATGCGGATGACACTAAGCTGTATAGAAGAGTGAGGAGTAAGGAAGATGTGGGTTTGCTTCAAGGAGATGTGGAGGGCATGAAGGGATGGTCTGAGCATTGGTTAATGCCTTTTCATCCAAAAAAATGCAAGTACATGCGGATTGGGACCAGCAAGATAGACAAGGTAGGATACAGTATGTATGAAGCGATGGAGGAAGTGAATGCAGAAAAGGATATAGGAGTAGTGATAGACAATAAGTTAAATTTCTCAGAACATTTAGCAGAAAAGATAAACAAAGCCAATAGAATTGTAGGGCTGATAAGGAGGACATTTGTGTCACTTGACGAAGAAATCTTCAGGAATCTCTATACAGCGCTGGTTAGGCCGCACCTGGAATATGCGAACCAGGTGTGGGCTCCATATATGGTAAAGGATATAGAAGCAGTGGAGAAAGTGCAGAGGAGAGCTAGCAAGCTGGTACCAACGTTGAAGAACGCGGGCTATGAGCAGAGGTTGAGGACACTGGGGCTTCCGACACTGGCATATAGGAGAAAGAGAGGGGATATGATAGAGACTTTTAAGATAGTGTCAGGAAAGTACGATGAGGATGTGTGTGAAGGTATCTTCTTGATGCGGGAGGGAACAAGAACGAGAGGACACTCTAAGAAAATTTACAAAGAAAGAAATAGGCTTGAGAAGGCAAAGAACTCATTTTGTGATAGAGTGGTAAATGAGTGGAACGCACTGTCCCAGTATGTAGTCGATTCCGAATCAATAAGGGAGTTTGAAAGTAATCTTGATAAAGCATGGGGAAGACAAGATTTGAAGTTTGATTATAAAACAAAAATACAGAATAGTAAAAATGTTGCGTCTGCTACCGCCGCCGCCAACACCGTGAACGACCGCAGCAGTGCAAATACTGGTACCGAGCTGGATACACAGGCCTAGTTTGCCTTTTTCCAGAGGATCTACTGTAAGAAACTGTAAGAAAATATCAGTCCAAGAAACCTTACAGTAGGGCTGAAGTGAATATCCACCGCGCCCATCCGCAAGTTGATGTAATGGCCTCGCAGCACCCTCGCATCATGGCAAAAGGCCAGTGTCTTGGTCTTTTCAGCGGAAAATTGGAATCCAGTAGATAGGGCCCAACGATGAATACTTGCAAGCGCCACCCCTAACCGGCGTTGAATGTGTACGAGACTGAAAGAGGTGTAAAAGATTGCAAAATCATCAACGAAGAGGCTATGGGACACCCCCGACGGTAACTCCGTTGATGGCAATGATAAAGAGAGTGCTGCTAAGGACGCTCCCTTGGGGGATACGTCAAAGAGGGTGTGATATATGCCTTAAAACAGGCGGAGCAACCACACTTGCTATCGTGCACGATCCCTACAGTGGAGGAGTCAACATCGGTGCCATCATGGGAGACAGTGGCAGGCTGTGAGCTCAGAGCCGATACTGTAGTTGTAGTCTTGCTGGATTTTCGTATAGTCAGTGGAGGTGAACTCGATTCACGAACCCGTTTAAGATGGATCGGAGAAGCCGGAGGTTGGTGAACGGTGCACTGAGATCCTTCGAGTTCATAAGTTACAAGGTCAGAATGCATTAAGTCAAACTTCTCCTTGAAGTGAGCCAATAAGTCTCTTGGTTCAAACTCAATCATGTGGGTCACACACACGCAATCAGGGGCATGTTCCAACGGAGGATTCCGACGAAGAAAATCCGGTAAATTAGCAGTAAGCTGGGCTAGAGGGGAATTCTTATGACCGAGAAGGAAAGCCTTACCACAAGTATGACAGCCACATTGATCATCACTATGGGGGAGTGCCCAGGCAGGAGTGTCCTGTTTAGAACTATCAAACAATGCAACTGTTTCCTCAATCGAAGCAAAGTGGTCTGCTATAGCAGCAGAAGTCGCAGCTGAGCGTGTGAACGAAGACGCTTTCCTCTTCGTAATCTTGGAGCGAGAATGCAGTTGGATTTGGGATGTCGATGGACGAGTAGCGGATGTGGACTGCCTGACAGGAGCCGGCCGAATGACCGATCGCTTGGGCTTAGTAATCAAAGAGGAGGTAGGCCGTACGGGTCGCAGAGCAGCGGGGTGGGAGGGTCTCGACCGGCGAGATGGGGCAGAATTAGAAGGGGTGGATACTTCAGTGAAATGGTCTGTGAAGGACGGAGAGACCTCCATATCGTCTGTCAGACTTCCAAACCTGTTGGAAATCGGGATTGGAGGAGCAGGCACAGAAGGTTTAGCAGTAGGTGGTACATGAGACGTCGGTTGGGGAACAGTGGGAGGAAGCGCTCCTGGTAGGTGTTGATGAGGCTGGGAGAGCGGCCGCGCTACCGTAGCGTACCTACGTTTCGGGCCAAGGCCCTGGTCTCCGAGAGTTCTCGAAGCTGCTCGGTAAGACAGGCCCTTAGTATCCTGGAGATGGATGACATTCTCCTGGAAATCATAATGGGAACAAGATCTATCAGTTGCTGCATGAGCTTCACTACAATTAGCGCAATAGGCATCACGTGTGCAGACACGCGGATGAGGATCAGAGTCAGAGCCAAAGTGTCGGCAAATGGGAGTGGGAGATCGACAATATTTCTCAGGATGGCCAACTTTCCAGCAGGTCTTGCATTGGCGCGGGCGCCTCTTATAGGGTCTTACTTGCAATATACGGCCTGCAACATTCAGAGTAGATGGCAGTTCATGTCGTTCGAAAGAGACTTTTACAATACACAATGGCGGTCGAGTATCTTGGCTACGACTGTATGTATATGATTTATTGAGGCAACAGCATTCTTAACCCGGGAGCTGCAGGGAGACTCTTAAGAGTTCCCCCGGCGGACTGCGGGGAGATTCTTAAGAGCAGAGCTTTTGAACGCGTACCAAAACCGCGCGTTTATAGCCAGGCGGCTGAAAATTGGTGTGGGTATAGTACTACATGTCAACTCTCGACACCACCCCGCCAAACGCTCGCCCCGCACTCGTGCAAGCACCACCGCGCCAGTAACCAAGCACTAGTCATGGAGCCCACACGTCCCTCACGCTCGCTCCCTGATGACACAACCAGCCCTCCTTCTGGTGGTGTTAGCCGCCGTGGAAGGCAGAGGGTGGCTGCTAAAGACCCTAGCTACCAGTACGACATGCCCTACAGCTCTGAGGACGAAAGACCAGCACCCAAAGCACGAAAAACACGTGCAAGCACGACAAAGGTACAGAGGTCATTGGTGTTTCTGGACACTGCCACCACGACCCAGGCCACTGCAACAACCACTACCACCACCCCTGCCACCACTGCCACCCCTGCTACCGGTACCAGCGACGCAGGAGGCCGCCCTAGGGCTGCAGAACCTGCGGGGGCAGGAAAAATTAAAGGCACGGGCGTAGGGAAGAGAACCTGTACACCAGCCACAGTGCCCCTACCACCACCACCACCACCAGCCGCCCCTGGCCCGGCTGCCCCTGCCGCCCCTGCTGCCCCTGCCCCTGCCCAAGGAAAAGGGAAGGGGAAGGGGAAGGGGAAAGGGAGAGGGAAAGTGACTGCTGGCCCTGCTGGCCCTGCTGGCCCTGCCGTCCCTGCCGGCCCTGCTGCCCCTGCTGCCCCTGCCCAAGGAACAGAGAGAAGGGCGACAGGCACCACCATCATCTTGCCATCAAGACCACGCACCACTGCTGCCCCTGCTGTCCCTGTCCATAAGACTCCCACACGTGCTGGATTGACCCGGAAAACTCTGACACCATCAAAGTATGCCGCCCTGCTGTTTGATGGTGATTCGCAGGGCATTGGCAGCCCGGGTTTCGACGACGAAGCCCTAGCACGGGACCAAGGGTGGGGGGATTTGGGAGTGGACAGTGGGAGTGAGTCCGACGTCGGTGACGAGAATGAGGAAGGGCATCGTCTGTCAAGTGAAGAGGAGGGTGATGATGATGCAGTGCTGTATCGCGACCATGGAAGCGATATTTCAGACGATGAAGGAGACGCAGACGACATTCCGATCCCTGGGCTGCCTTGGTTCGATTGGTCTGACGGGGTCAATTTTGTACCTGACGTGCCCCAGTTCAATCCTGGGATGTCAGGAACAACTGACGACTGGCCCTGTGACGATCAAGCGAACGAAAGCGACTTCTTCCTTGCTTTTTTCGATATGGAGGTAATGACGTACATCGTTGCCCAAACAAACGCCTACTACAGGTGGGTGTTTGGCAGATTGGACGTCCTTTCTCCAAAAGCGAGAATACGAGGCTGGGTGGATACGACTGTGGAAGAATTTATGACGTTCTTTGCCTTGTTGTTCCTCATGCCTCTGATCAAGAAGCATGTGTTGCAACACTATTGGAAGCACGACCCTCTCATCGCCACCCCAACTTTCAATAAGTTCATGACTCGTGACAGATTTTTGTTGCTGCTAAGATTTATGCACTTTGCAGACAACGAAAATCCTAACAGGATTGACAGGATATGGAAAGTTCGGGATGTGTTCACCATGTTGTTGGAGAGGTATAGGAAATACTTTTACTCCTTCCTCAATTTGGTGATTGACGAGTCGCTCGTGCTCTTCAAAGGACGTCTTGTTTTCAAGCAGTATATCCCCTTGAAAAGGCATAGGTTCGGAATCAAGCTCTTCGTTTTGTGTGACTGCGAAACTGGAATAGTGCTTGACATGATCGTGTACACAGGCACTGACATTGACATACCGAAAGCCACTGCCAATGACCCCATGGGCATGTCAGGTGCCATCGTCAGGAAAATGTTGGCACCTTACCTGGGCAAAGGCCACATCATCTACACTGACAACTGGTATACTTCTCCTGCTCTCTGCCAGTTTCTTCATGACAACCAAACGGGGTCATGTGGGACTGTCAGAAAGACAAGAAAGTTTATGCCAAAGTTCACAGGTAATGTCATTCCTCTCACAGATGCCTCCTCCAGTGACACACCTTCAGAAGACGACCTGGCCCAGGAACACCGCGAGAGGCATGTGCGAAGAAGGCGACGAAAGGGGCAGAAATTCAAGCAGCTCGAGAAGTGTGGGAAAGTGATAGCCCTGAAGTGGAAGGATAAGCGAGACGTCCACCTGCTTTCCACCGTCCACACAGGTGCCCAGATGGATTCTGGCAAAATCCACTACCGAACAAGGAAGACCATCTACAAGCCCGACATGGTAGTGGACTACACTAAGAACATGCGCCTGGTGGACAAGTCTGACTGTCAGCTGTCAGGTGTTGAGTGTCTGAGGAAGACTGTGAAGTGGTATCACAAGCTCTTCCTCCACCTAGTTGATATCACGATGCTCAATGCCTACAACTTGTGGTTGGTGAAGAAGGATATGTCCCCAAACCAGAAGCTGAAATTCCGGGAGTTCGTGTACAACGTCTCATACCAACTCCTGGAGAAGTATGGCACCACCACTCACAGACGTACGGCATGGCGTGGGAATCACGTTCCTGACCGCATCCAGCTGGGTGTCGAAAGACACTACCCAATCAACACCGAGATGCTTGGCACTCGTCGCAGGCAGGAGCAGTGCACCGTCTGCAGCTCCAGTGTCAGGAAACCCCATGTCACCAAAAGAGTCACCTCAATGTGCGCCGAGTGCAAAGTTCCACTCTGCCTGGGTGACTGCTTCAGGGACTACCACACCTTCAAGAATTATTGAGTGTCGCCCCCTGCCCTGCCCTGCCCTGGACTCGCCCCCGTGCCCTGCCCTGGACTCGCCCCCTGCCCTGCCCTGCCCTGGACTCGCGCCCTACCTTACCTGACCTGACCACGCTACCTCATAATGTAACATATATATTATATAATGTATAAGTTCCAAAGATGTCCCTGTGATATAGCTTTTACATTATATAATTGTATGTTTCATTATTTAGTTTATAAGTTTCAAAGATTTACATGTAATATGCCTTCTTTTTTTAGTATATCAATATATATGTTTGTTATAGCCTAAGTAATGTGTATATAATTATTTTCTTACCTCAAATGAATTGTACAAAAATAAATATGTTTCAATAAATCCTGTCAAACCTACTAAGATAATAAAATAAAACAATAAAAAAATAAAAATAAACAAGGTCATGTCATTGTATTCTTACAATATGATATATTCTATGAATATTTCATATTGTTTGAATACAATGGCATGATCTTGTAAACAAAAAAATTATCAAAAATGTTCTAGACAGTATAAAACCTTCCCCATAACCCCCTCCTGGATTCGATCCCACTACCCTACCACACTTTGAGTTTTCCAGTCCGCGACCTTACCAACCATGCCACAGGAGCTCATACCAAATATCACTCAAAACTTCGTGTCTACAATCGAAATGACAATATACAAAAAAAAAAAAATTATCCCACTAATTTACGTTTGTAAATTGATGGGATTATCAATTATATCATGCCAAGGTTTATAAAAGTTTGTCTCTGTCAAGAATTAGTAATTATATAACTTTATTCTGTCAAAAATTGCCCAAACACTCAGCAAAATTGCCCCTCTCAGTGTGACTCCACTCATTTTCACACGGTCAAGCGGTCACGAGGTGACCCTTGCCGCTCCTTGATGCTCCAGCTACAGCAGCTCTGTCTGGGAACAAAATTGGTATAAATACAATAATGGATAAAATACTCTTCACAAATACATTTGTATTGTATAATATTGTAAATAAAAATGAATAATAACTGTGTGGGTGTCGAAAATTGCTCAACCAGCTTTCTTATGTCTCGCCTACGCGCGTATATTGGATTATACATAGTCATGACTGTCATACAAATACTTGCAGTAGGTCTCGAATATACATTTATATTGCATATTACTTGGAAATAAATAAGTATAAGTTTCTCTGGTGGCAATCTACCCTTTCGCAAGTGTAAGGAGACACCAGTCTATATTTAGCCCTCTATCACAAAAGGCAATCTGCCTGTGTTTACTGACCACCCTCGTTGCTGGTCTATAATATAGTACTTTATTTACAGTCAATGGCCTACATGTTTCTGTGGTACTTCACATGTGTCTAAAATGCAATGTCTGCTTGCATAAAAATGCAATTCTGAAGTCCATTTATACGTACGACATACGCATGTCTCAGTTTCTCTCTCTCTCTCTCCATTCCTGACTCATGTTATTGTAGACCTCTTGGTGGCAACGAACACCAGACATCTGGTAGACATAAGGTTCAAAATACCAAGACATCCATACGCCTCGGGCGCCTCCACAATTATCACAAAGCTGGCTATCTATCTAGAGATCTGACTGCCTTCCTTCTCTCCACGACTCCCTCACTCACTCACTCCCTCCCTGCATGCCTCCCTCCCACCCACCCTTTCAGGCTTCCGTCTGCTAGAAACACATTCACAATTTGCGTAAATATCGCATCAATTGGTCTATATGCGGTATATTCCTTGTTATATGGGACGCCTACATACGTACACGTCTTTATTATAGCATGACAGTGCTCTAAATACAAGATATACGTGATATTTATGGCGTAACACACCCTCTCCCCCTTTCATTCCCAGCACAACTCACTCACACCTTGGTTCACGCATAGAAACTCATTGGTAATGTGCGTAAATATCGCCTGAATTGGTCTATATGCGGTATATATTTTGATATATGGCACGTATACATACGTACAAGTCTGTATTATAGCATGACAGTGCTCTACGTACAAGATATAAGTGATATGTATGGCGTAAACCACACTCTCAGCTCATAAATTGCCGCCAAACCTCCAACACACACATCTTCATTCCCGCCTAAAAATTATCTTATAATTCCCTTATATATTGCAATTTTTGGTCACTATGAGGCATATTCATTGTTATATGGGTGGCCTACACACGTATACATACTCTACATAGCCTAAAAGGGCTCAAAAAAGGAGATATACGTGATAATACATGGTAACCCACCCCCTCCTCCCTCTCCTTCTATCCCCTGGGCGCGTGAAAATTCGGCAGGGAAATCTCGCCGCTCGATGACAATCTAGCCGCGCGGTGCCATTCGCTCCACATTTTTCAACTACGGACCGTTCCCCCCCCCCCCCCAGACATTTTTGGGGGGTCAAATATATATGGGCCGATGCACGCAAACATTCCCTACACGATGATGTACTTTTTATCGAAATTGGCAATGGGTCCCAAAATCATCATAGGTGCGCACAGTCTTACCCTGTAGAAAACCCCCTGTGCGCCGCGGAGAGGTTAAGTATCTATATGTAACACTAATATTATCTATATGCATACCTCCTTATATTAAACATGTACCATAGTAATCATGTGCACTCACTTATATAATTGTACTGTATTGACTGCACATGGTAACTATGGGTATGTTATGACAGTTATGATCAGATCGAGAGAGAGACTAGCCTACCAAAGGTCTCCCTGTACACTGTACCCACTTCACTCCTGAATACAAGAACCTATTAACTTTTACCCAGTGTTTGACTTATCCCACCTCTTTGATAAGTACCTGGGGATCGTCTGGAAGCAGCCAGACCCAACATATACATGGCGCAGTGAGTAAAAACCGGAGTTACGAAGTTGGACAATCCTGTGGAACCCTGTGAAGCCGCCATTACCGAGCCAGCTCCACCACTCGGGAGTAAGACAGTGCCTCCAGACCCAGGATTACAGTGAGCAGTGCCCCTGGATATACAGTGCTAACAGTGAAGTGTTGTGTATTGCCAGTGCTTTATTTTGTGTATATTTCATGTGTGCTTGCCCTGGGTATGAGTTCCAGAGCGTATCAAAGCAGCAGGGCCAGCCAGCGAGCGGAGCGCTACACCCTCCTCCCACCATGGCCTGAGCAACACTGAGTTGAGTGAGTGAACGCGGCCGCCTCCCCCTCCCGAGCCACGAGCGGGTTGGTGAACACACATACGCATACACGCACTGAGCACGCCGTCACACACACTACTTGTTACTGGCAATCTTTCGCAGCAAAAACACTGTTATCTACTAGGACGAATATTCAAGTGGGGAATTTTTCGACTCTTTGTTATCAACCTGTCTGTCTGTTGCCCTAACAAGAGGATGTCAGACCAGGAAGAGGTACGATTGCAACACAACCCCACATTACCTCCCAGCTCTCCTACACAAACCTCCCCTGGGATTTCTGGACCACTTCCACCTCCACAAATCTCCCAAGATTTTTCTGGTTTCTCCACTTCTACCCCCTTACGCACTCCACCTCCTCCACCCTCCCACCCACATGCTTCACCCTCAGTTTGTCTGGGGCCGATTTCCTACAGTTTATTCAGTTTCTGGAGGAATCTAGAAGGCAAGAAGAGCAGGGGCGTATCTATGGTAAACAGTGCCTAGGGCAAGAACTGGAATTGCGTCCCCTGGGGTGGGGGGCGAGCGCAGCGAGTCTCTCCAGCGGGGGGGGGGCTGTAAGCTCCCCCCCCCCCCCCCCCGAGATATTTTTTTAAGTATGAGCAATTCTAGGAGCATTTTAAAGCCATATTCAGAGCTATATTTAGGTAATTGAAACACTAAATAATTATATATATATGTGTGTTGTGTGTGTGTGTGTGTGTGTTATGTTTGGTTCATTGTTTTGTGTTAGGTTAATGACGCCTATTTTGAGTTTGGATTGTAGTTTACATTTTGTTAAGCCCCTGTTCAAACATCTGACACCTATCTTTTAGATTACATAAATCCATATTATCAGGATAAATACTAGAATAAGTCAATCTCGTTAATAACTTAATTAACAAATTATTGCACGACATTACATCTGACATCTACTGTAAATGAAAATTACAACTGCATCTTCCTTGCTTTTACTGGTGCAAATTGGTCCATGATTTCCTCAAAGTCAGTTATTTTCAGTTTCTTCCCTTTCTACATCTTACACAATGCTCTGAAATATTTAAATTGGCACTCTTAGAGTCTAAACCACGTCTAAACTTATATATTAAATTCCAAAAGTAAGCCCCTATTTAGCCTAAGCAATAAAGCAATTTTCAAAAGAAATACTGTACAGTAAAGGTAAAACCACTTTCCTTCTTCATGAGGAATAGTTTCGTGATCTTCGTACACAATGCTCTGAAATAATGGAAATGACTCTAAACCACGTCTAAGCCTAGAAGCTAAATTCTAAAAGTATTTAGCCTAAACAATAAAATGTTTTCTAAAGAAATAAAGGTAAAACCTCTTTCCTTCTTCGCTAGGAACGGTTTCATGATCTTACACAATGTTCTGAAATAAGGAAAATTACATTCTAAACCCCGTCTAAACCTTTAACCTCTTAACCTGACAAGCGCGATATAGACCTAGTTATTTGTGCATTTCTAGCCCTGGATTCTGACAGAATTCGTTATATTTACAATATAAAGCATTATTTGTTTTCGGTATGCTTTTATTTTACATATATGATGTATATATGAACCTTCAAGAGTGCTAAAATAAGTGGGAAAAGCATTTGGGTGGTGAAAAACAAAGATATTGGCCACCCGGTCATAATCTCAGGCGAGAGAGAGCCACAGGCAGCCCTCCCCTCTCGCTGTCTGGGAGTCAACTGAGACGAGCGGGGCGGTGTGTGCCGGTGTCTGGGTGTTGCATAACGATCTTTTATGCAACCCACTTGTGCTACATTATCGTGGAGAAAAAAATAACCGATAAATGATGATAATAAGAGGATAAATAGGTGATAATTGAGGAGGGGGGGGAGGGGGGAATAAGGTGGGGAAGGAGGGGAGGGGGAGGGGTGAGAAACACATGGATGAGTACTAGAGGGGAATTATCTCACCTAGAGACAAATCCTTTGTTTTGATAGGCCCTTTTTTTTTTTGGAAGGCTTTTTTTATGGTCTTGCTTCCGTGAGGCCTATCGCGTTCCCTATAGAAAGCCTTCCGTGAGGCCTATCGCGCTTGCCGGGTTAAGTGCGCATGGGGGTAATTAGACACCTCTGCCTGTGCGCATGTATTTGAGCTGTTTCCATCACTAAAATATTCATTTTACCATAAATAGCATTAATACTTATCCAGTGGCGCCTAGTATGGGTTGATTATAAAGGTATTAACCTGTTACAATAAAACGAGTGAAAACAGCGTTTGGATGGTCAAAATCGGAGATAGAGGCCGCGAGTTATATAATGTATGGGTGAGGCAACCTGCTTTCCCGCCAATTTCCCCCAAGGCCACTGAGACACAGTCGATCGATACTCTCTCTCTCTCTCTCTTGCACTCGCTTGCTAACAGTGATGACAATGCCCTGCTTGCAACTCGCTAAATGCACGAAAATATACCTCAGAATAAGGGAATAACAGGGAAAATAGGTGATAACTGAAGGAGGGGAGGTAGAGGAGTGATATTTTGCATGGCCCAGGGGCAAAAAAAAAAAAAATTGATGTTTAAAGTTGATTTTTTTTTCTCTGACTCTTAACCTCTGAAGTGCGCATGGGGGTAATTAGACACCTCTCCCTGTGCGCATGTATTTGAGGTGTTTCCGTCACTAAAATATTCATTGTACCATTAATAGCATTAATACTTATCCATATGCGCCTATTATGGGTTGATTATAAAGGTATTAACCTGAAACAACAATAAAACGAGTGAAAACAGCGTTTGGATGGCCAAAATCGGAGATATAGCCCGCGAGTTGTATAATGTATGGGTGAGGCAAGCTGCTTTCCCGCCAATTTCCCCCAAGGCCACTGAGACACAGTCGATCGATACTCTCTCTCTCTCTCTTGCACTCGCTTGCCATCAGTGATGACAACACCCTGCTTGCAACTCGCTAATGTTAGCACGAAAATATACCTCAGAATAAGGGAATAACAGGGAAAATAGGTGATAACTGAAGGAGAGGAGGAAAGTGGGGAAGGAGGGGAGGTAAAGGACTGAGATTTTGCATGGCCCAGGGGCCAAAAAAAAAAAAATCGTTGTCAAAAGTTGATTTTTTTTTTCACTCACTCTTAACCCGGCAAGCGCGATAGGCCTCACGGAAGGCTTCCTATAGGGAACGCGATAGGCCTCACGGAAGCAAGACCATAAAAAAAAGCCTTCCAAAAAAAAAAGGGCCTATCAAAACAAAGGATTTTGTCTCTAGATGAGATAATTCCCCTCTAGTACTCATCCATGTGTTTCTCACCCCTCCCCCTCCCCTCCTTCCCCACCTTATTCCCCCCTCCCCCCCCTCCTCAATTATCACCTATTTATCCACTTATTATCATCATTTATCGGTTATTTTTCTCTCCCGCGATAATGTAGCACAAGTGGGTTGCATAAAAGATCGTTATGCAACACCCAGACACCGGCACACACCGCCCCGCTCGTCTCAGTTGACTCCCAGACAGCGAGAGGGGAGGGCTGCCTGTGGCTCTCTCTCGCCTGAGATTATGACCGGGTGGCCAATATCTTCGTTTTTCACCACCCAAATGCTTTTCCCACTTATTTTAGCACTCTTGAAGGTTCATATATACATCATATATGTAAAATAAAAGCATACCGAAAACAAATAATGGTTTATATTGTAAATATAACAAATTCTGTCAGAATCCAGGGCTAGAAATGCACAAATAACTACCCTAGCACCTAGGTCTATATCGCGCTTGTCAGGTTAAGAGTCTCCCAGCAGTCCGCCGGGGGATATCTTAAGAGTCTCCCGGCAGTTCCCGGGTTAAGAGTCTTCCTGCAGTCCGCTGGGGGAACTCTTAAGAGTCTTCCTGCAGTTCCTGGGTTAAGCTAAATTTTAAAAGTATTTATATTATAGCCTAAGCAACATCCAAAATAATCTCACCTAAAACTATAGGAAAACCCTTGATTTGATGCCAAAATCAGATGATAAATCATAAAAGTATAAATGACCGTATCTGCAATATGGTAGCTTATGATCACCCATATTGAAGATACGTCAATTTTACCTTTATCATCTGATTATCATTATGCTATAGTTAACCCATACTCTGGCAACTATTAGAATAGATGATTTTACTAAGTGTAGGAAGGATCTCTAACCATTACAAGAATACAAACTATCTCAATAATCCTTTGAGCTGCCTGAGATCCTTCTAAAAATTAATATAATCGTCTAATAGGCCTAGTTGCCATGAAGCCATGATATAATAACTAGGACGTCGCCTACATGGCCTACAGAATGGGTTAAACTATAGACTATAGTCAGTTTCATTCCAGCTGACGGTAAATTGCAAATTTTCAATGTATTCACCTCTGATTAATCAGCTGTTGCGAATATTTTGTAGCAGATACGCTTTGAATTGTGAAAATTTGGTATTTATATGATGTAGAAACAGCAATGGCATTTATTTCCATTACATATCGAGAAATCAGTTGCTAAGGTATTCAACTTACCGTCAGATAAAATGAAACGGAGTATTATAGTATAGAGTGATTAATACATATATTTCGTACCTCCGAGACTCTGGATCCTTGCTTTGCCTGTTTCCTGGCCTGGGCAGCTGTCAATAATGAACGTTCGCTAGCATTCGAGAATGCTTAAAGTTATAAATAGCCTATATCGTGATTTTCTTGTGGGTCTCTTATATAGTAAATTTCGAAGTATTAACAATAGTTTACTATTAACTAATCAGTCAAATGAGAAATAATCCAGAATATCAATAAATATATACACCATTCAACACTGCATAAAATATAATACCGGTAACGAAAGAGAACCACCCAGAAAATATTTAGAGGGGTAACTTAACTATTAATATGTTTAGGCAATGACTTGCAGGAATTCGTTGCCTATTAAATGGCTAAATTGTATTTAAAATATGATATAGCCAAATGTGATTACTGTAGTAACTGTACATCATAATGGGTCTCTTATATAGTAAATTTCTAATTATTAACAATAGTTTACTATTAATTAACTAATCAGTCAAATGAGAAATAATCCAGAATATCAATAAATATATACACCATTCAACACTGCATAAAATATAGTACCGGTAACGAAAGAGAACCACCCAGAAAATATTTAGAGGGGTAACTTACCTATTAATATGTTTAGGCAATGACTTGCAGGAATTCGTTGCCTAAATGGCTAAATTGTATTTAAAATATGATATAGCCAACTGTGATTACTGTAGTAACTGTACATCATAATAAGAAACCGCTATGGCGGTATTCATCATATTATAGCCTATTAATGACGAATGGATAGGTATTTAGAAATAATACTTGATATTATATTTGCATTATACCGTAGTTAAATATAAGGTTTACTTGAGGAAGATTTGGCGCCCCCCTTCAAGTGGCGCCCAGGGCACGTGCCCTGCCTGCCCCACCCTAGATACGCCACTGAAGAAGAGGCAGTGAGAAGACAAGAGGAGGCAGTGAGAAGACAAGAGGAGGCTTTAAGAAGAGAGGAAGAGTAAAATGCCCCAGAACAAGAAGCCCACCACAGAAGCCACGAGCGAACACCACACAGAAACACCCGAAAGAAAGGTCCACAGAACGAAAGGACCAGCTGACCGAGCCAGCCAATTCAGACAGGCCCAAGCCCGCAGGGCTAAGCAGCTCCAGGCCGCACCTACATACCCCTTCTAAACTGACCATTTTCCACACCTCACGTACACTACCCCCTCGTGTCCTACACTTCTAACTACAAAGATGATGAACAGGAATATACATTCATATTAAAAACACCCATGCCCTGTCCCTACGTTGAGCCAATGCCAACACATCAGACAGCCATAATTATATCTATGTATGTTCTTACATCCGAGAAGTAGATGTTATATACCTTAGAAGTTAATACACCCATGCTGTCCCTAGGTTTAAGATATTCATATTAACATACCCTAACATACCTTGTCTTGCCAGACTAAGTTTCTGAAGACCCATCACCCCCATAAAATCTATGTATTCAATCCTTAGGTTAACCTAACAAGTGTGCATGGGGGTAATTGGAAACGTCCCCCTGTGCTGACGTATTTGAGGTGTTTCCGTCACTAAAATATTCATTGTGCCATTAATAGCATTAATACTTATCCATATGCGCCTATTATGGGTTGATTATAAAGGTATTAACCTGAAACAACAATAAAACGAGTGAAAACAGCGTTTGGATGGTCAAAATCGGAGATATAGCCCGCGAGTTGTATAATGTATGGGTGAGGCAAGCTGCTTTCCCGCCAATTTCCCCCAAGGCCACTGAGATAGTCGATCGATACTCTCTCTCTCTCTCTTGCACTCGCTTGCCATCAGTGATGACAACACCCTGCTTGCAACTCGCTAATGTTAGCACGAAAATATACCTCAGAATAAGGGAATAACAGGGAAAATAGGTGATAACTGAAGGAGAGGAGGAGAGTGGGGAAGGAGGGGAGGTAGAGGACTGAGATTTTGCATGGCCCAGGGGCCAAAAAAAAATAAACAAATAAACAAAAAATAAAAAAATTCGATGTCAAAAGTTGATTTTTTTTTCTCACTCACTCTTAAGAGTCTCCCCGCAGTCCGCCGGGGGAACTCTTAACCTCTGAAGTGCGCATGGGGGTAATTGGAAACGTCCCCCTGTGCTGACGTATTTGAGGTGTTTCCGTCACTAAAATATTCATTGTGCCATTAATAGCATTAATACTTATCCATATGCGCCTATTATGGGTTGATTATAAAGGTATTAACCTGAAACAACAATAAAACGAGTTAAAACAGCGTTTGGATGGTCAAAATCGGAGATATAGCCCGCGAGTTGTATAATGTATGGGTGAGGCAATCTGCTTTCCCGCCAATTTCCCCCAAGGCCACTGAGACACAGTCGATCGATACTCTCTCTCTCTCTCTTGCACTCGCTTGCCATCAGTGATGACAACACCCTGCTTGCAACTCGCTAATGTTAGCACGAAAATATACCTCAGAATAAGGGAATAACAGGGAAAATAGGTGATAACTGAAGGAGAGGAGGAAAGTGGGGAAGAAGGGGAGGTAGAGGACTGAGATTTTGCATGGCCCAGGGGCCAAAAAAAAAATAAAAAAAAAATATAAAAAATAAAAAAAATGAAAAAATTCGATGTCAAAAGTTGATTTTTTTTTCTCTGACTCTTAAGAGTCTCCCCGCAGTGCGCCGGGGGAACTCTTAAGAGTCTCCCCGCAGCTCCCGGGTTAAGAGTCTCCCTGCAGTTCCCGGGTTAAGTATTAATATGAACATTCCCTAACATATCTTGTCTTGCCAGACTAAGTTTCTGAAGACCCATCGCCTCATAAAATCTATGTATTTAATCCTTAGTTTAAGTATTAATGTTAACATTCCCTAACATATCTTGTCTTGCCAGACTAAGTTTCTGAAGACTCATCGCCCATAAAATCTATGTATTCAATCCTTAGGTTAAGTATCTTTATCCGTCATTGTGTTCACCGTTTTCCATTTACTTTTCCACAATTGTCATACGTCTTCCACTTACCTCCTTCGTATCCACAGTCCACACTACGCCATATTACTTCGTGTCCTACACCTCTTACCCGCCCGATTCTACCTACACGATGATGAACAAGAATATACATTCATATTAAAAACATCCATGCCCTATCCCTGAGTTGAGCCAACGCCAACCAATCCGACAGCCCTACATCTATGTATGTTCTTACATCCGAGAAGTAGATGTAAAAAAGAAACCACATGTCCAAACTCATAAGAAATTAAAGATACCCACAGGTACACCAAGATATAGAACCATTGCCCCCATAAGACTTAGACAGCCATGACTACAGATGTTAGCCACCATGCTGTAACGTAATCCTTACCCCAACCAGAGATTGTATAGATAACCTTTGTTACCAGTATCTATCATAGTACCTCGAAACAATAACGCAGTACCCCTACGAACTGCCGCTTTCCTTGGGTCTATATTTCATAGAAAACGCAGTTCCCAGGGATACCTAGACGTACAAAAAAGCGTGTCAAATAATAGGTCCATAACCCCTCGTATGTACGAGAAATAATACACCATGTTTTCCTTACTTTATCCACAAGTCACGCACACACCTACAGTTAACCTCCTTCTCCCCCACCGCCCCACAGTCCACATGATTCTATCTTTTCCAGACTCATATACCACCCCGTATTTGCATCCCCCGGTAGCATTTGACTAACGTACTTTCACTGTCTTTTCAAACTCCAATATCAATTGTAGCCTAATGCCACCCCCACGCCCAGGGACCTTAGGGGCAAATTTCCCTGTAGCCCCTGAGCTTCCCCCCCTCTCATTAAGATACCCGCACTTCTCGACTCTTGTCCGACCTAGCCTCTCTCTCATACCTCTTGAAGATCCTTGATTTTTCCGTTGCTAACGCTCTCCAACCTTTTATATATATACTCCTATCCAGCCTACCTTCACTTAGTAGGCCAGAATAACATTAGAACTTTACTAACCCCTTGCATGCCATCTATTCTCTTACAACCCATTCACAACCCTGCACCCCATGGTCGTCGGTGCGAGGCTCGCCGCCTCGCCAGTAACTAATTTCTATTGCCATACTTCCAGATAAATGTGGCAGAGTTAGCAACCAGTCTCCACCACATCCAGCAAGCCATGCAATTAACAGCCAACCGAGTACACCCAGCTAGCCAAGGCACCTTCGGTTTTGATATTAAGAACACCCACATCTGTCTCATAAACAGAGGGTTATTACAAACACTGGTGATATGGCAAGCCCCTAGCCACAGCCGCCGGACGACCATCCCAGAGGGAGAGCGCCCGGCTACCCCTTTTTACCCACCCGAGGAGGGAGACCCCCACCCCCGCGGAGGTATACCTGACCCCTGTTTTGACTTCCGGGTCATTGCCAGGTAGCCTAGGAATTCTTCCTATCAATGAACTAACCATGCATGTCTAACCCCCTTACTCACTTCTCTATACCCACAATAACCCATCCACCTGTTTTGCATACTCGGATAGTCAAATTAGCACCTCAGCTATGCAATAGAACAAAGACTGAGCAATATAAGAGAGACGCCTCTATCACAGCTGTCCCAGTCCTCCCCGCAAAGTAGATCCAGTCTCCCTTCCATAAATACTTCCAGTATAGCCAAAATAGTACCTTTTACTAAGGCTCAGTTATATCACAAATTGAAGGCTTCCTATAGCCATGTGCCACAACAGTAATCACCATCTTACCCAGTCCCCATATCTATTGAGAGCTCAAATAAGTCCATAAGACTCGAGATCCCTATTGTCTACAGGGTCCAGAACCGAGCCTATAAACCTAGCTCCCGCCCCCAGTCAAATCAGTTGAAAGTTAGACACCAACCAGTGGTCACTACCCTGAAGTTAACCTCTAGCTCTGCCCTTGTGTTGTTCCTGAGTTGAGAGATTCCCGAGCCGGCAGACTCCATGGCAGAAGTTAAATAGAAGAGCTGTCCATGTACAAGTCCTAACGTGCACCTTATAACCTTCACACAAATTCGTGGGTATATAAGTGTGTAGCCAGCACCGATCGTCAAGAGATCCGACTTGAGAACTTCCTACATTTTGGACCACCTGGACGGCCGAGGAACCAGTCGTTAGCCCCCAACATCACCGGAAGCAAGATAACCAGGACCAGACCTACAAATACTATTCAAGATTCATGTTACTAGTACTAAGTGTTATAGTACCAGTTGACACTCACTTATTAACTTTCTATGAAGTGGCTATAACCTTGCCCAGTGTAACTCATATCTAACCATTCCATTTGGGACGTACTAAGCGTATCAGTGTTCATTAATTAACAGGCGACATTGACTCTCATAATTACCTTATTCAGATATTAAAACCCTAGTGATATCTAACGTTCGCCCACTCATTTGTGTTCTACGTATTTCTGCCATAAGAATATAAACCTTAGATCAGTACCCCCATGAGGTTACTAGAGATTCCGTGTTCTAAAATAGACGCGTGTCTAATCCTAACTGTGAGCTGCTACTTGGGCACGCGACCAGCCAGTAAGAGATCAAATCAGTGAAATTGAATACATAAATATATTGAGGTCTTCCAGTATAATAAAACTTGCTAACTAAACCCGTGATCAGAAGAGTATACCTGAACGTTGGAAGTGGGAGACTAGGCTCCATCCAGATCCGCTAATGCTAGCAGTTCCCTTCTATTATTTGTTTTGTACGAGAATTACTATTTGTCTATGCTCTTTATTCATCTACTTAAATAAAAGTGATCGTGTGTCGTGTTACCGTGTGTTTATTTTGTGTTCTCTATTCCTCATACCTTGTATTGTGCATGCAGCCTTATATACCCAGTCAGATAGAACCCACATTACCCAAGTTAATCCTGTAGAAAAACAGGGCATAACAAAGAGAATGCAAGATTTCAGGCTTTGATTCAACTGTTGGCCACTTCCAGGATATCTACAGATCCCTCCATGGCCCAGGGCCCACCCTCCCAACAGCAACGAGTCAGCCCTTCAGATCCCTCAGCACCTCCACCACCACCAAAGGCTACAGCACAGTCCCCACCACCACTTAAAGCCGACTCCACCTTTCAGATGTTTCGAGAGTGGAGACGTCGCTGGGATGACTATGCAGTAATGGTGGACCTCCCCAAACTACCTCCGCCAAAGCAGATGATCCAGCTTCGCATGTGCCTGACCCTCGAGATGCAGCGCATACTTGAACACACCCTTCAGATCGCCCCTTCGACTGACAAGACGGTGGATGAGGTGTTGGATGCCCTGCAAGCTCACATCAAGGGACTTCGCAACGAGGCACTTCGTCGAAGAGAATTGTTGAGTTGTAAGCAGCTTGAAGGGGAGTCATTTGCCGAATGTCCGCCTGAAGCGCATTTCCGAGGAAGTTGATGTGTGCCCGGGAAATTCATCTGTCTGCGAGGAAACACAGCTCAAGATGGTGATCCTCATGGGGATCAGAGACAAGGAGCTGGTACAGAAGCTCATCTCCCTTGACTCCAAAGCACCACTAAAGGATGTTGTGACTAGGTGCCGCTCCTATGAGGCCGCTATATCTGCGACCACGGCCATTAGTGCTCCTCCTGACCAAGTGAGCGCAATTTCTTCGTATAAAAAGGACAAGAAAGCTCAGGGAAATGGCAAGACTCCGCCCATCAAGAATTCATCGAAGTCAACGGATTTCTGCCAGTGTTGTGCTCGCCAGCATGGGTTGGACACGTGCCCAGCTGCTCAGAGCACCTGCGACGCCTGCGGACGACAAGGCCACTGGTCGCGGACGATCAAGTGCCCCGCCAGTAAGGTCCAGTGCCACCTCTGTCACCGCATTGGGCACATTGAGAAGTGTTGTCGGGCGTCGAAGAAGAAGGACAAGCGCTGAGGGGGATCTCCAAGCAGCAGTGGTACCTCCTCCGACTCCAGCGAGTCTCACGAGGCGAAGCACAACAACTGTCGTCGTGTGGGATCAACTTCTTCCTCTGCCGACAAGACACCACAGCCCATCGTTGTCACCCTGTCACACGGCGATGTCAAATCCCGCCTACGGATGCTACCGGACACAGGCTCTGACATTACAGTGGTTGGCCTGCGACATCTAGGATCTCTGGGTGTCTCTAGGAGCAGCCTGCAAGACCCTTCGCCTACCAGTGGTCTTGCCACTGGCCTGGTAATCCAAAGGTCCCGGGTTCAAATCCCGATGTATCAATGGGAAGATATTATTGGGATGGAATTTGTGCTGTACCTAGTATCAGTGCATTACCACAAAGCCCACCGAAACGTCAATAAAATACCCTCATTGTTCCCTGATTAAATAGCACTGTATGAATATTCCCATATTCAAAATATGCTATAGGGGTGCAATGCCTGGTGAGTTATCTGCTCAACAGGTGGCGTTGTGTGTGTGTAAGTGTGAGAGTCCGAGTGTAGTGGGTGAGACAGTGAAGCACGGGAACGAGATGGCTTCAGGGATGGGGTCGTTTCGGGCCATGAGTGAGCACCGTGCCTCATGTGAAGGCAAGATGGCAGGTGCTCGTTGTGCTCTACGTGCTTCACATGTCTCACTCCCTAGACTGGAACAAGACCTCACGGGCTTCACTGTTCATTGTAAAGCGGTGAATGTTAAGGCTCTCAGCCTATGCCCGAGAGGAAGTAAGTTGGAATATAGAAAAAAAAAAAAAAAAAAAAAAAACCATGACGCTCACGGCGGATGGGTTCACGATGGCGCCTGCTCTGGGTGTATTTCAGGCAACCCTCACCCTAGGCAAGAGATCGTGTCCTGCCCTGATTCAAGTGCTCGACGGTGTCCAGACTCCTCTGCTTTCTTATCGCCATTGCAGAGAGTTGGCCATCATCTCTCAGGACTTTCCTAAGCCCATTTTGGATGTCATCAACCCAGGAGAATCTCCAGTACAAGACGCCGAGAGGACTCTACAGGATCTTCGCGCTGCAGCAAGAGCGGACCCTACATACGTCTGTCTACTCAACTGCGTCACCTCAGGCTTCCCTGTCAACTATTATAACCTACATGATTCCTTGCTTCCATACTGGATGCTACGGGATGATCTCTGTGCTGATGGAGATCTCGTCCTCTACGGAGCTCGGATTGTGGTTCCTCCGGCTCTCCGCCGCCGCACCCTGCAGCAACTCCACGACAGTCACAGAGGTGTGGATTCCACCAAGAGCAGAGCGAGGCAGGCTGTCTTCTGGTCGGGGATAGATTCCGACATCGCCAGTACTGTTCATGCTTGCGAGTCGTGCCAGATCCTCCAGCCTGGCCTCCAGAAGGAACCCCTCCTGAATGGCGAGAACCCGACGGGGCCCTTTGAGTCTGTTTCGGCCGACTTTATCATGGTTGCCAGGAAGTCCTTCCTGGTCGTGGTCGACCGTCTCTCGGGGTGGCCCGTTGTCGTCCCCTGCAAAGGCGACGCTACTGCCTCTGCAACAATCAGGCTCTTCTGTCGCTACTTCCGGGAAGTTGGTGTTCCCCTCTGTCTGAGGACCGATGGAGGCCCACAATTCACCAAGCAGGATTTCCGGGACTTTATAGAGCAATGGGGAGTCCGCCATGTGGTTACGTCACCGCATCACCCACAGACGAACGGCCATGCTGAGGCTGCAGTGAGGTCAATCAGGCACCTCATTCTTCAGACTGCACCCTCTGGCAACATTGACATAGAGGACTTTGACCGGGGTCTCATGGAACTCCGGAACACTCCTAACTTCACTGGCCGCTCCCCTGCCCAATTCCTATATGGTCATCCCCTTCGGACATGTCTACCTGCCGACCCCAGATCCTTCGCTCAGGAGTGGCAGGGCAAGGCCGAGGACTGTGACAGACGTGCAGCCGACCGTGCCGAGCAGGTTAAGACCCGGTACGATGCGCACGCACAGCCCCTCCCCAGGTTGCGTGTCGGTCAGCAAGTTCGGATTCAAGATCCGACATCGCAATGCTGGGACAAGGTGGGGGTTGTCATGAGTCTTGGCAAGTCCAGGGATTATGAGGTGTGTCTCCCTAGTGGTCGTGTGTGGTGGCGGAACCGCCGTTTCCTCCGCCCTGTACCCCAAAGTGTTGACCCCCTCCCCCAGTCCCCTGCGACCCCTTGCAATGACCAGAAACAGTTATCCTTAGCGTCTGACCTCCCAGTTGCCCCACGTTATTCGAAACGACCCAGAGAAAAGGAGTCCGCTCGAGATTGAACTACGAGCGTGAGGGGGGAGGGAGGTGTATGTATATGATTTATTGAGGCAACAGCATTCTTAAGTATCTGTATGTAACACTAATATTATCTATATGCATACCTCCTTATATTAAACATGTACCATAGTAATCATGTGCACTCACTTATATAATTGTACTGTATTGACTGCACATGGTAACTATGGGTATTTCATGATCTGCCCGCTAGGGGTATGTTATGATCAGATTGAGAGAGAGACTAGCCTACCAAAGGTCTCCCTGTACACTGTACCCACTTCACTCCTGAATACAAGAACCTATTAACTTTTACCCAGTGTTTGACTTATCCCACCTCTTTGATAAGTACCTGGGGATCGTCTGGAAGCAGCCAGACCCAACATATACAACGACGTGGAGGAATAGCATATGCATCAACAGCAACGACAGTGGGATCAATCCTCTGTAGCATGGAGAACATCCTTGGTGCAGAGTCAGCAAATTTATCCTCTAGGACTTTGATATCTGAAGGGAGAGAGATAGTGCCAACGCATTGGTTGAGTTTTGTTTCTTCGTGACCAGCAAAACCCTCCTGTGGGTCACCCAGAAGGGACTTCATAGCCATTGATTGATTCTCATTGGAAACTTCCACCAATCTCGTTGAGTTGGATGCAGTGAACAGACTTACATCACCAACCTCAGTTTGGAGATAAGTATACAAATTAATATCATCCAGTGGATCATTTGCAACCGAGAAAAATCGTGGCCAACTTGGAGGGGCAAACATTTCCTGTAGAGTGGCAGTCGACGGTGTAGTAAACTTTTTCCTTCTCTGCCGGCGTGGCTGGGGAAGGGCCGGCGTAGGGCTCGAGCGTCGTAATGGATGAAGGTACTGTATATGAATTGCGTCAGATTTGGAAGAAGCCGACTGAGGAGAATTTACTGTCTGTCGCGGCGTTGGCAATGTCGCAGAAGCATCAGGACCACTGGACGTTACAGGTCGAACAATTTGAGGAGGAGGTTGAGTCGTGTGGCGATCTACATCAGCCAGCGAAGGTGTTATAGTAGAACTTCCCAACTCTCAACCTGACACTTTGTCAGGGAGCACATTGGGGTGGGTTGTGTCCAAATCAGTGATCAGTGTCTCGCAGGGGACGTTGCCAGAGTTCAGGTCCATGTCCCCACAGGGGATAGGCGCAGGAAGAGTACCGACTACACCAGAAGAAGACGAGGGGGCAGGAGGGGGGTCAGCCAACAACTGGTGGTCATCTATCGTCGTCATCATGGTGGGAATTGAAGGAGGCCCACTTTAAGCAATAAGGAAGGTAGGGCAGGGCCAGACCCACACTACCTACAAAACTATGCTGCCAGGCATAAAGTGAGGAGGCCCATATAGGTAGTTGTCGTTACTCACGATATCACCGTGCACATGCAACCTACGCCCAAATTGCATATGTAGGACTCGGTGAAGAACCGCGATAGCACCCCCGACTATAGCAACATAGTTAGGCCCAGATGCAAAGCTGAGTAGGGATTATGCTAACTCCCCGTCAAAAGGGCAATAAGGAACCACCCATCCACCACATCGCCATCAATTCAACCTCACACTCCGGGAATCGCGTTTCTCGCGCACATGAATGGACCAGCGGTTCTTCCTTGGCGACCATAGGACGGCGGTTCCTCCTGGGCGATCATATGATCTCCTGCACTGTCACTACGATCTCCCGTAATATGGCCTCTGACGACATGCCGTCTACTTTGCGCGGAGCATGTGGCATCCTATCTGACTCCGAGATGCTCAATCGTTTGCGAGTATTTATCCTCGAGGGGAGAAGCAGAACTTCCCCCTGATAGAGGAAGAGGGAAAAATTAAAAGAAATATAGCAGAAGTGAAAGGGCCTGCTCACTTGGTTGGAGGTGGCAGGAGGGGTGGGCAGGAACACCAGCACTCCCCCCATGTCACCTCCGTCAGCCCCCGCATGTACCCGAAGGTGGGTCAACGTGTCAGACATAGCGGGGGGGTACACAAAGAAATATCATACATAGTCACCAGTGTGACAGCCTTTGACAAAGTTCCCCACAAACGTTTACTGCTAAAACTAAAAGCGCATGGAATACAAGACGGTGTGTTGAAATGGATAGAAAATTGGCTCAGCGACAGAAAGCAAAGGGTAGTCATAAACGGTAAGGCATCTAAATGGAACAATGTAAGTAGCGGGGTACCCCAGGGATCGGTACTAGGACCAATTCTCTTTCTAATTTACATCAACGACATAGATGAGGGTCTCACCTGTACAATCTCAATATTTGCTGACGATACAAAAATTGCAAATAGCATACTCTCAAAAGATCAAGTTGACGATATGCAACACAATCTAGATAAATTGTCACATTGGGCCCAAATTTGGCAAATGAGTTTCAATGCGGATTAAAATGCCCCAGAACGAGAAGCCCACCACAGAAGCCATGAACGAACACCACACAGAAACACCAAAGGAAAGGTCCACAGAACGAAAGGACCAGCTGACCGAGCCAGCCATTTCAGACAGCCCAAGCCGCAGGGCTAAACAGCTCCAGGACACACCCATTTACCTTTTCTAAAACCGACCATTTTCCACACCTCACGTACACTAACCCCTCGTGCCCTACACTTATTAACTACAAAGATGATGAACAGGAATATACATTCATATTAAAAACACCCATGCCTGTCCCGACGTTGAGCCAATGCCAACACATCAGACAGCCATAATTATATCTATGTATGTTCTTGCATCCGAGAAGTAGATGTTATATATCTTAGAAGTTAAAGCACCCACGCTGTCCCTAGATCTCTTATATCATTTTCCATGACGAGTATAGATATATGTAACCCGTGCTCAGTCGCCCCTTGCATTGCTCCTCTAGTAACTAAGTATTAATATTAACATTCCCTAACATCTTGTCTTGCCAGACTAAGCTTCTGAAGACCCATCGCCCCATAAATCTATGTATGCAACCCTTAGGTTAAGTATTTTTATCCGCCATTGTGTTCACCTTTTTCCATTTACTTTCCACAATTGTCATACGTCTTCCCCTTGCCTCCTTCGTATCCACAGTCCACACTACGCCAATTTACTTCGTGTCTTACACCTCTTACCCCAACCAGAGATTATATAAGATAACCTGGTTATCAGTATCTGTCATAAGTACCCCGAAACAATAACTAAGTACCCCTACGAACTGCCACTGTGGTTGGTATTTTATATTTAATAGAAAACGCAGTTCCCAGGGCCAACTAATAGTATCCATAACCCTCTGACTGATCACATAACTCTATCTTTTCCAGACTCATATACCACCCCATAGTTGCATTCCCCGGTAGCATTTGGCTAACGTATTCTACTGCCTTTTCAAACTTCCATATCAATTGTAGCCTAATGCCACCCCCACGCCCAGGGACCTTAGGGACAAAATTTCCCTGTAGCCCTTGAACTCTCCCCCCCCCTCTCATTAAGACACCCGCGCTTCTCGACTCTTGTCCGACCTAGCCTCTCTCTCATACCTCTTGAAGATCCTTGAATTGTCCGTTACTAACGCTCTCCAACCTTTTATATATATACTCCTATCCAGCCTACCTTCACTTAGTAGGCCAGAACAACATTAGAACTTTACTAGCCCCTTGCATGCCATCTATTCTCTTACAACACATTCACAACCCTGCACCCAATGGTCGTCGGTGCGAGGCTAGCCGCCCCGCCAGTAACTAACTTCTATTGTCATACTTCCAGATAAATGTGGCAGAGTTAGCAACCCAGTCTCCACCATATCCAGCAAACCCTACAATTAACAACCAGCCGAGTAAAACTAGCTAGCTCAGGCACCTTCGGTTTTGGTATTAAAGACACTCACATCTGTCTCATACACAGAGGGTTATTACAAACACTGGTGATATGGCAAGCCCCTAGCCACAGCCGCCGGACGACTATATCAGAGAGGGCGCCCAGCTCCCCCTTTTTGCCCACCCGAGGAGGGAGACCCCCACCCCCGCGGAGGTATACCTGGCCCCTGTTTTGACTTTCGAGTCATTGCCAGGTAGCACAGGAATTCTTCCTATCGATGAACTAACCATAAATGACTAACACCTTTACTAACCTCTATTAACTCACAATAAACCATTTACCTTTCTTGCATGCTCTGATCACTAAATTAGCACCTCAGCTATACCATAGAATGAAGATTGAACAATCTAGAGAGACGCTCCTATCACAGCTGTCCCCATCCTCCTCGCAAAGTAGATCCAGTCTCTCTCCCCTAAATACGTCCAGTATAGCCAAAATAGTACCTCTTACTAAGGCTCAGTTATATGAAAATATAAAGGCTTCCTATCGCCCTGTGCCACAACTGTAAATATCATCTTACCTAGTCCCCATATCTATTGAGAGCTCAATTAAGTCCATAAGACTCGAGATCCCTACTGTCTACAGGGTCCAGAACCGAGCCTATAAATCTAACTCCCGCCCCCAGTCAAATCAGTTGAAAGCTAGACACCAACCAGGGGTCACTACTACCCTGCAGTTAATTTCTAGCTCTGCCCTTGTGTTGTTCCGGAGTGAGATCCCAGAACCGGCAGACTCCGTGGCAGATTTGGATAGAAGGACCTGCCCACGTATTGAAGAACTTCACACATATGGCCCCCCTGGACGGCCGCGGAACCAGTCGTTAGCCCCCAACATCATGGACGCAAGATAACCAGGACCAGACCCATCAGATACTACCCAAGATTCCCTTTAGCAGTACTACATATTACTGTGCTGTTTTAGATTCACTAATTAATATTTCTACGAAGTGGCTAAGACCTTGCCCAGTGTAATTCATACTTAACCATTCCATTTGGGACGTACTAAGCGATCAGTGCTCTTTAATTAACAGGCGACCTTGACTCTCGTAATTACTTTATTCAGATATTAAAACTCTAGTGATATCTAACGTTCGCCCACTGATTTGCGTTCTATGTATTTCTGAGACAAGGATATAAAACTTAGATCAGTACCCCCTGAGGTAACTAGAATTCCCGTGCTCTAAAAATACGTGTGTCTAATCTAGTCTGTGAACTACTACTTGTGCACCAGAGCTACCAGTAATAAATCTAACAGTGAATATGAATCTATAAGTAACATTGATGGTCTTCGGTATATAAACCTGTGAAATCAAAGCCAGTGATCAGAAGATTAATACCTGAACGTTGGAAGTGGGAGACTAGGCTCCATCCAGATCCACTTATGCTAGTGTTGTTCAATTCTATTATATTGTCTTACACAAGTATTCTGCAGTGGTATATCAATAAACGTGATCATGTAACTTGCTACCATGTGTTTCTTTGTGTTCTCTATTCCTCATATCTTGTATTGTGCATGCAGCCTTATATACCCAGTCAATTTAGAACTCACATTACCCAAGTTAAACCTGTAGAAAAACAGGGCATAACATTGGCGGCAGCGGTGGTTCTTGATTCGGATAAAAGGTTGCATTACACTGCAAGTTTGGAACAGTAGAAGCATGGCAACATCGCGAAATCTTCAGCCACTCGCACACATTCCCAAGTATGATGTAAACACATATGATATCACCAGTTACTTAGACATAATAAAGCCAGTGTACGATGTGGTACTTCATAATGACCGCGAAAAAATCGCCATGGCAATTTTGCATGTTGTACAGTTGGGAGAAGCCGTTTCCCAACTTGTTGATAAGCCTACTTTTAAAGAATTTATTCACCAAATGGTGAAACAGAATACGCCAGAGAGTACCTGGAACCAGTTTCGATCCTTCGTGATCCGGACTTTAGATCCACTTTTGGGTTCCCCCGTCGCCCCCAAAATAATAAAAGTCGACGAGATCAAGTATGAAGGGGATATAAATGTGACCCTCATACAACTCTACAGATACGTGAGGACCACGTTTAGCTATGAAGATTACGACCAACAAAATGAACTCTTATTCACCGCATTGTTAAACATCCTCCCACCCCACATCACCGCCCATCTCGACCCGTATGGCCTATTCGAAGAACATATGCTCGCCATCAGAGAAGAATGCCTACGCAGTTCGATGAATCCCCTATCCAACCTTTTAGCCCCTATCCAAGACTCCGTGCACCCTTCCAAAATGACTTCCGGTGAAAGTCCAACTCCAGTGAACTCTCCCCCCACCAACCCTCAGCAGCCCCCCCAACAAGAGCCGTATTCTAGCTATGCCTACCTATGTAGGCCTACCACAACATATTTTCCACATGACCCCAGAAATGTTCAGCTATCCCCCCACCAACAAAATTTCCCTTGTGACAGTTTACCGACCTCTCCCCCCACCAACCCTCAGCAGCCCCCCAACAAGAGCCGTATTCTAGCTATGCCTACCTATGTAGACCTACCACAACATATTTTCCACATGACCCCAGAAATGTTCAGCTATCCCCCCACCAACAAAATTTCCCTTGTGACAGTTTACCGACCTCTCCCCCCACCAACCCTCAGCAGCCCCCCCAACAAGAGCCGTATTCTAGCTATGCCTACCTATGTAGGCCTACCACAACATATTTTCCACATGACCCCAGAAATGTTCAGCTATCCCCCCACCAACAAAAATTCCCTTGTGACAGTTTTCCGTCGGTAGCTTGTGACAGTTTTCAGTCAGTAGCTCCCTTCCACCCCCACACAATTCACACCCCTAGAAAACTTCGAAACCCCACAATTGACTCGCCCTCTCATGTCAAACAAACTCACCAGTCCCAGAGAACCTCTAACCAGACCGAGACTGCCACCAAGAAAATTCCCCAAACTCGTCCTGTTAATGTCAAACAAACCCACCAACCCCAGATAACCGCTAACCAGACCGTGACTGCCACCAAGAAAATTCCCAAAATTCGTCCTATTAACAACCCCAAACCTATACATCAGTCCTCTACCAATAACCCCTGTTCTACACATAACTCTTCCCCCACCAACCCGCCGCAGTCCCCCCAACAAATCCCGTTTCCTAACTCGCTCACCTCTCACCACCCTGACCCTCCCACACGCGCCGTAAACCCTCCCCTCACGCGTGACGACCTAGGGACCCAACTATGTTCCCCCCCTTCCCCCAGAAATACTCAGCTATTCCCCCACCAACAAAATCTCCCTTGTGACAGTTTTCCGTCAGTAGCTCCCTTCCACCCCCCCACAATTCACACCCCTAATAAACTTCAAAACCCCACACTTGACTCACCCCCTCATGACAGACAAACCCACCAACCCCAGATAACCTCTAAGCAAACCGTCACTGCCACCGACACACCCCACCACTCTGATCCTCCCACACGCGCCGTTAATCCCCCCCTCACGCGTGACCCCCACCAAAGTGATTCCCCCCCCCTCATGCGTACCGAACACCTGCTCACCAGTCGGTCCCCCACCATCATGAGCCCAGCTAAACTATCAACCCCCCCCTCTTCACCGTTACCCCACCCGCCCCAAATTCCCCCCACAAAGATCCCGCTCGACGAAATACCACTCCCATCCCAATCCAACCACAAAACTTTTTCCACCTTGGCTAAACCCCAAAATACTCTCCCTCTCGCCCCAAACAAAATAATCAACCTCTCAACTTCAACCACTCCTCGAAATCCCATCCATGTCTCTCCCGGAAATAAAATCACTCTAAATTCAACCCCTCTCAAACCACAACCCTGCCTGCCCAGACCCCCCCCACCATCTCCCTATCAAATCCCCACACCCCAAACCTCCAAACCACCTGATCATAGTAAACTCTCAACCTTCAGCCTTACTCACCCTTCCCCAAACCCCACTCACGACCACAACTCTCTACACAATTCAACCCCTCCCCAGCACCAACCTCTTCCGCAACAACAACCCCGACTCGACCTGCCCATTTCATCTTTAAAACCCCCCTATCACTACCCCCGACCGAAACCACTTAGACCCCCCCTCCAAAACTGGCCCCGGGCCAGCTCGCCCCCAGACCCACATTCCTAACGACAAGAACTAACGGTATACCCACCCCGCCCTTCCAAAGTGAAAGTGAACCACCACCCCCTATTACCAGACCGTCACCCAGACAAACGGCGACCCTAAATACCCTTCCCCCCCTGATGATGATGAGGATATTATTGTACTAAATTGTTTCGAATGTTTTCAATTCCTAAGCGATTGGGCATGATTCTATAAATTTACATGTTTTCCATATACTGTATATACTATATTTTTTTTCCTTAGTCCTACTACTTTTCTTGTTACCTACACTTTTCTGACTATCTTTTAAATTTGCTTTATACATTGTTAAACACTTTACCTCTTCTTAATTTCCTGTGTTCTTAAGTATCTGTCCTTTCTTAAATTTACATGTTTTCCATATACTGTATATATTATTTTTTTCCCTTAGTCATACTACTTTTCTTGTTAACCTACACTTTTCTGACTATGCTTCTTTTTACTTCACCCTTGAGGCTCGAGGACGAGCCTATAATGAAGGAGAGGGAAGTAAAATGCCCCAGAACGAGAAGCCCACCACAGAAGCCATGAACGAACACCACACAGAAACACCAAAGGAAAGGTCCACAGAACGAAAGGACCAGCTGACCGAGCCAGCCATTTCAGACAGCCCAAGCCGCAGGGCTAAACAGCTCCAGGACACACCCATTTACCTTTTCTAAAACCGACCATTTTCCACACCTCACGTACACTAACCCCTCGTGCCCTACACTTATTAACTACAAAGATGATGAACAGGAATATACATTCATATTAAAAACACCCATGCCTGTCCCGACGTTGAGCCAATGCCAACACATCAGACAGCCATAATTATATCTATGTATGTTCTTGCATCCGAGAAGTAGATGTTATATATCTTAGAAGTTAAAGCACCCACGCTGTCCCTAGATCTCTTATATCATTTTCCATGACGAGTATAGATATATGTAACCCGTGCTCAGTCGCCCCTTGCATTGCTCCTCTAGTAACTAAGTATTAATATTAACATTCCCTAACATCTTGTCTTGCCAGACTAAGCTTCTGAAGACCCATCGCCCCATAAATCTATGTATGCAACCCTTAGGTTAAGTATTTTTATCCGCCATTGTGTTCACCTTTTTCCATTTACTTTCCACAATTGTCATACGTCTTCCCCTTGCCTCCTTCGTATCCACAGTCCACACTACGCCAATTTACTTCGTGTCTTACACCTCTTACCCCAACCAGAGATTATATAAGATAACCTGGTTATCAGTATCTGTCATAAGTACCCCGAAACAATAACTAAGTACCCCTACGAACTGCCACTGTGGTTGGTATTTTATATTTAATAGAAAACGCAGTTCCCAGGGCCAACTAATAGTACCATAACCCTCTGACTGATCACATAACTCTATCTTTTCCAGACTCATATACCACCCCATAGTTGCATTCCCCGGTAGCATTTGGCTAACGTATTCTACTGCCTTTTCAAACTTCCATATCAATTGTAGCCTAATGCCACCCCCACGCCCAGGGACCTTAGGGACAAAATTTCCCTGTAGCCCTTGAACTCTCCCCCCCCCCTCTCATTAAGACACCCGCGCTTCTCGACTCTTGTCCGACCTAGCCTCTCTCTCATACCTCTTGAAGATCCTTGAATTGTCCGTTACTAACGCTCTCCAACCTTTTATATATATACTCCTATCCAGCCTACCTTCACTTAGTAGGCCAGAACAACATTAGAACTTTACTAGCCCCTTGCATGCCATCTATTCTCTTACAACACATTCACAACCCTGCACCCAATGGTCGTCGGTGCGAGGCTAGCCGCCCCGCCAGTAACTAACTTCTATTGTCATACTTCCAGATAAATGTGGCAGAGTTAGCAACCCAGTCTCCACCATATCCAGCAAACCCTACAATTAACAACCAGCCGAGTAAAACTAGCTAGCTCAGGCACCTTCGGTTTTGGTATTAAAGACACTCACATCTGTCTCATACACAGAGGGTTATTACAAACACTGGTGATATGGCAAGCCCCTAGCCACAGCCGCCGGACGACTATATCAGAGAGGGCGCCCAGCTCCCCCTTTTTGCCCACCCGAGGAGGGAGACCCCCACCCCGCGGAGGTATACCTGGCCCCTGTTTTGACTTTCGAGTCATTGCCAGGTAGCACAGGAATTCTTCCTATCGATGAACTAACCATAAATGACTAACACCTTTACTAACCTCTATTAACTCACAATAAACCATTTACCTTTCTTGCATGCTCTGATCACTAAATTAGCACCTCAGCTATACCATAGAATGAAGATTGAACAATCTAGAGAGACGCTCCTATCACAGCTGTCCCCATCCTCCTCGCAAAGTAGATCCAGTCTCTCTCCCCTAAATACGTCCAGTATAGCCAAAATAGTACCTCTTACTAAGGCTCAGTTATATGAAAATAAAAAGGCTTCCTATCGCCCTGTGCCACAACTGTAAATATCATCTTACCTAGTCCCCATATCTATTGAGAGCTCAATTAAGTCCATAAGACTCGAGATCCCTACTGTCTACAGGGTCCAGAACCGAGCCTATAAATCTAACTCCCGCCCCCAGTCAAATCAGTTGAAAGCTAGACACCAACCAGGGGTCACTACCCTGCAGTTAATTTCTAGCTCTGCCCTTGTGTTGTTCCGGAGTGAGATCCCAGAACCGGCAGACTCCGTGGCAGATTTGGATAGAAGGACCTGCCCACGTATTGAAGAACTTCACACATATGGCCCCCCTGGACGGCCGCGGAACCAGTCGTTAGCCCCCAACATCATGGACGCAAGATAACCAGGACCAGACCCATCAGATACTACCCAAGATTCCCTTTAGCAGTACTACATATTACTGTGCTGTTTTAGATTCACTAATTAATATTTCTACGAAGTGGCTAAGACCTTGCCCAGTGTAATTCATACTTAACCATTCCATTTGGGACGTACTAAGCGATCAGTGCTCTTTAATTAACAGGCGACCTTGACTCTCGTAATTACTTTATTCAGATATTAAAACTCTAGTGATATCTAACGTTCGCCCACTGATTTGCGTTCTATGTATTTCTGAGACAAGGATATAAAACTTAGATCAGTACCCCCTGAGGTAACTAGAATTCCCGTGCTCTAAAAATACGTGTGTCTAATCTAGTCTGTGAACTACTACTTGTGCACCAGAGCTACCAGTAATAAATCTAACAGTGAATATGAATCTATAAGTAACATTGATGGTCTTCGGTATATAAACCTGTGAAATCAAAGCCAGTGATCAGAAGATTAACCTCTGAAGTGCGCATGGGGGTAATTGGAAACGTCCCCCTGTGCTGACGTATTTGAGGTGTTTCCGTCACTAAAATATTCATTGTGCCATTAATAGCATTAATATTTATCCATATGCGCCTATTATGGGTTGATTATAAAGGTATTAACCTGAAACAACAATAAAACGAGTGAAAACAGCGTTTGGATGGTCAAAATCGGAGATATAGCCCGCGAGTTGTATAATGTATGGGTGAGGCAATCTGCTTTCCCGCCAATTTCCCCCAAGGCCACTGAGACACAGTCGATCGATACTCTCTCTCTCTCTCTTGCACTCGCTTGCTATCAGTGATGACCACACCCTCCAATCGGATTTCTAATGTTAGCACGAAAATATACCTCAGAATAAGGGAATAACAGGGAAAATAGGTGATAACTGAAGGAGAGGAGGAAAGTGGGGAAGGAGGGGAGGTAGAGGACTGAGATTTTGCATGGCCCAGGGGCCAAAAAAAAAAAAAAAAAAAAAAAAAAAAAATATAAAAAAATATTTTTTTTTCGATGTCAAAAGTTGATTTTTATTTTCTCTGACTCTTAAGAGTCTCCCCGCAGTGCGCCGGGGGAACTCTTAAGAGTCTCCCCGCAGCTCCCGGGTTAATACCTGAACGTTGGAAGTGGGAGACTAGGCTCCATCCAGATCCACTTATGCTAGTGTTGTTCAATTCTATTATATTGTCTTACACAAGTATTCTGCAGTGGTATATCAATAAACGTGATCATGTAACTTGCTACCATGTGTTTCTTTGTGTTCTCTATTCCTCATATCTTGTATTGTGCATGCAGCCTTATATACCCAGTCAATTTAGAACTCACATTACCCAAGTTAAACCTGTAGAAAAACAGGGCATAACACGGATAAATGTAAAGTACTACATATCGGATACCTAAATGAGAAAGCAAACTATTCGATGAATGGCACTCAGCTTAAGAATGTAAACAGAGAAACCGATCTGGGAGTAACAATATCGAGTAACCTAAAACCGAGTCAACAATGTTCAAAAGTTGTTAAGAAGGCAAACAAAATAATTGGCTTTATAGGCAGGTCATTTGAGCATAAATCCAAAGACGTTATCCTAACCCTTTACAATTCCTTAGTCCGCCCTCTTCTGGAATACTGCGTTCAATGCTGGTGCCCTTATTACCAAAAAGACATAAACAAGCTAGAACGAGTTCAACGTAGAGTTACCAATATGATACCTAGCCTAAAGAACAAACCATACGAAGAGCGTCTTAGAGAATTAAATCTATTTCCTTTAACCCAGCGCAGATTAAGAGGAGACTTAATTCAAGTGTTCAAAATCATCAAAGGCATCGACAATATGAACTGTAGTAAGTACTTCACTATCGACCAATCTAATTACACGGGGAAACGGTTGCAAAATTATTGGTAAATCTTTTAACTCACACGAATCTAAGAATTTCTTCTTCAATCGAGTTCTCAACTTGTGGAATGGGCTTCCCCGAGACGTTATAGACTGCAGCACCGTTGATTCATTTAAATTCCGCCTAGACAAATATCTCGCATCAAACCCGCGACTGACTGCGTTTGTAAATGAATAACTTTATTTTATCCTCCCCTCAGTTACTAACCTATATGTCCCCTACTAACTTCCTGCCACGGACATTAGTTCCCTTTCCAATGTTCCCTTACCCACTCTAAACCACTGTTTAGACACTTGATCCTCAGTGTTTTGGAGGACAAGCAGCCTAGAAGGGTCACTAGATCTGTTGTTGCTTGATTTCCTTTGTACTCCTTTGTACTCCTTTGTGTACATACCAAATCCCTCCTCCCCCCAAATGATAACACAACAGAAATACAATCAATTAAAATACGCACTGGCAACAACTCCAACTAACTATCACAAACACATACATCCCTCCCCAAACATCCCCTACAGTACCAAATTAATACAGACCACAATTACAACAGAACACAAACACCCCACACATCATCCTGGGTGGTGACTTCAACGCAAAGACGTCGGCCTGGTTTGTCGACAACCCCGACACAGACAGAGGGCTGGTACTACAACACCAAACAGATAACCTCATCATCCTTAACGACATCCATCATCATCATCATCATCATCATCTCCGACGCCTTGCTTCCCCCTGGGAAACCCCCACTAGAGGATGGCCATGACAGAAACGTCTCCAAGCTACTTTGTCAAGACATGCCTCCTTTGCCCGTGCCACAATGCCCCTTCCACTACGTGGAAGTTTTTCTTCAATATATTTTTCCACTTTCTTTTCCCATACCATAGGTGGTCTTCCACTACTAGCGGTTCCACTCACCTGACTCCCATATATCTTTCTTGGCATTCTGTCTTCATCCATTCTCTGAACATGACCATACCACCTCAAAGTACTTGTCTTTATCCACTCAACCACACCACAATCAATGCCCAAAGCCTGCTCTTCCATTCCAAAGGACTCGTACACTTCCCTATTACTTGGCCCATCTAGCCTATTCATGCCAGCTGCCATTCTGAAAAAGCTCATCTCCACAGCTCTTAGTTTGAAGAAATCCTCGTCACTTGCCGTCCATGTCTCGCTTCCATACGAGAGTGTTGGGAGCAGCACACTGTTTCTCAGTGACTTTTTGACTTCCTGGCTAACCATTCTTCCTTTGAGAATACTATCAAGTTCTCCAATCACTTTTCTCCCTTGCATTTTTCTCTCTTTTATCTCACTCTCCATTTTACCATATTTGCATAGTACAGCTCCCAAATACTTGAAACTTTCAACCTCTTCTAGTACTTCATTTTTAAATTTTATTTTACAACTTTTCTTGTGTTCTTTCTTGATTCTATATTTTTCCTTAAATTCTATAGTTTCATGCATTCTTCTCTCAAACACCATTACCTTACATTTCCCTACATTGACCTTTAACTTTCTCTTTTCACATACCCTGTCAAAGTCAGTGACCACTCTCTGAAGTTCTTCAGCATTTTCCGCCAACAGGACTGCATCGTCCGCATAGGTGTGGTGGAGGTGTGGTGGAGTGGTCTTGCCACTGGCCTGGTAATCCAAAGGTCCCGGGTTCAAATCCCGATGTATCAATGGGAAGATATTATTGGGATGGAATTTGTGCTGTACCTAGTATCAGTGCATTACCACAAGCCCACCGAAACGTCAATAAAATACCCTCATTGTTCCCTGATTAAATAGCACTGTATGAATATTCCCATATTCAAAATATGCTATAGGGGTGCAATGCCTGGTGAGTTATCTGCTCAACAGGTGGCGTTGTGTGTGTGTAAGTGTGAGAGTCCGAGTGTAGGGGTCGAGACAGTGAAGCACGGGAACGAGGTGGCTTCAGAGATGGGGTCGTTTCGGGCCATGAGTGAGCACCGTGCCTCATGTGAAGGCAAGATGGCAGGTGCTCGTTGTACTCTACGTGCTTCACATGTCTCACTCCCTAGACTGGAACAAGACCTCACGGGCTTCACTGTTCATTGTAAAGCGGTGAATGTTAAGGCTCTCAGCCTATGCCCGAGAGGAAGTAAGTTGGAATATAGAAAAAAAAAAAAAAAAAAAAATATAGGCATGTTAAAATCTTCCATGTTCTTCCCTCTGATTCCAGTCTAGCTCCCACACCCATTGATACAGCCCTACATTCCCTAATCACTCCATCCATGTATATATTGAACAACCAAGCTGACATGACACATCCCTGTCTTACACCTACATTGACCTCAAAACTTTCACTCAACTTATCCCCTACCTTCACATTTGCCATTGCATTCCTATAAAAAGATTTTACTATCATTAGCAACTTTCCTCCCACACCATATACTGTTAACACATCCCACAGGCCCTCCCAGTCTACTTTGTCGTAGGCTTTTTCCAAATCCATGAATGCTGCATAGAGTTTTCTGTTTTTGGCCAGATACTTCTCTACCAACAATCGCATTGAGGCTATCTGGTCAACGCAGCCCCTGCCCTTTCTGAAACCTCCCTGTTCCTCGCCTATTTTGTCATCCGTTATCTTCTGTAGCCTCTGTGTTACTACTCTTGTGTGTACCTTTCCAGGTATGCTAAGCAAGCTAATTCCCCTATAATTCTTACACTCTTCTGTACTACCCTTCCCTTTGTACAAGGGTACTATCACTGCTTTCCTCCAGTCCTCTGGTACACTTTCCTTTTCCCATGCTAATTTACATAACCTATGCATTATGTCAACAGCTTCTTCTCCATATCTCAGCATTTCACCTGGGATGTTATCTACTCCAGCAGCTTTGCCCATTTTAAGTCTATTGATTGCTTCTTTTACTTCTTCTCTGCTTATCTGGCTTTCAACTACCCTGTTTATTCTACCTCTCTCCATTCCTATGGATGAGATCTTTGCCTTCCCCCTACTCTTTACAGCTAAGCTACTAAAATGATCTTTCCATACTTTCACCACACCATCACCCTCTACCACTTCCCCATTCATGTCCCTCATCCTACCACCTGAGACACTCTCAGTCTTCTTCCCTCTGGCTTCTTTCACAGCTCTGTAGTATGCTTTCCTGTCATTCAGAAACTGTTCACTAATCTTTCTCCCATATGCCTCATCTGACATCCATCAACATACCTATATTCCCCACCAAGCCCTCTATAACCCATCATCTCCAGACATTACCTTCTGCTCCCCAGAACTCGCCCCCACAACATCCTGGAGGGTGGTTAGAACCTTAGGCTCTGACCACCTTCCGATCATTATCACCACCAAAACCAGACTCACCCCAGCTAGCCACAAACACACTTACACCAATTATAAGAGCTAACTGGGAAGCACTCACAAATGAGACAGAACACTTCACAACTCTAAACAGCGTATCCATCACTAACATCAACAATGCTGTACACATACTCAATAAAACTATCCAAAATGCTGACAAGAAACACATTCCAAGAGGTAACAGAAAAAGACACAACCCCAACCAGAAATTCAAAACCTCATCAGACAACGCAACATACTGAAACACTCCCCAGCACCCCACACACAAGACATCACACAACAAATCCAAGCACTCAACACCCAGACTAACAACAAAATACAAGAACAACAAAAACTAAATTGGAATAACTTCCTACAAACACTTGATCACAAAACAAACCCCAAAAAACTCTACAAAACACTAAACAGCATCACACTTTCCAACAGCAACACAACACAATCACATGCAAAGAAACTACCACCACAGTATATAAACAATACATAAGATCAGTAATGGAATACGCAAGCCCAGCCTGGGCTTCTAACCTAGCTGAAACACATCATAAGACCTTACAGACTATTCAAAACAAAGCCCTGAAGATCATTACAGGCTGCACAGCTAATGCACCCACAGATCATCTACATCAAGAAACCAAAATCCTCAAAGTCAAAGACCATCTGGACATGAGAGGCACTCAATTCCTGGCAGCAGCCTCCACGAACCAAGACCACCCACTAAACTACATGGCAACACACCCACAGACACCAAGAAATATCAAAACAACACCCAGCATATATCACACACAAATACTGTCCTCTCTCCCTCCCTGCCCACCCCAAACCAACTTCCAGAAGCACATCCATACTCATATCTCTCGCCGATCCATCCACTCACTTATAGACAACACGCAGCTGCAAGCACGACCTCCCGAAATCCATCCTTCCGAATCCTCCCTTCCTCGCGAGGACAGAGTCCACCTGGCCAGGTTGAGATGCGGACACCATCCAGCTCTTCTGAGCTATCAGAACAGACTGGATGACTCCGTCGTCGACACCTGCCCGGGATGTAACACAGCACCCCATACCATTAAACACATCATAGAAGACTGTATTTCACACAACCACTTACGCCAACAACACAATCTACACTCAATGAGAGCTCTGTGGGAAAGCCCGATCGTGGCCATGGCCTTCCTCAGGGACTCGGGGCTGTTCGGCCAGGCACCTTAGGGAACAACAACAGTATAGTAATTACCACCGGCAATGCTGGGGTTTAACTAGGAATACGGGCTTAAACAGAATTCAAACTAATTTTCATCTATCACACACCATAACATTTTTGTATTTCTGTTGAACTTGGATGTCTACAGCTTGAACATCCTTATTGCTTGAAGCTCACAAGTGGTCAATTGCCGACTTGCGAGTTTCGTTCTACAGTATAAGGAATAAGGAAGTTGGAGCTGTTGACAACGATATTTAACAGAATTTACAGCTAAAATACGGTTGTAGTACATATATAAATACGTAAAACCCAATTCAACATTCCATTTATCCATCAGAAATTTACATTATTATTGCATTTCTGTTTAATATCGATGTTCACGGCTCCAACTTCCTTATAGCCTGAAACTCACAAGTAGGAAGCAGATACACCAATAATAATAATTAATATTTTCACTGGTTTATTCGGCTTAGTTTTTATATACAATTATAAAATTAGTATTCAATAATAACTCCAATTGTGTATGTCAATAATGTTTAAGGGGACATGGGCCGGTTTTCTGGGCCACTTTCCCCCTCATGTTTAGCCCCACTAGTTTTCAGATGTTAAGATGTTTACCCCATTAGTTAGTCGATTTTAAGACCTTTCGCCCAATTTCTTAGTCAATATTTAGACCTTTTGTGCTATATAGGTGTCGATTTTTTCCTTGGCGAACGTTAGTGAGCCTGTAATGTTGGAAGAACCGGCCTTTGGCCGAGACATGTTTCTACTGAAAAATGTACAAATTAATCTAATGGATGTTTTTTTTAAATTTGATGGCGGTCTAGGGAGGAAACTAGAAAAATAATGAATACATGCAAAAATGGCCAAAAAAGTGAACCATCCCCCCTTAAGCGACGAGGAGACATCGTAGTTACAATTTTTGTTCACTTATTACAAGAGCTGTCAGTGGGCTCATAAAATTATAAACAAAATATAAATATGTGGGAATTGAGGTTTGAATGAGTTGACACGCACACATATACACATACACACACACACATATACAGTCGTGCTAATAAGTGATGTCTCAGCACCAAGTATATTTGGATCAGTAATTGGTATCGGCAATATATATATAACTCGATTTATTCGTTTCAAGTGAGATGAGTATATTTGGATCAATAATTGGTATCGGCAATATATATACACTGTAACTCGATTTATTAGTTTCAAGTGAGATGAGTATATTTGGATCAATAATTGGTATCGGCAATATACAGTATATACACTGTAACTCGATTTATTAGTTTCAAGTGAGATGAGTATATTTGGATCAATAATTGGTATCGGCAATATATAAAACTTGATTTATTAGTTTCAAGTGAGATGAGTATATTTGGATCAATAATTGATATCGGCAATATACAAAACTCGATTTATTCGTTTTGAGTGAGATATACAAACAGATTCCTACACTTACCCACCCTATTCAACATCTGGCAGACATTAATACAGCACAGAGCGAGCCAAACATAATGACAGCTGAGACATGATAGAGTGAGCCAAACATAATGACAGCCGAGACATGACTTATCAGCGCCACATATACATCAACACACAAACAAACATACCCAAGGAACATTTTAGTCATCCCCAGACAAACACACTTCTCCAAACACAGGGTGGAAAACTTAAGGGGGACCCACCTCGCTTTTTTTTCTCTTCTCTCCCTCTCTCTTTGGCTTGTATTCATTCGGCCCCATTCAGCCTACAGTACTGTTTTAAGACGTTTACCTACATCCAGGTGTCAATATTTTCCTTACGAGCGGTAACGAGCCAGCATATTATATATACAGTATTTTTGTTTTGACAGCAAGCTAAATTTGTAAATATTTTGATAGAAAAATGTCTCCTGCGAAGCCGGATTTCTCCATACACTATTGGCTCGCTATCGCTCGCCAGGAAGAAATCGACAACTGGATGGGGATAAACGTCTTAAAACAGTTGGCTGAATGGGGCCGAATGGATGCAAGCCAGAGAAAGAGAGAAAAGGAAAGAAAGATAAAAAAAAAGACGGTGACCCCCCTTACTGCTTCTGCCTTTCCTACAGAACATCACCTACAACCAGCCTCCAGAAAACAACTAAATGATACCAAGTACAGTATAACATTTGTTTATACAATCACGCCACATTATTTTCATGTTTGAGTAAAGAATCGACCCCTAAATGGCACGATAGGTCTTCAAACTTATAACAAAATGGGACGAAAGGTCTTAAAATCGTGAATGTGGAGGTTTTGTCTGGGAATGACCTTCTCTCTCACACCTCACAAAATATGCCCCAGTGATAAGCGTTTCTTTAGGACTCTGGAACATATTCGTTATCATACACACCGTCACATATACTCTCTCTCCTTATACAAACACACACCTCCTACATCATTCCTCTAGGATATTGGAACACATTAGTATCATTCATATCATAACAACCTACTTATCATTACATCATCATATTCACCATTCCTCTAGGATATTGGAACACATTAGTATCATTCATATCATAACAATCTACTTATCATTACATCCACCCTCTGCTGATAGATTTATAAACTTTAAGCAGTCATACAAGTGCTTTTCAAAAAAACATTTGATCGGCATCTTATTCAGGCAATATTTTGGGTAAATTTTTGTTTTTCTTTTTAATTTACATCTGAACTGCAGGTAATAATAGTAGATGGCTGAATGAGCATTTTTGGTCTGTTATGTAATTGTTTCAACAACTAGACTCAAGGTAGATAATTTTGTGTGAGTTCTCATATACTGTAATATGCAAATTTGAATTTGCCAGACCTGAATTGATGAAAACAATTGCCGGGAAAAGGAAAATAATTTTTGTTCCTCGCAGGCTTAGCTTCTCTTGGAAATTAACCATTCGAGGATTACATCTATGGCTGGAATTGTATTTAGATTTACAAATGAGTTCTTGATTTATTTTAATAAAATTAATGTATTCTGGTCTGACAGCTTTTAATACCAAGTGATATCAGAATTGAGCAACCCTAATCTACCTCAAAGTTTAACTGGCAATACTGCTGTAATCAAGCCCCAAAATATTTCCAGAAACAAAATTGACAATCAAAAGTTACCAGAAAAAGCACTTGTGAGACTCCGTTTTTACAGTGCATGATTAAAACTTATAACACTTTATTATAAAATATTTCAATATGTCTAAAACTCTGGATTTATCTTCCAACAAGAGGTTATGGCATAAAGTAGTTTAGCCAATTCACATGTACACATAATCAATAAATATGTTACCAACAAAACATTAGACCAGAAGATAAATATATTTAGTATCAAAGAGTACAATATTTAACCCCTACTGTACCAGAGGATATTACTCAACTTTCCCTTCATAATTGCTGAGGGGCACAGGGTCTTGGGTGGGGCTTTGGCTTCCCGGGCGTTTCCGCACCCTCCTCAGCTCCCCGCCTTGGAGTGGCTTCGGTCACCCGGGCTTTATTAGTGGTAAGCAGGGAGGGTTTTGTGGGGGCGCTCGTTTATGGCCTTGGCCTTGCTCGGGACCTTGGGGTTGTTCGGCCAGACAGCCTGGGGAGCAGCAACAACAACTAACTATAAATGTACTCTCAGTACCAGGCATTATGGCAAAAATGGCTTCAGAGTTAAGAGAGAATACCCTCTCACCCCAAAAGTTAGAGGAATACTGTCCCAGCTAGCTCCCACAGGCTTGGATACAGGCTGAGAAGTGTTGCCAAGGTCTCATAGCAGTGCGTACAAGTCACGGTACCTAGTACTGCTCGATACGGGCAGTTACAAGGACCGCATAGTACTGACGGCGATCTTCCACAGCTGGTACTAACCAGTGACTTTATTACTGACGGCTGTATACCGTCGCTGGTACAGTAAGGGTTAAGGGACAGCTTGACATTAAGCGAGCCCACCTCGCTTTTTTTCTCTTTCTCTCCCTCTCTCTTTGGCTTGTATCCATTCGGCTCCATTTAGCCTACTGTTTCAAGACGTTTACCCCCATCCAGATGTCAATATTTTCCTGGTGAGCGGTAGCGAGCCAACATATATATATTTTTGGTTTGAGAGTGTTTGCTGTATTCAGAATGTATTAAGCGCGGTTCCCATACCTCCGTTTTGACCTCCGTTTGGCCGTGTGTGCTCTCCCAGGAGTTATAACTTCACGTGTGTGAAATCTAATGTTGCCACACTACCTCTTAGCTCGCCCAGTTGGGCTTACTTTAAGTATAAATGGCAAATTATTCGTCTTTGTGGTACTGCTTGACACAATTTATTGTGATATGCACTATGTAAACAGTCAAAATATGGGAGTATTTAACCCTTTCGCTGCGGGTGACGTTCTGGAATGTTTTGGCAAGTTACAGCAATTTCCAGGCTTTAAAAGCCTGTAAAAAACTTAAAAATCGAGTGTCAGTGGGTGGGAGCGTGAGGGGCCCACCTCCGACCCTCAGAGCACCGAGCGGCTCACTGAGCTAGGCTGTGTCTCGGGCGAGTCTCTCTCTGTCTCTCTCATCAGTGTAGCCAAGCGAGCGAGTGTTACATAACAGCGGGGTTCCCGCGTTTCACTGGGATCACTGCGGGTGAACCAGACCACGTATACGGTCCGTTCTGGTGTCATTTTGAAGCTATTTTCGCCTAGTTTTCGGCAGAATACACTTCATTTAATGCAGATGCTTGATTTATCATTCAGGAGTGCCTGAATATGCCCTAAATAGCCCAAACATAGCTGCAGCCAATGGGTTAAAAAACCTGAAATCCAAGTTAAATTACCGAGCACTAGTATCAAAAGAGGCAATGTACTCCATGCCTAAATTTGTTGATTTCGGAATATATACTACACAATATCCATAATTGGTCGTCGTGACAACATGCACAGCTCTCAAATTACACTTTCTATACAACTCTGACTTCACAAAATGGAAAGTATGAGTATTTAAAAAATGTGGGCTACCTTTTCGCCTTGCTCCTGGGCTATAAACATTAGCAGTACTTCAGAACTCGCCCAACATTGTGTCCGTGGCGGAGAGGGCGAGTGTTTCCCTTGTTTACATTATAAATACGTACTATACATACATTCTGTGTGTGTATGCATAGGCTATAGGGTGTGTACTATTCATTTGTGACCAGTACCGGTACATGCCAATATAATATATCATGGGCACCATAAATATACGTAATTTCTTCCGACGTCCGTCCAAGGTTAAATCCAAGTCAACTTTTTCGGGACAGGATCCGGGATCGGATGCGCGCCAAACGGAGAACAATAGACCCCGGTTCCCGCGCGTGAACGGAGGTCAAAACGGAGGTATGGGAACCGCATTTTACAAGTCTCCCCCACTATCCTATGCCACAATTTACAATATTATTATAAGTTTTTAAGTGTTTGGGTTTGGGTTTTGGCTGGCCCAAAAACGCATCCCCATTTACCCTATTAATATTACGATCCGCTTTACAACTTTTCTATTTAAGATCGGATTTTCAGGAATGCAACCCAATCATAAATGGAGGGAGACCTGTATATACCCTGCACCAGTATATATTAAGGGAGCCCACCTTGTTTTTTTCTCTTTCTCTCCTCTCTCTTTGGCTTGTATACATTCGGCCCCATTCAGCCAACTGTTTTAAGAAATTTTTATCCCCATCCAGGTGTCGATATTTTCCTGGCGAGCGATAGCGAGCCAGCATTTTATGGAGAAATCCGGCTTCGCCGGAGAAATTTTTCTATCGAAAAATTTACAAATGTTTAGTATGGGTGTGGCTATATTATTTTGAATGTGGCGAAAACAGGCTAGTGACACCAGTTGCCAATCTCTGTTACTCTAGGCTCTCCAACCTGAACTGATCCTTGGACTCTCACAGATTCTTCCTAGGCTGAACAAATTCGCCTGGAAGCAGCTAGAACAAAACGTTAAAATATGTTTATCATATTGAAGGGGTTAAATTTTAAGTAGGAACAGTGAATGCAATGATGAACGAATAACACTGAATGTATAAATAGAACAATGAACAAAACAACCACAGAACAAACATAAAAGTAACATTCTACAACTCATTACAATATTACCATTTTAACCCCTTCTGTACCGGCGACGTCTATTTATTTTCTTCTGGCTACTATTAGACAATTGTATTCAGTTTAGAAAGGGCCTCCAGCAATTAACAGGCTTTGAACTATCTCAATTAACCCTTTATACTACCACAGATCCTTCTTAAACTGCTCAATACCATCTAAATATAGCTAGAATACAATGAAAAAGACGTCGCGGTACAGAAGGGGTTAAGGAGCTTTTATCCTCAACTTTCCATGGTCAACCTTTGTTTTTTCTTGTAACATTTCTGGGATCTTTGGTACGGATTAAGCCGGTATCACACGAGCGCTTTTTCCCTCAACATTTATCCTCAACACTGATCTGGCAGCTAATGAGGTCAACATTTAGAATATTTTGGTCACCTAAATTCATCTAGCAACAGTTTAGTTTCCATTACCAGTGCAAAATATTCCAGAAATGTTGCCGGAAATTTTTTGATAATCGAATGTTGACTATAAAAGCTCTCGTGTGATACCGGCTTTAGAGTGATATTCAGTATTTGATAAATGGATATTAATTGTGGTCGTGTGCTGAACCTTTGAGGGGGGATGGTCCGGTTTTCTGGAACATTTTCTCCCTCATGTTTAGCCCCATTAGTTTTCAGATGTTAAGATGTTTGCCCCATTAGTTAGTCGATTATAAGACCTTTTGCCCCATTTCTTCGTCAATATTTAGACCTTTTGTTATTTAGGTGTCAATTTTTTCCCTGGCGAACGATAGTCAGCCTGTAATGCTGGAAGAACCGGCCTTCGGCTGGAAATTTTTTCTATGTACAAATTAATCTAGAAGGGGGATCTAATGGATGGTTTTTTTTTTTTTTTTATGGAGGTCTAGGGAGGGAACTAGAAAAATAATTAATACTGTACATGCAAAAATTGCCCAAAAAGTGAACCATCCCCCTTTAACTGCCTTGATGGTGTAATGGTTAGAACATGTAAATTCTGTATGTGGTATCCTGGGTTCCAATTCCAGGAGGATCACATGCTTTCATTAATTTAATTTGGGGATTATTAGTGTAAAGCGATAATGTAATACCAGCTTTAAGCCAGAATCACATAAGCGTTTTTTCCCTCAACACTGGTCTGGCAGCTTATGAGGTCAACATATTATACATTTCTGTTAGCTAAATTCATCTATCATTGGTGTAGTTGCCAATACCAGGGCAAAATATTCCAGAAATGTTGCTCGAAAAATGTTGACCACCGAATGTTGACTATAGAAGCTCTTGTGTGATGGCGGCTTTAGTAGATCATTCTCTAGTAACAAAAACTTTTAAAATTCATTACATAATTTTAAAACTATAATACTGTACCAGTATCGCCACTCAATTTGCTCAGTCGAAATTCAAACAAGAAAAACAACCTCTCATAAACAGACTGGGAAATATGTTAACAAATACAGGAACAAACCACTTTACTCGTGCCGTTAACCCCTTCTGTACCGACACCGTCCTTTTAGCTTTATTCTGGCCACTATTAGACAATTTATTCAGTTTAAAAGGGGCCTCCAGCACTTAACAGGCTTCAAACTATCTCACTTGACCCTTTTTACTACCACAGATCCTTCTTAAACTGCATAAAATCGTCTAAATATAGCTAAAAGAAAATTAAAAAGACGTCACCGGTAGAGAGGGGGTTAACAAAAAAAAACATGCTCACCAGGATAAATATATATACTGTATATTGGAAAAAAAAAAATATAGTCCAATTATTCTCATATACTATCAATCATACTCGCTTCAGGTTATGATAAAGCCGGTATCACACGAGCGATTTTTCCCTCAACATTTATCGTCAACACTGGTCTGGCAGCTTATGAGGTAAACATTTACACTTTTTCGGTGACCTAAATTCATCTATCATCAGTCTAGTTACCGATACCAGTGCCAAATACTCCAGAAAGGTTGATTATCGAATGTTGACTATAAAAGCTCTCGTGTGATACCGGCTTAAATTTATACTGTACATGCTTAGTAACAATTATTCTCATATTATACTATCAATCATACTCAGGTTATGATAAATTTATACATGCTTAGTAACAATCATGAACGCTCCGACGCGTACAAACTTAATAATATACTGTATATATTTACACCCACAAAAAATATCATACCGGTATATATACTCTTGTGCAAGCTTGTACTATCTCGCATACCTACACCATATCGCACAAACTTGCAGATACGCACTTAAGGGGGGGGGTTTCAGGACCACTTTCTCCTTCATGGTTAGCCCCATTAGTTTTCAGTTGTTAAGATGTTTGCTCCATTAGTTAGTCGATTTTAAGACCTTTCGCCCCATTTCGTCGTCAATATTTAGACCTTTCGTGCTATTTAGGTGTCGATTTTTTCCCTGGCGAACGATAGTTAGCCTGTAATGTTAGAAGAATTTATTTACATTTACATTTTTCTTCCGAAAATTGTACAAATTAATCTAGAAGGGGGATCTAATGGATTTTTTTTTTTTTATTTGATGAAAGTCTAGGGAGGAAACTAGAAAAATAATAAAAATATACATAAATGACCAAATAAATAAGCCCATCTCCCCTTAATGTACTCACAAATTCCTGCATGCATACATTATCACACATATATACATAGGTTTACGATATAGACTCTTATACAAGCATTTCAAACACACATATCCAAGCATACATACATAACGCACATATGGTACACACACACGACATATGATGTATACTCTCCTACAACCACAGACGTACACATCGCACATACACACACGAGTTATGATATAAAACTTCACTTATCTGACAAAAAAATAGAATACTGATGGTTGTGGTGGTGCAACATAGTACACGGCTGTCGCGCAACACTCCGTCTCCGCCAAGCTCAGTAACCAACATCCTCAATACTCTTATGTGTCCCGTCTTCACAACTTCAACATATCCCTCTCTTGATATAAGAAAAAAGTATATTGATGGATCTGTTTGTTGATATACTGTAGACACTGTAAGCACTATACCAACATCGGCTACTGTGGTGAAATGATGGGGAGAGGGGGGGGGGGTGCAAGTCTTTGTTGTACTGTTGTATGTATATATATATATTGAGTAGAGGAAGCGATGTGGATGGTTAGATAGATCAGTAGAGTAAAGAGAGAGAAAGAAGTTTACTTACAGATGTTTACCGAGACAAAAAAGTTTATCGATATAGAATGAGTAGGTTTGAAAGAGGTGTATTGATCCATGAAATGAGGTTTATTGATTAGACAGAATGAAGTTTACTTGACAGATGTTAATTATTACAGAAATAGGTAGCAAGGACATTGGATGTACGATATCGGCGGAAACAGAGCTCAGCGTGACAGCCCCTTAACCTTTTCCATCAGATCACTGCTCCTTATTCTACCCCCACTACCCTACTACACAATTTTATTCAGCTTGGGAAGGTGCTGTAGGAATCAAAGCCATATTTAGCTTAACCATTTCAGTTATTCTTGTGGTGTATTGATTAGCGTGTTCAATTCATAACCGAGAGGACCAGGGTTGAGTTCCCGGTAAAGACAGGTATAATAGTGTCATTTCCAATTTATTCTGGCTCACATTACACAACTTTACCCAGCTTAGGAAGGTACTCTTGGAATTAAAGGGGTAACAAATACCACAATTTTCCTGCTGAGTGCAAGATGGGCTAATGTCTAGAAATAACTATAAAATCTTTAGCTGATAAAACCATGTCTAATTATAGCTCACTTGTTGGTAAATGAGCAAATTTCTTCAATTAGTACCATTTATGTTATTATTGGAGGAGGAGATTTACCTTTGTTCTACTAAAAAGTACAGTACCGGTACATATCTTTTACATACATACATAAAATTTTAAGACTGAGTGCTCTACACATACAGTACGTGCAGTTTCAGTCTCTTGTCCTAATGGCGGTGTTCCAGGCAACCCTGTTAAGGGCTGCTTCACTTGTTAAGTTTTTGGATTTGAGATCTGCATGTATAGTCCGATCCCAGGTCTTCCTTGGTGCAGCTCCCTCCACAATCACAGACCTGCATTTTTTCACCCAATTTTGTTCATCCATTCTCTCCACACGTCCATACCATCCCAGTCTACTTGTACGCATCACCTCGTTAATACTCTTTATACCTAAACGTCTCCTCAGCTCAACATTTGTTATTCTATCCTGCAGCCTGGCCCCACACATCCATCTCATCACGTTCCATTATGTTGACATCCTCTACTTTAACGGCCCATGTTTCTGAGGCATACGTCATTGCACTTTTAACACATGAGGCATACACCTTTCCCTTCAGGGGGAGAGGCATTCTTTTCATGGTCAGAATTGGCAGCAGTTCTCTGAACTTCCCGCAGCCACATCTAATTCTAGCGACAGTGGCAGCCTCGGCCCCACCACCGGCAGACACGGCTTAACCGACTAAAGTTTTTATTGGCATTTCTGGACATTGGTACTGTAATACAAACAAAATTCAGAGTGGATGCCAAATCATTTGGACAATTGCATCTCTTTGATTACGTACTCAAAGTTATTCCTAAGCCAATTAACTGTATAGTGTTTGCCAGAATAGTATATGAAAAACAAAAAAGTAAAGAAGAGAAGGTGTCCATTCTCCCTTCTTCCATTAAAGTTACACAGGGAAGGGGAGAATTAAGGAAATATTGCACCAGATCTTTCATCATCAATTTTCCATGGTCAGGAATTTGCGACTGGGATCTTTTACATTAGTATTGGAAACTACTGTACACCAAAAAAAAAAAAATAAATAAATAACTTGGGTGACAAAAATTATCTAAAAAGTTTACCAATGGGTGAAGGCTGGTCCTGTCCAGAGTGAGGCTTGGCCTCCTCTACCCAACCTTAGCCATTTCTGTCTCTACTACTACTTTTTCTACTTCGGGGGCAGGAGGCTAGGAATCCTCCTCCCTTTGTAAAATTCCCCTAATAGACGAGACAGAGAAAGGGACAAGGGAACGCGAAAGTGGTCCCGAAGCCTAAGAATTGGAACTTTAAATGTTGTTTCTGTTCAGGCTCTGTCTCTAGTCAGCTACCCCCAGCTATGGGCTATGGGCTATGTGCCTGAGTATATACATACATACCAAGAGGTAAGATGTGGGATCATGTTGTATTGTCTGATCTCAAATTAAAATAACATAACAAATGAGGCAACCCTCAATAGGGTTGCCTGGAAAGCTGCCATTAGGACATGAGACTGAAACTGCAATTTGTGTGGATCAATCCAGTCTTTAAAAATATGTATGTACAGTATATACCTCACAAGTTGGCAGGCTAGTGATGTTGATGATATTAGTTGAGGGAAGACGCTTGGGTTTTACTGAGTTAAGCCCCTTCCTATTATTTAAATACAATATACAGGCAAAAGGTTTTAAATATTATGCATTCTACCCTTTGACTCTGAGAGAGCCTTCCCAAACTGATTAAAATCATGTTGAGGCAGCAAGAATACACTGTTAAACCCTTCCTGTATGGGTGTCTGGTTTTATTTCATTCTAGCTATATTTAGAAAATCTTGTGCAGCTTAGGAAGGATCTGTGGTAGTAGAGAGGGTTAACCGAGATAGTTTGTAGCCTTTTAATTGCTAGAGGTCCTTCCTAAACTGATTAAAATGGTTTATTATCCTTCTTTCTTATTTGTTTTAATGTGATTGTTTATAATGAAAAACTTGCAAAATAAACAAACCAAAACTGGAACGACACAAGATAAATGCAATAGTAATAGTTTAACCAGACCACTGAGTTATTATCCTTCCTAACTAAATAAAATCATCTAATAGTAGCCAGAATAAAAGTAAATAACCCGACTGGCACTGAAAGGGCTAATAATGGTACTACTACTACTACTACTAATATAGTCTATTTGCTGTAAGTAGAAGAGAAATCATCATCTCTATCCTCTGTAACTCACTAAAGGGCTAGAGCAAACTGGCTGTAAAAGTCCACATCTATTCCTCGACTGACTCTTCCCATATGGTAGACATATTAGCTCGATTACTCTAGTGGTTTTTTGAGTTACAGAGGATAGAGGTCATGATCTCTCGCCTACTTACAGAAAATAGACTATACTAACTCAAAAACAACTTGAGTAATCGAGCTAATATTTCTACCATTTGGGAAGAGTCAGTCAAGGAATAGATGTGGAAATTTACAGCCAATTTGCTCTAGCCCTTTTTGAGTTACAGAGGATAGAGGTCATGATCTCTGGCCTACTTACAGCAAATAGACTATACTACTACTACACAATAAGGGTGATCTGGTGGCGAGGGTTAACAGGTCACATGTAGTTACAGAGGGAGCCACACATAGAGAGAGGGGGGTCGCTTCACCATTGATGCTTTACAGTCACCAACGCCATACCTCAACAGTCATTGAATAGATCATGCCATTATCGCTTCTTAATTATCTCCAATATTTGAACCAGAATACTGAGTTTCATGCAGTACTACTATTATTAAAAGAAAATCATCTTCCCTAAATTTGAATAGACTGAAATGCAGTACACTGTACAGTATATTTTCAAAATCAAAGTATAATTTTCCTTTAACTGAAGTACTCTATACAGTGTTTTAAATGAAAAATATCCTCAGTTACATTACTTGAAAACATTATTCTCGATTACAGTATGGATTTACTGAAATGCTTGACATCTCAAGAAATTAAGGATTCATCCACAAAAATATATATACATCTCACATGTCAAGCATCCTCAAAATTATATACACAGTACTGAAATACTACATAAGTATATCTCAAATAAACGTATCATCTTCAAAATTATTCTAGATGATTTTGATACACAGTACAGTACTTCCATGGTTTTACAGTACCTGTAATTATAATAGACAGTCACATAAAAAACAATCCTTCTCAATTAATTCAAAGGTTGAAGTATCTAGGACTGAAAAATCATACTGCAGTACTTCCATGAATGTTCATAGATCTTTAGAGATGTTATATATTAGTTTGAACAATCATTAAAAAACTAAACTGAAGAAATATTTTTGTTTTATGATAAACAAGGATTTTGTGGTAGATGACACACCAGCCATAATAATCTATTTAGGATATTAAAATGTTTTCTCACAAACATGTCATAAAGTACATAGTCACATAAAAACATGAAACATTCCTCCTTTTTTAAACTACTGTACTGTAGTTAAAATTTTAAGACGTTGCAATTCATGAAGCATTGAGGATGTGTATAAATGATGTACTGAGGATTATAATTCTATAATATGTGTTGCAATATCTCTCATGATTAATATGGTGAGGCTTATGGTATACAGTATACTGTATACTGTATACTGGTACTTTTATTCTGTATAATGCATTGAGGATTTTACTCATTATATTATACATTATGCATTTCCCCTCAATGAGCTGGAGAGGGTTCATACACTACATTGGTGAAGCGTGTTATGAAGAACTGTGAAGCACATTCTTTTGAATACAGTACTGTATTAAAGGGTACATCACACAGTCGGGAGTGCGAGCTAGTGGGAGTCTAACAGAAGTCACTAGAATCAGTAGGAGTCATCGATTTTCACAGCGAGCGAGTGGGAGTCTAACAGAAGTCGCTAGAGTCACTATGAGTCATCAATTTTCACCGCAAATAGGCCCGCGAGTCCGAATTGTCCCCTACTCCACTAGCTTGCACTCCTGACTGTGCGATGTACCCTTTACTGGCATAGAAGAGTCCCTTACTTCCCTATACTGTATACAACCCCCAGGGTCATCCTGTGTCTAATACTCAAGCAGTGACTTCTTTTATCTAAATTTTCATGATCAAATTTCTAGGCATGTCTTACACGACTTCTTTTGTCTTTGATATTTGTCGGTCTATAAGACTTATAGACCGACAAATATGGTAATCGAGAAACTCATTCTTGTGAATAATCAAGAAGCATGTTGTCATGAACAAAACATAAAACACGTTCTTGTGAATCATTGTGAAGCGTGTATTTATGATGAACAATGGTGAAGCGGTCCCGTGCGAGGCCCCCTGTTTACGTCTGACAGTTGTGCCGCTATTGTTTGGTGACGGCGGCAGCAGCGGTGGTGGTGGTGGTGGTGGTGGTGGTGGTGGTGGTGGTGGTGGTAGTGGTAGTGGTGGTGGTGGAGAAGCAGATTATATGTACAGAACGCGCGTACTTAGTACACAGACGCAGCTCTTCCCCCTTACACGGAGAAAGTTTAAAAGATCACCATCACAATCAACCCCCACCGGATTATCTCGACGAACAGCCTCCACCGATACTCAATCTCTTGCTTTCTACTTATATTTTTTCACATTTACAACTTATTTCATATTTCTCCTACTATTTCTTAAAGTTGCTCTTCATATTTTCTCACATTTATGACCCCCTATTATTATTTCTCCTACTAGTTTCTCATACTGTATTATATATTTTCACATATTTACTGTATACCTTTTAATAGTACAGTATTCCAATCTTTTTCTACTATTTTTCTTATTTCTCTAGCACAGTACTTTCTCTAATTTCTCTATACAGTAATTTTTTTTTTTTTTTTGCACATCTCTCGATAGTATCTCGCATACCTCGATATTGCACTCACGTTTCTCTTTCTCAATATTATCTAAAATTCTCACTCAATAGTTTATCAAATATCTCTCTCCTAATATTTTCTTGAATGTCTCTCCTAGCACTCTGGCATGTATTTCTCCTCTATTGAGTCTCTAATAATATCTACATATTTTCTCACATATTTACAATTTTCATTTAGTATCATCTTGCATTATCTTTATCCTACAGCTACCTCCCAAAATTTTCTTTATTTTTTTTTTCACCTCATGCTAGTACTTTTCCTCCAATTTATTTCGCATTTCAGTTTTAATATTATCTCATATCTTTTATCATTCGTATATATATAAAATCTCCTAATAGTAGCTTCCATCTCTCCTCTGGGTATCTTGTTATTGTTTTCTATTTTACCAACAGTAACTATATACTGGGTATGTATTCTCTCTCATTAATTGTTTACTTTTCTTTCTCATCTCACTCGCCTCCAATATTTTCTATTATCTCACACCTTCACTTCACTTTCTTTCTTATTTCTTATCTCTTTCACCTCCAGTTCTATCTTTTATCTCATCCCTCGTTTCTCTCTCTCTCACTTGTCGTCTCTCCCACCTCCAATGTTCCCGTTGATCTCACATTATCCATCTCTATTTCTCGTTCACATCTTCCTCATATCTACTTTATCTCACATTCTCATTTAATTATTTTTCTACTTTATATTTATCCTACATCCTCATTTAATTATTTTTCTACTTTATCTTTATCCTACATCCTTATTTCATTATTTCTCTCTCCCTTTCTTCCCCGGAGGCTGACAACGCACCTAAATAACTTACATAACTATATTTTCTTATCCTCTAGTATACCTTTGGCCATGACTGAAGAAATTACATTATCACAATAACCCATAATAAGCTTGGGGGGTGTCGGGTTCGCCTCACCTCCCGATATGTCCCCCCCACCTCACCCCCCCCCCCCCCCCCTTCTCCCCAAATTGGATCAGCATGGGGTCTGCCTTGCCACCCCCGATTACCCCCCGCCCACTGATTCCTTCCGATATGTCCCCCCCCCCCCCAAATTGGATCAGCGTGGGGTCTGCCTTGCCACTACCCCCGATTACCCCCCGCCCACTGATTCCCGCCCAAAGTCCTATTAAAGGGCCACCGACATCGACCAAAGTGACATTGTAAGTTTAACTTAACCCACTGAGCACCAGGCAATATAGTAAAAATGTACACTCCAGGACCAGAGGGTTATCCAAAAATTTGTTTTCCAGTAACCACCTGGAATGGGTTAGAAATGAAGGAAAAACCACAAAAAAATTATCCCCTAGGTCATTAAGGGGTCCTACGGGGCGCCCGAAAGTCGGAATTAACATGGGGAAATGGGTAGGCAAAAACATGTAAAAACATTTTTGCGCGCTCACAGCAACGCGGTTAGACTGTGAGGGTTTTCAACCATCAGCATTGTTGTGTGGGATACTTACGCAGTTCCCATACAAATCTGAGCCCTCTAGGTGCCATAGGACCGGAGTAATTAACCGTGACGCACCCTATGCGGCTCTGGGGTTTACCGTTACGTACATTACCGACGCATCACGTGCGTCTCTAGTACTCGAGGGGTTAACTCAGTGATGATAAACAGTTTGAGACATAATAGCTGAGCACCCATCTGAATCTGTATCGAGCCCTAATGAGACAACACAAGGCTTTTATTACTATACATCTTAGATGTTTCAAAACTTGGTTTTAAAGGTTCAAATTCAAATGAGTATAATTATATGTGACGCCTGTGCAGTATGTATCTCTGTGTTTTGTTGTGTCAATACATGAATGTATTACACATATTTTCTTGCTAGCTAATCCGGCAAACTCATTTATGACGTCATCTGTTGAGACTGTATGATTATGTCCACTGAAATTACATACTGTATTGATATCATAAACCCATATAAATTGGGATATAAGCCCTTTAAAACAATCAATATGATCAGAAAGCAGAATTTTAATTGAAGGCATTTTTAATGATTTTAGTCAAGAAAATAATAAATGAGACCTGGTCATATAATGTCATTGGTGGCATTGAGATTTATAGTGGCCAGAATTTTATTGTTCATCCCCCCTTTTTTTTAGATCACCTTCAAATATAGAATGATTATATACAGTACAGTACTGTATTTTGTAAATTAAATGTAAATATAGAATGATTATACTGTATTTTGTAAATGTAATGATTTATGCAAGACAAACTAAAATGAAAATCGATGTCAGTGGTCTTTTAAGTAGCCTAGCACTTTTCCCCAACCCCTGTTATGCTTCTTTAGATTCTACACCATTTAATGATACTAAAGCCGGTGTATCACACGAGCGCCATTTCCTTCAAAATTTATCCTCAACACTGGTCTGGCAGCTGAGGAGTTCAACATTTCAAATAGTTATGCTACCTAAAATCATCTATCATCAATCTAGTTTCCGATACCAGTGCCAAATATTCCAGAAATGTTCCCAGAAATTTTTTGATCATAGAATGTTGACTAAAAGAGCTCTCGTGTGATACCGGCTTAAGAACACAAATTTGGAACTTGACAATCACTTTCACCGGATCCCTGCTGCATTTCCAGATCAAGTTTCATCTCTTGGAAATAATTTTTATTATAGTGATTCCAAGAACACCTTGTTTGGAATTTAACAAACACTTCTCCCAGAACCCTGCTGTTCCATTGAAAGATCCTATTTTGTATGTTACAAATCTATATAATTTACTGATTTGAGAACATTCATTTGAAATTTGAATAACTTTTCACAGAACCCTGCTACAGTACAGTATTACAATTTAACATCCAGTTTCATCTTTTCACAGAACCCTGCTACAGTACAGTATTACAATTTAACATCCAGTTTCATCTTTTCGGAATCATTTTCATTTAGCAATGCATCATCTAGACATTAACCCTCTCAAGCTCCAATACGCACTTCTGTTCTGTTTTCTGGCTACTATTAGACGATTTTATTCAGATTAGTAATGGTATACGGAAGTCAGAGGGTTGATTGAGATGGTATTTACCCTTTTAATACCCACAGATCCTTCCTAAGCTGCATAACATCGTCTAATGATAGCCAAAATAAACTGCTAAAACGTGTCAGATCTTCAAGGGGTTAAAGATCACTATTCTCAGAACCCTGCTGTTACATATAGAGATCTTGATTTTTCTCTTAGAAATCTATATAAGTTAGCGATCCTACAAACACTCCTTGGAAATTGTCTGTACAATCATTTCTCCAAGTAATCTGCGATAAATTACAATCCAAATAATGTACATCTCTTAGAAATCTATATAATTTAAGGATTCTATGAACACATTGCATGGAACATGAAATAACATTCTTTGGAACCCTTCCACATAAAAATTCAGTTTTGTCTCTTTAGTTTTGCAATTCTAGGAGTGTATCGTATGGAGCTTGGTAATAATTTTTCATGAATATTGTTATCTTTAAAGAGTCCTATTCTCATTCCATAAATATTTTCCATAAGCCAGCAATAATTAAGGGAGCCCAATTCGCTTTTTGGCTCTTTCTCTCCCTCTCTCTTTGGCTTGTATCCTTTCGGCCCCATTCAGCCTACTGTTTTAAGACATTTACCCTCATCCAGGTGTCAATATTTTCCTGGCGGGCGGTAGCGAGCCAGCATATATATATTTTTGTTTTGACAGCTAGCTAAATTTGTACATTTTTCAATAGAAAAATTTCTCCGGCGAAGCCGGATTTTCCCATACAATGCTGGCTCGCTATCGCTCGCCAGAAGAAATCGGCACCTAGATGGGGATAAACGTCATAAAACAGTTGGCTGAATGGAGCCAAATGGATACAAGCCAGAGAAAGAGAGAAAAGGAGAGAAATAGAAAAAAAGCAGGTGACCCCCCTTAATAATCATTGCCTTATTTTTTACCTCTGTTATTTTAGTCATTACAAGAACACTCGTGTAGAAATTGGTCATTGGTAAATCTTGTTCAATCTTAGAAATGTCTTGAGAACACTCGCATGGAAATTGGTCGCATTTTCCTGGCACTTTGTCATGTTTGGAGGCTTATGTCATCTCAGAAATCTTGTACACCTGTCATATATAAGACTTAAGCCGGTATCACACGAGCGCTTTTTCACTCAACATTTATCCTTAACACCACTAGTCTGGCAGCTTATGAGGTCAACATTTAGAATATTTCGGTAACCTAAATTAATCTATCAACAGTCTAGTTTCCGATACCAGTGCAAAATATTCCAGAAATGTTGCCAGAAAAATGTTGATCATCGAATGTTGACTATAAATGCTCTCGTGTGATACCGGCTTAACAATCACCTTCTTAACAATGTCAGTTTCTAGAAGTATACTGCATTATAGGAAGTATTAAGGTCAGTAGCTCTGTTCTTAACTTAACTACCAGTGTGAAATATTAATCCCATTGCAAATTCTTAATTCCTGAAATTAATAATTAATCTTCTTACCTTCATTTGTGTACCTGCAATACCAATTGGAAATTTCAATACATATAATTAACACAACATTATGTACCTCATTCTCATTGATAAAATCAAAATTACTGCTTCTAATTCTACCAAAATGTAAACAAACTTGTTAGCGAATAGTTTGATTGGGAAACCTATTAACTTGCTCATGTAGTAATGTACACCCTATGTGGTGGATTGTGTTCTTTTAGTTATAAATTATTATTTTACTTAAGCGTTGTTTCCTAATAGCGATTTTGATTAGTTGTTTTGTCTTTTTACTGTGTTCGTATACTGTAAGTCTTGGTTTGTTTATTTTGCAAGTTTTACATTATAATTGTAACTTTGAGAACTTCCTTTGATCAAATTATAAAGGTGATACTAAACAGAACCAGAATATGTAGCATTTTCTAAGCAGTAGGATTGATCTCAATGAGAGTGCTGGGATGGGTTGAATGAACTTGAAACAAATAATCTGACCAACTGTTGCAGTCTTCAAGTTAGTAGGGAGCAGAATAGGTTATAATTTACTTACTCTGTTGTGGTAAGAATGTTGCTTAAGCCGGTATCACACGAGCGCTTTTTCACTTAACATTTATCCTCAACACTGGTCTGGCAGCTTTTGAGGTCAACATTTATAATATTTTGGTCATCTAAATTCATCTATCATCAGTCTAGTTTCCGATACCGGTGCCAAATATTCCATAAATGTTGCCAGAAAAATGTTGATCATCGAATGTTGACTAAAAAATATCTCGTGTGATACCGGCTTTAGTACTGTACTTCAAATATAGTATCTCTCAATATGACCCTTTGCTATTATTTAACAAAATGAACTTTAAATAAATCTCTATACAAATAATTTAAATATCCCCCGATGAGATTTGTTTTCTTCTACAAAATAAACCAACTCAACGTTTCCCGCAGGAACTATCTTATGTGCCTGGGAGAAGTAAAAACTTGTACAATTTATATCAATCAACAGCAGAATTAATCTTGTTTCCGCTCGCTCTATCATAACAGTTAGCAGAGGAAAGGAACTTTGCTTATACTCCAGTTACATTAACTCTCAAATGAAATTTATACTACTAGTTTTGAAGAGTATGAGGTATACTTTCTGTTAACTGCTTAAAGGAAACAATTAATATATTTATGCTTGTACTAAATAAAATGATAAAAAACACTTGTTTAAGTTACAGTAATTAAATTATCCCCAATTAATATTTATACTCATACTAAACAAAATTATGTTGCAGTATAACCAACTTCTGTGCAGCTAATAAATTCCCTTCCAATGAGTATCGTGGTTTGTACTAAAGATACGAACCTCTAAAGAGCTGATGATATGACCTACTGAAAATCTTTGTCTCTTCCAAACTTTCCAACTCATTATTTGCAGCAGTATCTCCGCAGCAGGATCTCTCGCAGGGCCTGGGAGGAGTGAAAGATCTCGGAAGATTTGGGCCGATCGACTGTGGCCGCGGCAATGATAGCCGACAGCGGAACGGGCCTCCTCTCCCCTTCCCCGTGCTACTTGCTCTGTTTTGGCAGCTTGCAACGGAAAGAACGTTGTTTGGCGATCAGGTTGGGCAGGCCGGGCTTGGGGCGGGAACCGGTTGGGTGGTGAACAGGCAGATTCTGGACCAGGCCCGAGCACTCACCACCTTCTACTTCTGTTAGGGGTACACCATATAATTCACAGTTAATAAATTATATACATACTGTAGTATAATTTGCTCTGCTTACATTCCTAAACTTCTACATGTAGTTCTGTTAAGGATACATCATAAAATTGGCCGTTAATATTGCACAGTTGCTGAGAAATAATCCTGGGACAAATGCTGTCAGTGTTGTCAAATTACCGGATTTTTCACTAGATCTTGAGTATTTGCATATGGATCAGCGGAAAAAAATCTTTGAATTCACAGGACTAACTAGCGGATTATTTAGTCCAATTTAGCAGATTTTTATTTTTTTTTTTTCAATGTGAGTGAGGGAGGCAAAAGGCAGAACTGCCTATAGCGAGTGCCTCCCCCATAGTTGAAAGAGTGACAGGGCCAAAATCAAGGGACGTTCGAGCCAAAATGCCTGGACACACAGAGTTTGAAGCAATTTAAGTCATAGGAAGCGGGAAAGACTGATTCTGGGAGAGAGTTCCAGAGCTCACCTGTTGAATAGAAGAAAGTCTGAGAGTAACGTTTCACTCTTGGGTTGGAGAGTTGCACAGAGTAGGGGTGGGATTGTGTTGCAAGATGGGTACCACGTGCCCTACATAAAGGAGGTGGTATACACTGGGAAAGCTCTGAGGAACACTGATTATTATAGTAGCGATAGATTAGCGAGAGAGATGCAACATTGCGGCGAAGAGAGATTGCAGAGAGTTGGTGAGTGGACGGGAGTTAATGATACGAAAGGCCTTCCTTTCAATTTTGTCTAGGAGAGCGGTGTGAGAGGAACCTCCCCACACATGTGAACAATACTGAATATAAGGACGCACTATGCCCCTTTACAGAGCAAGAAGCTGTGCAGGGGTAAAGAACCCCCTAAGGCGGTTGAGCACACACAGCTTCTGGGAGGCTGCCTTAGCAAGACTGGTAATATGGTCCTTCCAACTGAGAGCAGAAGAAAAAGAGACACCAAGAATATTGAGAGAAGATGAAGGATTGATTTTTGTATTGTTGAAGAATAAGGGATAGTCTGCAGGGAGTTCCTGACGGGTAGATAGATGGAGAAATTGGGTATCACCTATAAACTAGCAGATTTTGTCAGCTAGCATTGTGGTTTTACAAATTTGTAGTTGGCATCACTGAATGCTGTGGAGAGATGGCTGTATTTAACCCGAAAAGCGCAATAAGCCTAACGGATGTGTCTGTATAGCGTACGTGATAGGCCTCACGGAAGCAAGACCATGAAAAAACCCTTCCAAAATGCCCCAGGGGCTTTCAAAACAAAGGAGTATGTGATTAGGCGAGATAATTCCCTTCTAGTACTTCCTACCACTCATCCACATGTCCCCCCCCCCCCTCCCCTTCTCCCCTCCTCAATTATCAGCAATTTTTCTTATTATTTCCTATTTATTGGTTATTTTCCTCGCCAATTATTGTCAGGCGGGCTCGGAGGCAGGGTTGACTTATCTAGAGACCCTTTAGAAGTGTGAGATCTCTCCTGGGCGGCTCAGTACATTGCGAGATGTTGCAGAGGGAAGATGTATGTCTCTTGGCCGGCCGACCCAGAATACGACCGGACGGCGAAAATACTGTATACCTTTTCCACCATTCAATTGCTATTCCCACTTATTTTATGACTCTTCAATGTTCATATGTTCATCATATAAGTAAAATATACACACATGGAGAAGAAATAATGCTTTATATGGCAAATATAACTACTGTACTGTAATTCAGTCAGAATCGTAGGGTAGAAATTATGCTTCCTAGACACTTTTGACTACCTCATTTTCACGCTCCTCGGGTTAACCACCATGCAGGTACAGTATTTGTTTTTTCTGGACCCCTTTCTCACTCATGCTTAGTCCCATTATTTATGAGATTTTAAGACGTTCACCCCATTAGTTTGGCGACTTTAAGAAATTTCACCCCATTTCTTTGTCAATAGTACAGTATGACCTTTCGTGCCATTTAGGTGTAGATTTTTTCCTGACGAGTGATAATGAGCCTGTAATTAAGTAGGAATCGGCCTTAGGCCGATGGTCTTGGGGGTGTTTTTTTAAGCTTGATAGAGGTCTAGGGAGCAAACTACTGTATAAGGAAATATAAAATAATAAGAAAATAGAAAATAGAATAACCTCCCCTTAACCCTTTCTCTGCGGGAGACGTTCCGGAATGCCTACAGCAAATTACAGGCTTTTAAAGCCTCTTAATGCCTGTAAAATCGAGTGCGAGGGAGCGGGAGCGTGACAGCCAGGCGGCCAAGGCACTGAAGGCTCTGAGTCAGAGTCTCGCGAGATATACAAAGCTGCCAAAGGCAAATGTAGCACGACATTAGCGATAATTGATAATTTTAGCGAATGTCTATGGTAGCGCTGCGGGTGAACCCCGCGAGCTACGAAGCTCGTTTTGGTGTCATTTTGAAGCTATTTTCTTCTAGGTTTTGGATGAATACATTTAATTTCATTCAGAAACTTGCCTAATCAATCAGGAGTGCCTGAATAAGCCCTAATATGGCGGAAATATACCTGCAGAGAAATGGTTAATGCAGAGTACAGTATTAATGAAAACAAATAGTCTTACCCACATCATGTATCATTATTATATACTGTATAGCTAAAAATATAAACTAACCTTCAAAATATATATAAAAGTGTGAGACCATTAACCCTCCCGCCCCGGCTACGCATTACATAAATATTCCCCAAAATCCGGGTGTTTTGGCCGAAAAACGTCTAGGCTAGGCTACCGTATCATTGTTATGCTGACTGCTTCCCGCATTCCCGCGCATCCCCAAGCGTAGCTGTGTTATTTACCTGTAGAATGGCGTTAAGTAGAGCTCTCTAAGTCAAGTGCTTGATTTGTGATGATGATTTCATTGGAGATAACTTTATGGCCAAAACAGCCACTTTACACTACTTTTCGATACTTAACAACAACATACAGGCACACACGAACAAGCGACGCTCTCCTTCTTGTGGCCGGAGATGCGGGGCGTCGGTCCAGCCGGCTGTTGTTTACATGCGTCGGACCGACGCCTCGCACACGTAGCTCACAGGCTTTCAAGCAATGGTACAATGTTGTACCACCCGGGTTCCTGGGGGCAAAACATAATGGTACACACGTGTACCACCCGGGGTTGAAGGGTTAAATTTTGACACTATCTATCTATCTATCTATCTATTTATCTAGTTATAAACTGCGATCCCACTGTATTATGATATTAACCAGTGTCCTATAACCAAAGAAATATGAAATAAGGCTACAATAAATAATAATATATACCGGTAATTATATATAATTGCTATATAAAATATTAAATATAAATTATGATCACAGCAGCAAGAAAAAACCAAGACAATAAAAAAATAAAGCATGGCAAATACTCAAAGCAAAAATAAATAAGGCAAACATGCAAGATGTTGGCAGTATTGAGGAGGAATCGCACATGCACTTCTCTGGCAATTCTAACCAGGCAATTATTAAGGGGGTCACCGCCTTTTTTATCGACAAAAAATCGACACCTACATGGCACGAAAGGTCTTGATATTGATAACAAAATGGGATGAAAGGTTTTAAAATCAACAAACTAATGGAAGGAACATCTTAAAATTTCAAAACTAATATGCTAAACACGAGGAAAAAGGAGGTCGCTAAAAAGCGAGTAGTTCCCCCTTAAAGAGCCAGACTGGTTGTTAGTGGTGGCCAACTGGCCATGTTGCATACCTTGTGGTGTATCTGCTGCCCAGTGGTGTACAGTCGCGCTAGTAAGTCATGTCTCAGCTGTCATTATGTTTGGCTTACTCTGTGCTGTAATAATGTCTGTCAGATGTTGAATAGGATGAGAAAGTGAAGGAACATTGTTGTATATCTCACTCAAAAAGAATAAATCGTGTGTAAATATTGCTGATACCAATTATTGATCAAAACATAATTGATGTCGAGACATGACTTATTAGCGCGACTGTACAGCTGGAATAATAAGTTGTCATGCGGTTGAACATAGAAGCATGTTTATCAATGTGGAGGGATTCACACGGAGAGGGAGACTGAGGAACACGCCAGACCATATCTTAGATACTCAAACCATTTATGATATCGATCGTATCCTGACATTCAACGTTCATGTGCCAGAAACAGGGTGTCAAACGAGAGACCTATACCCTTTTTTTTTAGGCATTATTACTATTTGAACGGTTATATTTATGCTTTTTATATGTTTGGAAGTGATAAAATGGCCAAAACAATGCTAGTTCCTATTATTTTGTCCATATTCTTTCTCATATTCACTCCAGCCTTAGAACAAAATTTACCTATTTTGAAGCCCTGGCCAGCGATATTTAAAAAACATCATAACTGGGTTTATTACCTTATAACTGTCTAATTATTGAGAATACCTGTATGGGCAAGAACCATATTTGTCAGGCAATTAGACGCAACTTTTCGTTTTTATGTTATAGTTTGGCGTTTTACCTCCGGAAGCTCAATGCATGAAGTATGATGGACTAGGCTAGACTTAAATAACTGAAATGTACAGTATCTTATTCAAATTTATACCATTTAGATAACTATTGCTTTGGCAGATTAAGCTAATTTTAATTGTTATGGTATATTTCTTGTTTACTTGCTTAAAAATGAAAATACTGTAAGTAAGAACAAAGGTATCAGTCCCCCGGATAAACACTACGTACAGTATAGTAGTAAAGGTTGTTCAGTATTGTATACTGTATGTATACTGTATACAGTATTATACCTGTATATATATATATTATACACACAGTATATGTGGATGGAGTCATGAAAGAAATATAAGAGAAAGCAGTGGATGTTGGTGTACCCATGATAAGGGAAGGTAGTGAGAGGAAGTTGTCTGTGCTGCTGTTTGCTGATGATACAGTTTTAATGAGTGATAATAAGTGGGAGTTGCAGGGTCTGGTAAATATGTTTGGAAAAGTGTGTGAGAAACCAAACTTGAAGGTTAATGTGGGGAAGAATAAGTTTATGGTCTTTGAAAGGGGTGCAGCCACAGAGTGTGAAGGGAAGTTGAATGGTCAGGTTATGGAGAATGTCATCTCATTTAAGCATTTGTCCAATGTTGTGAGCAAAGATGGGAGTATCAAGGATTATGTGCGGGAGAGGGTACAACAGGGGAAAGAGGGTTGTAGGAACACTGAAAGTAGTGACAAGGAATAGAGTGGTGAGCAGGGAAGTAAGGAAGTCATTGCATGATAGTGTAGTAATCCTGACATTGACGTACAGGAGTGAAGCATGGACGTTGTTGGAGAGACATAAATCAAGAGTGAGAGGGGTGCAAATAAGTTACTTGAGAAGTGTGTGTGGAGTTACATGGAGAGATAGATAAATGAATGAGAAAGTATGAGAGCATTGTGGTGTGGATGTGCTGGAGAGTGTGAAAAGGAACACCTTGAGGTGGTTCGGTCATGTGGAACGTATGATGAGCGAGAGGTATATGAGTGAGTGGTGTTGGGTGGGAGGAGTGCCAGTTGACAGAGGTGCATAGAGGTAATTCATTAATGGCCACCCCTTCGGGGATCAAGGTGTCTGGCAATAAATACAGTAGATAGATAGTAGTACTGTAGCAATTTAATAATTAACAAAACCAATGGGTCTGAAGAGATTCTCCATTATCTTGAAATTAATATAGGTAATTCATTCACTTTAGAATCTAGCAAATGATGCATATGACATGAAACTATAGCACAATTATTTGAAAGATTTCCTAGCAATGATTTAAACCAGTTGGTATGTGATGTATACCATTATCTGCTGCATTCAAAATTAGCCTTTTAAGATGACTCTTTCTAACTGTCGTAACGCATCAACATCGGCCAAAATATGATAATTAATTATAACCGGTATTGGCAATGGGTTAACCCCTTCACTATACACCTGCCATTTTTATTTGTTTTCAGGTAATCACTAAATGTTTTTATGCAGCTTAGAAAGGGCCTCTAGCAATCAAAGGGGTACAATCTATCTTAATTATTCCTTTGACTCCTACAGACACTAAGCTTTTTTAAATAATCTAATAATAGGCTAGAAGAATGTATCATAGTATACTGAAAGGGTTAATAAAAATACTGAAAATAAAACTATTAATACAATACTTGAATGACAAGGCCTCATAAGATTCAGCATTCAGTGTTTACTATAGAATAAGTGATGGGTGGCAAGACGAAGGTATGCAATATGGCCACTGAAAGTAATTGGTAGGACTCTCTGGAAGCGATGATTAGGTTGCTGTCTAGATCATGCCACTCTGAGGTGCTGTACTTGCCTTATTGTGTCTGTGTCTGTGTGTTTGTATGTTTGTGCATTTCTTTAATAATGTCAGTCTGTAAGAAGGAGTGTGTGTTTCCTTATTCTGTACTGTACCCGTATGTGTGTATGTATGTATGTATGTATGTACAGTGTGTATGTATGTATGTATGTACTGTACTGATGTGTCTGTGCATGTGTGTATACTGTGTCAGAGCCAGTGTGTATTTCCTTATACTGTACTGTACTCATGTGTCTGCCACAGGCCATAGAGCGGTTGGTAGAACACTCGCCTGCAAACTGTTAGGTTGATGGTTCGAGTCTCGGGCCAGCCAGTGTGTGTTATTGGCAGATGCCAGTGTTGTTGGTGAACGGTGCAGTCTAGCAATCTGTGGCACCTGTTCACTGAAGTCCATGATCATCATGGCAGCCACCCTAGCCCAACTCTTGAGCAGGGAGTGCATGGTGGTAAAAAACGTATCATGTGTGTATACTGTACGGTGTCAGAGTGCATGTGTATGTGTGTGCTCTTGCATGTGTTGGAATGCAAGTATTTCATACATTAGTGTGTCAGTGCATGTGTCTGTGTGTGTGTACAGTATTGCAGTTGATTGTTTGCATGTCTTTCATAGTACTGTATATATGAGTAAGTCTGTGCAGGTTTCCGTAGTTTTCTTTAGATAGCCAAATGTGTAGTTCAGAAACACTTTAATAGACATCACAGCATCTCACTATTACAATTATCTTATCAGCAAAGCACTAGAATATATTTGATATAAAAATTCAATGCATCAAAGTATATAAAGTCATAAATTTGATAAAAAAAGAAAATTGGCATTAATAGTGAAGCTGCCAGACCAAACTGACCTAGAAACAATTGCCAGAAACAATGCTCATGTGACTACCTTTAGTCTGGGTTTCTGGGCTAATAATTTATATGGTTAGTTCACTTTGTTTGGTTAGTAAGAAAATATGCTACGGTCTTTTACATCTAGACTGTAATTAGTATGTTAGTTATAGATATATGCTTCAGTTCAGTCAATCTGCACATGGCGTAGATACGTTGGAGTGTAGCATTGTCAGTGTACGGCAGTTAAGAATTACAGGTAATCTTAACCATTTAACGTTAACAACACCAAAGTCACCATTGAATTAAAGTCACCACCTGCCCTACATAATCACCACAAGAATCACCATAGCCAACTCTACCATCGTAACATTATTGGATACATAAAATCTAATGGAAAAGACTTGTGTAGTATGAAGGCATGCTGGTGAATTGCTGGACAGGTGGCAATGATAACCAGATAACTGCATGCTTTGGTTTTCCCGCTGCCTTTACCAGATGCATTTTCTGGTAAATCTTGACCCCCTCCTGAAATGCGACCAAATGTACTTCAAAGTACTGGATATTGGTCCATTCATATGGCCATAGAACAGTTTTACTCAAATCCTCCTGGGTATTGAGTAATGCTGGTCGTAAGTTTGATAATTGCATTAAATTACTACTACAGCCAGTTTTTGTAGCCAACCTGGAATATTTGCTCTATTGAAGGATGTCACATTACACTGTTTAAGCATCGATAGAGGCACGTTGCAGTTTACGGGTTAATCTAGTGGCAACTTTAATGTGATTGACGTTAGTAGTTTGCAGGAGAATGTGTGAGAGAATTAGCTAGTTGGTGGTGGGTGCTGCAGGCGATATCACTGTGGTTATGGAGTGAACTTGTCTTAACAATATACTACAAGTGTGTTTTGGAGAAAAGAGTGACTAAAGAGTGGTGATTAAAAGAGAAGAAAAAGGGTGTAAAGTGGAGTGGAAAGGAGAGAGCAAAGAGAGAAGAGAAGAGGAAGATATAAGAGAAGTGAGAAGAGGGAAAGAAAGGAAAGGAAAGGCAATGAAAATAAAGAAGATATACAGGTATATGGAGAGGAGAGATGAGAAAAGATGGAGAGAGAGGGAGAGAGAATGATACTCACAGGTGGGGACTCTGAGCCTCATCATACCAGCCTTCAGAACCTCATCACAGTATCTGCGGACCAAACAAACACACACACTGTTAGAGCCACACACCACGCACACACACAAATACACACACCACCATGCACATCACACACACCACATACACTTGTATCATACACACATATGCAGACACACCACATACAGCACACATCACACTCTGATATACTGACTGTAGGAACTGTGCTAACTGCAAGTAGCATTCCACAGTTAATAGGTGGTCCTAGAGGTTATGGTGAGAAGCTGTTTCTGCTGTGCGAGTTCTGTGTATCCTTATCTTAAAGTCCTTATCACTACGTGTATGATAAAATCAGGATTACCAAATGGATGTTGAGCAGAGATATAAAATGGGTAGCCCAATTTGCCAGAAGACAGCTTTTGTGCAGCTTTCGTGGTGGCTCGCTGACATGGAGGGACCTACCTCAGGCCCAGCTCTGGCCCCTGGGTGTACATCCTGGCCAGGAGGACCTAGAGGGTACAGGGCTAGTGTCTTTACAGACTGGCACTTTACGCCTAGTAGTGCAGGGGCCCGAACCCGGAGGTAGAGCACTGGGAGGCTGCCCTATCACTAGGCGCATAATACCGGGCCAGCCGTAGCGCCGTGTGCGCGCACGGATTGCTTCCCTGCGGTTGGTTCTTGTGGGGTGCCCCGAGGCCCCTAGGAGGACCCCCCCGCCCCTAATTTTTGTTTAAGAGACAATGAACGGAGGAAGGAAAAACACAGATAAAACAAAAAGGTCCATGTGCCTAAAGGCATCCTCCATTCATAAAATGTTTGTAACAACTGGATTTAAACATTTGTAGATTGTAAGTTTGTGGAAAGCAATTCGAGGGAAGTGAATTCCAAAGAGTAGTAGCTCTGGGGATAAATGAATTCTGATAAGCAGAAGTTCTGCATTGTGGAGGAGAAAGTGTAAATTCATGGGCGCTCTCAGCTGCCCTAGTTCTACGGGGAAAGATGTGGAGAGGCGGCACAATTGAAGCAAGTTCCTCGGAACAATTGCTGTGAAAATATCTGTAGAATAATGCAAGGGATACAACGTTTCTTCGTATGGATAATGTAGGAAGGTCTTGTGTGATTGCAGGGTTATTGATTAATCTAATAGCTTTATTTTGAATTTTGTCCAACTGCCTCAATGCAACCACTCCACTTCCACCCCACAGAGGTGAACAGTAATCCATCTGAGAACGCACATGACTTTTATATTATGGCCAACTGCTCGTCAGTGAAGAATTCTCGAACTCTGTACAGGAGTCCCAGTTTTTTAGAGGCATTCTTAGCAATGCTTCTAACATAATGTGTCCAGCTCAAGTTAGTAGTTAATGTTACACCAAGAATGTCAATACTAGGGGAAGTGGGAATATTTACATCATTAAAAAATATATGGGAGTCAGTGAGATTCTGTCGGTTAGAAAATTGAATGTACTGTACTTGGTTTTCTGTGCATTAAAGGAAACTAGATTGATGTTTGAAATGGCCTCTGGGTGACAACCACCTGGGGAAACCTGGAGCTGGATACCTGGGGATAGTGACCTCCAATGTTGGCAACCCATACCGAACATGACTAAAACCCATAAGAGCCATCGCAAGTCTGTTGATGCAAAATCACAAAAGGACACTACCGTGGATTCTTCCCCTAAGTTTAGGCTCGGAAGTGTGAATGTTGGCACAATGAGAGGCAAAACAGGTGAGATTGCAGAAATGCTAGAGAGACACAGAGTGGATGTATGTTGTGTCCAGGAGACCCGGTGGAAAGGGGGGAGTGCGAGGTGGATTATTGGACAAAAATTAATGTTTCAAGTTCATATGGAAGGGAAATGAACATGGCAGAAGAGGGGTGGGTTTCCTGGTGGCGGAGAGGTAGGCAGATTGTGTGATAGAAGTTAAAAGGTTTAATGAAAGTCTGATTTTGCGAAGACTGAAAGTTGGGGCGAGAGTTATAGATGTTTTATCAGTATATGCCCCCTAAGCAGGCTTAGGTAGAGTTGTCAAAGAACAGTTTTGGAATGAATTACTAGGACTGGTTGCCAGATGAAAGGAAGGGGAGGTAGTAATTGTGGGAGGAGACTTAAATGGGCATGTCAGGGCATATGCCGACGGATATGAGGGCGTGCACGGAGGACAGGGATATGGCCGAAGGAACCTGGGCGGTGAATATATACTGGAGCACTGTACTGCCACAGGGATGGTGGTGTGTAATACTATGTTTAGGAAGAGGATGAGCCATCTGATAACATATGAATCGAGTGGCTCCAGTAGCCAGATAGACTACTTCCTGATCAGCAAATCTGACAGGAAATGGGTTAGAGACATTAAGATCATACCAGGTGAAGAATGCATCCCCCAACACAAGCTCCTAGTGTGTGATATCTGCCTAAGCAGAGTTCCTGTGAGAAAGAAAGTATATTTGCCAAAAAGGAAAGTATGGTTGTTGGAAAAAGAGGAGTACAGAGACAGATTCCACAACAAAATTATGGAAATTGAAAGAAGAATGGGTGCTAGGACAGCTGATGTTGATAGCAAATGGAACTTTATAGAACACAGCCTCCTTGATACCACAGACAAAGTCTGTGGCAAAACAAAGGGGCCACCCAGACATAAGTTCTCCTGGTGGTGGAACAACGATGTCGAAGCTGCAGCCAGAGAGAAGAAGAGATGTTTCAAAGTATTGAAGGAAGGTGCCATACGGGAAGAATACCTGTTCGCCAAACATAATGCTAGAAAAGAGGTCTACAGGGCAAAGAAAACCGTACAGGATGGCGTGATAGAACAAGTTTGCAGCACTAATCATACCAATGGGATTTATAAATTAGCTAAGAATGTGAGGGACTGTAGCCAGGATGTTATGGGTGTAAGATGCATAAATAATGACAGTGGCATGACTGTTTAATTAGAAAACGAAATTAGAGAGGCATGGAAGGAGCATTATGAAAGACTACTTCATGTGGAGTTTGAATGGAACAGAGAACAGCTCAGCACTGCAGTCCCAGTACAAAGCTCCCCGCATTTGATAGGGTACGACGCTGTTAAAAGTGCTATACTGTACTGTAGATAGAATTAAGTCCGGGAAAGCCACTGGGAGCTGTGGAATTGATACTGAGATGCTAAAAGCAGCTGGAGATATTGGGGTAAAATTGGTCACAGAGCTGATTAATGCTATCATAAAGGAGGAAAAAATCCTGATGCATGGCAGAAAAGTGTGATAGTAAATATATACAAAGGCAAAGGTGACTCCTTAGACTGGGGAAATTATAGGGGTTTAAAAATGTTCTATCAAGTCATGAAAGTCAGCGAAAGGGTCTTTGAAGCAGCAGTTAGAGTGAATGGGGTTCTGAGCAAAGAGTTCCCAGTGAAAGTTGGAGTTCACCAAGGTCCAGTCCTGAGCCCATTACTGTTTGTTTTGGTCCTGGAGGCTCTATCAAGGGACTTTAAGACAGGACTCTCATGGGAGTTGCTATATGCAAATAACCTAGTTCTTATCGCAGATAGTGTACAGGAAGCAGAGGCAAAATTCAAAAGATGGAGGGAGGGTATGGCAAACAAGGGTCTAAGAGTTAACATAGATAAAACAAAGGTCATGATTAGTGGAGTAGGGCACGTAACTATGAAAAGAAGCGGAGACTATCCATGTGCAGTAAGTGGGAAGGGGGTGGGAAGTAACTCAATTCAATGTTGTGTCTGTAGTGACTCGGTACACAAGAGTTGTAGTGGGGCTAGAGGACCTTTGACGAGAATCATAGACTTTGAATGTATAGTGTGCAAGGGAGATCTTGTGTTAAATGACCTGCCTGTTAGTGTTGATTTTGATAGTGTAACGCTGGAATGTGTGAATAAATTCTGCTATTTGGGCGATACGGTTTCTACCGGAGGTGGCGTTGCTGGCTCCGTTGCTAGAGTCAGAAGTGACTGGGGGAAGTTTAGAGAGCTGTTGCCACTCCTGACCATAAGAGGACTCCCACTTCACCTTAAATGGAAGGTGTATACCTCGTGTGTTAGGAGTGTAATGACCTATGTCTCGGAGACGTGGCCGGTTAAAGCAGAGGATATCAATAGAATGGAACGGAACGAGAAGAGAATGGTGAGATGGATATGTGGGATTAATCTCAGGGATGGGTTATCGAGCGAGGAATTAAGAAGGCGTCTGGGCATTAGGAGTGTCAGTGACGTGATGCACAAGCCGACTTGGTTGGTTTGGACATGTGGAGAGAATGGATGATCAGAACTGGGTGAAGAAATGCTGGACTGTGAGCTTGGGGGGAGCTGCGCATAGGGGTAGACCTAGAATGACGTGGGATCAGGTACTCCGGTCCGATCTCAAAATAAAGAACTTGAGAATAGAGGCGGCCCTTGACAGGGCTGCCTGGAAAGCCGCCATTTAGGACGTGAGACTATAACCACATTCTCTGTGAACAAAACGGTCTTTAAACTTGTATGCATGTATTGTATGTTGTACGTCCTGCTGCTGTGGCTGACACCAATGTGTGTATGAAAAGTGAGTTATGTTCAATTTTTTTTTTTTTTTTAGCTGAGCTTCCAAACAAGACCCCCATGCCACATAAAATTATCAGCCCCACCTCCTTTGGTTTTATGGGTAATTCAAGAATCCAACCACAGCTAATAAGTGGACCCAGAAACACCTGAATACCCAAATCCATGGAGGCCAAGGCTACACTTCAAGACCAGTCCAAAGACCAAGATTCAGCTATTTGGCTCAACTTCTTACAAGGGACAGGGAAAGATGAGTAGTTTTATTGGGAGGTTGTATTCATTTAAAGATTACATCCGATGATTCTTCTCTAGCGGAAGTACCAAACACAGGTGCTCCTTGATACCACCCACAGGACTCAAGGAAAACAGAGCTAGCTATGAGAGGCAGGGAATCCTCAACCTTCAACATGATAGAACCAGCCCACCACCCTCCTATTAGTCCCCTCATGGGATATGCATATATTCTTTTTCTCCAGGGGAGTTTGTATCAAATGTGCCTCTCAAGGATTAGAACCTGTGTCCTCCCATCTGCTTGTGGTGGTAAATTCACTTACAAATCACATGTATTCACTATTATTGTGGTCTCAAATACTACTCACTCTCAATTTCAGCCTTTTACATCCGCAGAATTAATCTGGCATGCATGCACAGTTATATCGTACACATTAACCACATCAACTATGATTCACTAACTCTCACCTACCTCTCTCTCTCTCTCTGTCTGTCTCGCTCTCTCTCCTTGACCCACATATACCTACGGTGGCTGTGGTGGTGGTGGTGGTGGTATTGGTGGTGGTGATAGACCCAGAGCACAATAAAACACTAAAAACAATAACAAAAGAACACTCCAAATATTGCACGGGTATAACAAAATCTGAGCCAAAGAGTTTTAAATAAGGAGAATCATACCACCTGGATTTTTTAAGGGCACAATACTGCTCTCTCTCTCTCTCTCTCTCTCTCTCTCTCTCTCTCTCTCTCTCTCTCTCTCTATCTCCTAGAAAATCACTCTTATTTTTCTAGTGGTTGCAGAATTTGGGTCTAGGAACTCACTACAAAGTATACAGCATATTCTCAAACATGGTTCAGAAACCCTCTTGGTGATTACTGTTGCTCGTACCCATACCTCATTGGGGATTGCAGGATCTATAGTCTATTTATTTCCAACTGTTAGTAAATTGAATCCTTACGCAACTGATTTCTCAATACTTGGAAAAATATGAAACTACAGTACTGTGCCTTTGCATTGTATAACTACCGAATACTCATAAATAACAATATATTAACTTCCAAATGTTCGTAATAGCTAAGTAATTAAAGTGAAGACATTTCAATTTACCATCAGATGAAAATACACTGAGTATAGCTAAGGACTGAATACTGCTATGTTTTACTTTATGCCATGTTCTGTCTCGTATGTTGTATGGTATGCTGGTTTTTAACTTCTCACAATTACCATGTTCTTTCAAACTTGTTAGGTGTTGTTTAGATTAAAACAAAAAATAATAATTGTAGGATAGTCATTTCCACAATGGTTCATTCCTGCACTGAATAAAATCATCTAGAGTTAGCCAGAACAAAACACTGTACTGTACTGTATAAATAACTGTCAATGTATAAAAATAGAGGATGTATTTCAGAAATTTGATTAGTCCCCAACTTCAATAGGTAGGGGAGAGCGGTGATCGTTCGGACGGAAGGATGGTTCGGACAGTGCATTTCCTGAGAAACGTATGGGACCTAAGGCCCCGAGATTTTGCGTGAAACTGCGAGAGTTAGTCTACTTTCATCACGCGTGATTTGGTTCCTACATCAGCTACACTTTTTAATGCAGGTCCGATTTTATGGTTTTTTGCACTTCCTATGTAATATTTTCACTTTATATCGTAAGCTCTACCTCCATGAATATGTCAACCAGCGAAATATGCATTATTATGGTGAAACTATGTTGTATGCCGAAGATATTGCCGTAAATAACAAATGCTGAAGTCGCTTGTGTGAACGTTGAGCTTACCCATCAATTAACTATATAGATTCGGGATCATTCGGACAGTTGAGGGTGGTGATGGTTCGGACCAGTTCGAACCATCCTTCCCACTAATTACCAAAAAATTACCTTATCAATTGATAACATTACTTCTTGTAAACATCTATATTATGAACACATAGTGAAACACAACTCTTAACCCGTGGAGCCCCGGCTAGTTTTGTAATGTTTGTTCACCAGAACCCGGCCGGTTTTCAAAAAATGGTTTTATTCCAGAAACAATAGCGAATGGGTTAGGAATGAAGGAAAAACCACGAAAAACCGCTCAAAAAGCTTAAAGAATGGTCCTACAGAGCCCCCGAAAACGTATTTTACAAGAGTAAAAATGTTAAGGCAATTACCCCCAAAAAACAGGTTATTGCGCGCTCACGTGGACTTTGAGAGTTTTCAACCATCGGCACGGTTGCGTGGGATACGTACACAGTTCCCATACAAATCTGAGCCCTCTTGAGTGGCTACACCTGAGGTTACGGTCGGCGCAATTAGGGTGACGCGCCAGACGCGTCTCTGGGGCTGTGCGTTACATACATCGCCGACGCGTCAGACGCGTCGCTGGGGCTGTACGGGTTAATATCCATCAGGGAATAATATATTTATATTTTATTATGAATTTATCTGTGCTAATACAATATAATATAAACTAAGTCAATTATGTAATTTATTTGAAGTAACATACAGTAGTCCTAATCCATACCTATAATATTGTTTATACAAATAAAGGTAAGGTACTGTATGTTTATTTGATTTATGGATAAGTACATTATCCATAATTCTGGTTAAGTATAATCCAGTTTGTTTTCAATATTATTTGTTTACAAATATGAAGAGGTTAATTTTGATTATGAAGTTTAATTTTGTATTTTAGCAAAATAAAATGTCTTTGAATTGATAAATTCTTGTTTTTAGCAAATCCAACTCACATAATTTTAAGATTATGCCAATTAATATACGTGACCGAACGATCCCACCCTTCTGACCGAACCATCACCACTGATAAGGAAGGTTCGGACGATTTAGAAACTTGTGTTTCGGGAACTATAGCTCAAAACTGAAAAGAGCTAAGGGTTTGAAATAATTAGGCTAAAGAACCAAATAACGAAGCAACATTTTAACATCAACTAGATTATACTACTGCTTAACATCCACTAGATTATACTACTGCTTAACATCCACTAGATTATACTACTGCTTAACATCCACTAGATTATACTACTGCTTAACATCCACTAGATTATACTACTGCTTAACATCCACTAGATTATACTACTGCTTAACATCCACTAGATTATACTACTGCTTAACATCCACTAGATTATACTACTGCTTAACATCCACTAGATTATACTACTGCTTAAACCGGAATTTCTACAAATATTTAAAAAAAAAACGTCCGAACCATCACCGCTCTCCCCTAATTCCCAAGCTGAATAAAATCATGAACGGTATTAGTAGAGCTTTATGATGGGCTGTGCTCTGTATGTTGTAGCATTTTGAAGCCTGTACTGTAGTAGGACGAGATTCCCTCGAACTAGGTACAAAAGAACGGCTGCATTATCCAAAAACAAAAGCATGTCTCTCCTAGGTTACCAGTTCATCAATAGGTGCCTTCACAGCAGCCGGATGTCCAACATTTTATGTCCAATTTGTTTGATTAACGACTTGATATGGGCCATTGCAGAAAATCAAAGAATCTTGCCAGGGTCCAACAATACCATTTCAAATCCTTACTGTTTCTATCTGTTTATCTTGGATGGTGTCATTGAACAAATGTAAGTACAGTATTTAATAGTGTCTCCTTCGTCAATGATACTGCCAATATTCAAATTTGGCGCCATTGTTGACCCAGCAAGCCCTTCATGGGGAACATCTCGCTCGTCAATAAATTATCAACTAATTTCATAGGCGACACCGTTACAATACTGTACCTATGGGACGTTATTTGAATCGGTTACCACTATGAAGTAATAAAAAAACAAATTATTTAAATAAAAAATAAAAAATATTAAGTATCTGTTGAATGCGCTTTGCATTCCTCACTTGTTTAGAGCTCAAACGTCTCTCCCAAACCCTCGTGGCTTCCTTCGTGACGAGCTACCAGTGCAGCAATAAGTGTTTTTTATTGCTCGAGTGTGCCTTTTCAGTCTCTCTTCTAGTCGTCCTTCTTGCCTTTTACAGTGAGTCTTTGCAGTATTTGGAAGATGTTAAGCTGGTTAGGAAGGATTTCAGTTAGTATAGGGTGCATTTTTAGCTTGCGTTGCTTAGCCGTTCGCTTGGCATTAGGATACCTTAGTCTGCTTTCTGGTGGAGAATAAAATAGGATAACCAGACTTATTTTTGTTTATTATTATTATATTTTAGCTAGTGTGAAAAGGAACACCTTGAGATGGTTCGGCCATATGGAACGTATGGGAAGCGGGAGAATGACTAAGAAGGTGTATGAGAGCGAGGTGGAAGGACAGAGAGGGAGAGGTAGACCGAACGAGAGGTGGAAGGATGGAGTGAGGAAGTATATGGATGAAGGCGGTGCTGGTTGGGAGGTGGGGCGTCGACTGACTGGGGAGGTGCATGGGGGCGGTTCGTTCGTGGCCACCCCTTCGGGAATCACGGCGTCAGGCAATAGATAGATAGATACAGTAACTAGTTTTTGCTTGTGGGAGGCTTGTGTTAGCCTAGCTTTCCAAGTTCTTGTGTAGGGGCGCACATCTCGGCCAGTGTGGGTGGCGTGCTGGCTGGCAGTGGGAGGCTTCATTTTGGTTTCTTTTGGTAACTGACTCACATGAATTACATTTTGTAACTTCAACAGCTCATGCCGACATGGTCTTTGAACAAAGTTCAGCTTCTTTTGAAATCTCCTTTGTACACGCGACGCCCATCTACATTATATATAGGAGGAGGAGAGGGGATATGATCGACACATTTAAGATAGTGTCAGGAAAGTATGATAAGGATGTGTGTGAAGGTACCTTCTTGATGCGGGAGGAAACAAGAACGAGAGGACACTCTAAGAAAATTTACAAGAAAAGAACTAGGCTTGAAAAGACAAAGAACTCTTTTTGTGATAGAGTGGTAAATGAGTGGAACGCACTGCCCCAGTATGTGTTCGATTCCGAATCAGTAAAGAAGTTTGAAAGTAATCTTTATAAACTATGGGGAAGACAAGAGTTGAAGTTTGATTACAAAGCGAAAATACAGAATAGTAAAAATGTTGCGTCTCCTGCCGCCGCCGCCAACACCGTGAACATCTGCAGCAGTGCAAGTACTGGTACTGAGCTGGATACACAGGCCTAGTTTGCCTTTTTTCCAGAGGATCTACTGTAAGATACTGTAAGATATTCACTAAAGAAGGCTTTACTTCTGATGGCGTTCGTGACGGGTGATCGGGAGTCAGAGTTGGCAGCTACAGTAGGGTCTCACATAAAACGAGTTTATGGTCGATAAACGAGGGCGTTTTATGCGATTTCGTTTTATGTGAACACAGCATTTTGGTGGCGCAATATCGTCAATTTTCACTGTAAGCGAAAATGTTCGTACAAAGCGAACGATATTTCGTACAAAGCGAACTATATTTCGTACAAAGCGAACGACATTTCATACAAAGCGACGATATTTCGTACAAAGCGAATTTTAGGTCGGTCGTTTTAATCGAGACTCGTTTTATGCGAACACGTTTTATGCGGGACCCTACTGTATGTCTCAAAATCCAAATTGTTTGTCCTCTGCTCCAAGTTTGTCCTCAATTTTGATTGCCCCTGAACCACTTTTTATTGAAGAAAAAAAAAGAGCATGCAGAACATGATTTTGCAGAATTTTCAGTGCCGGCTCTTAAACGTGGCAATACTGTACTCATCATGGACTGTGACCGGTGAAATCACTCAGAGACTACATGTTGGTAGCTAACTCAATTAATGATTCACATTTGTGGGTTTTACCAGCGATACGGATAAGGCGGAGAAAGAAACAGTTGGCGGCCATGATAATACGAGAAGCTAATCCCGGTGCTCTTTGAAAGGAACACAATTTGCGTAAATGGGCTGTGTTCATCCGATTTCTCCATAATTACTCTATTGATGATATAGCTCGCTGGTGTAGTGACTAGCGTCTTGGACTTCCACCCAAAAGGTTCCAGGATAGCGCCCCCGCTCGGCGCATTAAAAAAAAAATCATAAGCACCGAGTCGTTACCGTCCCTCATGAGCAAGGGGATGGGATAGTAGTATAGGACCCCGATGGAAACACGCCTAATCGGCCATATTGGGCTATCTTTAGCTGGCTTAGCATGTGCTAGCTTTAAGAACTATTATTATTAGCTAGCTCTAACTTGTGAGCTTCGTCGCATACGTTTCTTTCTCAGCACTTGTCGGTAAACCTGGAGAAACCATATCTCTCATGTGTGGCTCTTGGACAAAAAGAAAGTGAATACTGTATATTTCTTACAGTTTCTTACAGTTTACAGTAGATCCTCTGGAAAAAGGCAAACTAGGCCTGTGTATCCAGCTCAGTACCAGTACTTGCACTGCTGCGGTCGTTCACGGTGTTGGCGGCGGCGGTAGCAGACGCAACATTTTTACTATTCTGTATTTTTGCTTTGTAATCAAACTTCAAATCTTGTCTTCCCCATGCTTTATCAAGATTACTTTCAAACTTCCTTACTGATTTGGAATCGACTACATACTGGGGCAGTGAGTTCCACTCATTTACCACTCTATCACAAAATGAGTTCTTTGCCTTTTCAAGCCTATTTCTTTCCTTGTAAATTTTCTTAGAGTGTCCTCTCGTTCTTGTTCCCTCCCGCATCAAGAAGATACCTTCACACACATCCTCATCATACTTTCCTGACACTATCTTAAAAGTCTCTATCATATCCCCTCTCTTTCTCCTATATGCCAGTGTCGGAAGTCCCAGTGTCCTCAACCTCTGCTCATAGTCCGCGTTCTTCAACGTTGGTACCAGCTTACTAGCTCTCCTCTGCACTTTCTCCACTGCTTCTATATCCTTTACCATATATGGAGCCCACACCTGGTTCGCATATTCCAGGTGCGGCCTAACCAGCACTGTATAGAGATTCCTGAACATTTCTTCATCCATTGACACGCATGTCCTTATCAGCCCTACAATTCTATTGGCTTTATTTATCTTTTCCGCTAAATGTTCTGAGAAATTTAACTTATTGTCTATCACTACTCCTATATCCTTTTCTGCATTCACTTCCTCCATTGCTTCATACATACTGTATCCCACCTTGTCTGTCTTGCTTGTCCCAATCTGCATGTACTGGCATTTTTTTTGGATGAAAAGGCATTAACCAATGTTCAGACCATCCCTTCATTCCCTCCACATCTCCTTGAAGCAAATCCACATCTTCCTTACTCCTCACTCTTTTATACAGCTTGGTGTCATCCGCATACAGGTATATCTCACTTCCATTAGTTATAACTTCAGGCAAGTCGTTGATAAACATAACGAACAGTAGTGGTCCCAACACAGATCCCTGAGGTACCCCACTTGTAACTTCCCTCCACCCCGAGCCTATTCCATTCACCAGTACCCTCTGTCTCCGATCTTTCAGGAAGGCATCTATCCATTTCACACGTTTCTCTCCTATACTATAGATTCTAATTTTCTTTATTAGCCTTTTATGTGGGACCTTATCGAATGCCTTCATAAAATCGCAATATACCACGTCTATAATATCCCCATCCTCCAGAATTTGCATCCAATCATCTACCACCTTAATTAGCTGTAATACCGTCGACCTCCCTGGCAAGAATCCGAACTGTCTCTCACTGAAAAGTTGGTTTGATTTCATATGTTCCATTATATATAGTATATACAGTAGTATGGTTCCTAATGATTAGGTTAAGGAAGAGGGGGGAACCCGCGGAAGGAACCCGGCTCTCCTACCTCATAAGACTAGCCGCTTATCACTGTAAAAAATAGTGCTAAAAAGATACATAGAAGGCCTTGGAGTTGAACGGAACCTAAGTTTAGTGGTCAATCCTCGAAGTCCTTCAGCAAACTGGCACAGGTTGTCCTTCTCACAGGGGATAGGTCCGTTAAGGGGAATTTTGTGTATGGCCACCCTCATAAAGGGGAATAAGGCGTCCAGCAATAGATAGATAAGAGATACTCTATTGTAGCTTAATTAGTTACTATCTCCTTCTGGCAGGCTAATTTTAAGACACCGTCCTGCCTCTTTTGTTACTTTCTTCTATTATATGATGAAGTTAACCCTTTGGCGCACGATGACTCTATGTGCGTCATTAGGGTATTTACCCCCTAAGCATACGATGACGCGTTTAGCGTCATAAAACTTAAAAATATTCGCCAAAAAATAAGTTTTCGTCTGACGCGCGTCATTTTTGGCATAGATATTAAGTATTAAGTCTAGTTCAATGGGTACAATTGGCAACCCCCTCAGTTTAACGGTTTACTCACGGCTGGCTGGGAAGAGAGCAGAGTACAGCTCAGTCTGTTTTTCGATACTTTCACGTTTATTCGTGTATCTCAGTAACTATTTGGTTTATAGTAATTCTGAAGTTACCAGTGGAATCCTCATAAAATTCCACTTCCATATATTATTTCATAAATGTTTATACATATTTTAATAATGCATCACTTAGCTCTACTCCCACTAGTTCTGTATATTTTGATAGAACTAAACTTAAAGATGCCCTTAAATTCCTCCTTTTCAATACTTATGTTAGATTCGGGCCGTACATTTTCAAACAAATATTAGGAATTCCTATGGGTGGAAATGCTAGCCCTTTAATTGCAGACTTATTCTTGCTTGCTTTAGAATTTAAATATATAAAAGACTTAGTTGACAGTAGCAAGAAAAATAAAATCCCAGAAAAATTAGCACTTGCTAAATTGTTAAGTAATAATAGTAGATATATTGATGATATTCTCGTTTGCAATTTGTTAAATTTTAATCAAGTTGCTAAACTTATTTACCCTAATTCTATTCCCCTCACACAATGTAACATAAATTATAAAGTTGAAAATTTTCTTGATATAAACATAGAGATTGTTAATGAACAGTGCATACTTAAAGTAGATCACAAAGTTGATGATTTTAATTTTAACGTAATAAACTTTCCTTTCCCTAGTACAGTAGTAATATCGATAGTAAAATAACTTATAATTGTTTTTATTCCCAATTAATAAGATTTTGTAAAATCTGCACTAAAGTAGATGACTTTTGGGCTGGAGCTAGGTTACTATACAGACTCTTAGTGGACAGAGGTTTTGAGGCAAGTAAATTGTTCCATAAATTTAATCTTTTTAGGGTCAATTATTGTGACTGTATTCTAAAATTTGACATCAATCATTTTAATCAAGCATTTTTAACTTGAAGTTTCTTGTATAACCTCTGCTTACTTTTTGTCTGTATTTATTGTTTTTTGTCTGTATTTATTGTTTATCTTTTTCTTTTTCTATTATTAATATTAATATTGATGATTTTTTAAATTTATTGTTCTTGTTAAAAGAGTACTCTTTGTTTAAATCTGTTGTTACTTAATATTTTGCAATTATTTGTCTTTATATTATATGTATTCATTGTCGATAGTATCAATTGCTTACTTTTGCGATTTCCTTAGTTTATTTGTGCTATAAATGTAGGTTATTTGTAGGGTAGTTATTGATAGGGGTCACTTGAGGCATGCTATGCTTACAGGTACCTACCCGATAGCACTATCGTTAGTGAGTGTTGTACTGTATTTTATATATTATTTTGTAATAGTATAGATATCTTATCAATATTTGTATTTTGTACTATTGTTAATGTCTTGTCATGTTGCAAATTTGATTTTAAATAATATTTTGACATTTAACATGTACAGTAGTTTCTTTATTCATGCAGAGTTTAGTAAAATTTGCCAGAACGTCCCGGACTTCCCAAACTTGACTACTTCCTTTAACGTGACGATAGTGCGTTGTTATATGTGCGATTAGTTTGCTTGGGAAACAGATTAACTTGCTCATGTAGTAATGTACACCCTATGTGGTGGATTGTGTTCTTTTATTTAATAATTTTCATTTTAGTAAGCGTTGTTTCCACATAGCGATTTTGATAATTTAATTTGACTTTATATTGTCCTTGTCCCAATTTTGGTTTGTTTAGTTTGCAAGTTTTACATTTTAATGTATGCAAATCAAAAATGTTGTGGGCAAAATTTTGAGCTAGCGCGAGTTGGAGATAAGGTATTTTTATTTTATTTTTACAATTCTTATTTCGGAGTGCCCCAATGTGGTTGTTTTGTATTTATTCTATGTTTTTATTTGCTTATCTTCAAGTTCAATCAATAACGAAGCCGATGGTATCTCATTTATCCAAATACAAGGATTTTTTGGTGGATAAAAACGTCACAGAATCAAATTATCGCCGGGCACAAAACTGGCTCTGAGTGAGCTGAGATATACTTAGGGAGTGGGAAAAAAACTGGATTGGAAACTATAGGTGCGCCAAAGGGTTAATAAGCGAGTTTCTCTTTCCTGTTTAAGCATATGGGCCAATACGACATAGTAATGTCCCTCCTCCAGTTTTGGTAATCCAGTAATCTGGTAATCCAGTAATCCAGTAATTTGGTAATCCAACATCATTGATGGAGGAGACACTATTATATTATAGGTTTGAGTCCCGAAGGAAAGTATGAAAACCTAATATTTAGTATTGGGCCCTCCCTCCATCCCCTTCCGATTTCTCTGTTTTATCTTGATATAGCATTGAAGAAAAGCCTCCAGGGCCTGGGAGAGACGCTTGAGCTCTGAACAAGTGAGGAATGCAAAGTGCATTCGTCAGACGGTTCTAGCTATCTATCTATTTACTCAGGCCCATTCCCCATTTTTTTTTCCCCCTCTCTGGGGGTGGCCGACTCAAGACAGAGCCCGAACAGGGACAATATAACTATCTATCTATCTATATGCTCAGGCCCAATCCCCATTTTGGGGGTAGCCGACTCAAGACAGAGCAAGAACAGGGAAAACACAAAAACAACATAAAACAAAAAATAAACACAGATAAAAAACACAAACTCTCACACATCCAGGTCACCCAGGAGAAGACCCAGAGACCAGGGTTACCAAGGTCGCTCCAGCACTCCCCCAGCCCCTGACCACCCGGAGAGGTTCCGATCTTGGCAGGCAGACATGCAGCGGAGCCAAAGCCACAAGCCCTCCCACCACACTTCCAGGCACACCCTTCATATTAATCGTCTCCCCGGGCCAGGCGCCTGATGGACTATTAACTAGTCCAACTTGCGCCCGACCCCTTACTCCAACTGACCACGTGTTCACTCATCTATTCACAATCATTCTCCATTCATTCCTGTTTATTACCACTTCCCCTGCCTGATTTATAGTCATTCCTCTATCATCCAAAGCCTTTCTTACACAGTCTCTCCATCTCAATGGGGGTCTTCCTGCCCTTCTATCTCCCCTTGTACCTGACTCACATATTCTCTTTGTAAGCCTTTCATCTCCCATTCTCTCAACATGACTATAACAGCTCAGCACCCTTCTGTCCACTCTGGCCGACTAATGTTTCTGCTGCCCCACTCTCCTACGTATCTCTTCATTCCTCAATCTGTCTCTACGAGTAACTCCACACATACTCCTCAAGCAGCTCATCTCCATCACATCCAGCCCTCTTTTCTCCTTTTTCTTCAGAGCCCATGTCTCAGCCCCATACATCACTGTTGGCACAACAATTCCTTGATACAGTGCACTTTTAACTTTCATTCCGAGATTTCTCGTCTTCCACATACTTCCCATTGCTCCGAACACCTTCCTTCCTTCACACACTCTCTGTTTTACCTCCATTTCCATACTTCCACTCCTGTTTATCGTTCCTCCTAGATATTTAAAACACTCTACTTATTCCAATATTTCCCCATCCAGCCTCACATCTAGATTCACCCTACAATCACCCCTATTACACACCATCACTTTAACCCCTTATTGGCGGTGCTCGACTTAAGTCGTGCACCAATTTGCAGCAAGTTAGGAGCATTATTAAGGTTTTTAACCCGTGGAGCCCCGGCTAGTTTTGTAATGTTTGCGCACCAGAACCCGGCCGGTTTTCAAAAAATGGTTTTATTCCAGAAACAATAGCGAATGGGTTAGGAATGAAGGAAAAACCACGAAAAACCGCTCAAAAAGCTTAAAGAATGGTCCTACAGAGCCCCCGAAAACGTATTTTACAAGAGTAAAAAATTGAAGGCAATTATCCCAAAAAAACAGGTTATTGCGCGCTCGCGCGCACGCACGTGGACTTTGAGAGTTTTCAACCATCGGCACGGTTGCGTGGGATACGTACACAGTTCCCATACAAATCTGAGCCCTCTTGAGTGGCTACACCTGAGGTTACGGTCGGCGCAATTAGGGTGACGCGCCAGGCGTGTCTCTGGGGCTGTGCGTTACATACATCGCCGACGCGTCAGGCGCGTCGCTGGGGCTGTACGGGTTAAAGGGTTAAAATCGAGTGCAAATGGCCGGGAGTGCAGCGGGCCAGACAGCCGACTCCCAGGGCTTACCGCCGCCCATTAACTCATGTTCCCTGTGTTCTCGAGAGGCCGGCAGTGTAGCCAGTAGTGAGCATAGCTGGGAAAAATATACCAAAATACGCTAAACTCCCATGTTCGTGGCATCACTGCAAGAGACCACGAGTGCTACGTAGCTCGTTCTGGTCTCATTTTGAAGCTTTTAGTGCCTAGTTTTTTGCTAAATATTTTTTTTTCATGCAGATACTTGATTTATCATGCAGGAGGGCCTGAATATGCCCAAATGAGCCCAAAACACCCCGCTAGACAAGGGTTAATATATATATTTTTGTTAAATATTTAATTGTTATTATTTGCTACTTCATAGTACCATCCAATTCAAATAACGTTCCTTAGGTATTTTAATGGTGTCGCCTATGTAGCTTGTTGTTCATTTGTTGATGGGCGAGATGTTCCTTATAAAGGGCCAACTGGGTCAGCAATGGCGCCTAATATTAATATTGGCAGTACGTCATTAGCTTCGGAGCCATTAGTAAATATTAGGTTGTCATACTTCCCTTCGGGACTCAAACCTATATTATAAATGAGCTCAGCAAGCATCTATGCCTCATTTCAAAGCCATTTATCACCTGACTATAACACAGTATCTCTATGTGTGAAGGTGCCTATTCCCTGCATACATGTTATACCCTCACCTGACCTCCAACCATAAACTGCACCCACCATAAATAAATCACATCCGAGCCATTTACCTTTATTTGTTTCTTATTAGCTTTGTAATCTATACGAATATGGCTATAACTACCTTTTCAAGAATGGAATCGTGTTTTCATAATACAAAGCTTTCTTGCAGAAATATTTTTTCCCTTGATTTTATTAATGCCGCAAATTAATGTTAAAATCCTTTGTGCTTGTCTGTGCAGCACAACTACCTTCGTGGGATATATCCGTCCCATTCGTCCCTTTAGGGAAAAGAATTTCACTTTTACATTGAGACATATTTTACCTTAGGATACAGTTAATTACTGTACAAAATAACATATTTATTAGTGGCCCCTCCATCATTGACGAACATGCCTATTACATAAGGCATCCTCTTCAAACACTATCCGCCGTAGTTTTGAATCTACCGCGCAGAGCATTTAAAAACTGAGGAGCCTTCATCATGAGCGCACGCGACCTCACTCATGGCTTCAGTCATTATGAATTGGGTTCTCACTACGAAAAAACTTCGTAAAAAATAAAAACAAAAAGAAAATAAGAATAACTATCCAATAAGCTTTCCATCATATCGTGGATGTACTTGTGTGGATTTCTGACCAGACGCTGATTCAGGCGTCATTCTTCCTTCTCTGCTCTGCGCTCAGCCCGCCCGGACGTGCCTCCCCACGCTCCGCTGGTTCCGCATTCGTTGCGTCCCTAGTGAGTTTTTTCTCATTTGTTTACTCCAGGATGTATCGAGTAAGGTTAGGATAGGCGTAGCAGGAGTGTCCTGGGCTGGTTGCCCGCAGTGCAGTGTATTTTGGGTCGAGTGTATGGGGCATCTATTTCGGATGTACCCTCGTGGTCACGTTGTGGACTTGTGAACTTTTTCACAGTTGAGTTAGTTTGTGATGCAGGCGGCTTTCACTACGCGTTAATTATTGCTGCCTTTTATCTTTCTGATGAGGTAAGCTGTGTTTTCTGACGTTCCCAGCGTATTTTTCTTCACTTAGTGAAGTTTTTTCTGGGTCCCGAGTCAGTCTTCCCTGGGTTGGAAGTTATTGCTACGGTGGTGTGTTGGCGGTGGTTCCTGTTGTGATATTTCCATTGTGTGTGTATATTTCAACTGTTATTATGCCGTCTGCCTAGGCCTAGCCAGCCGCTCGTAGCTTTGCCACATGTACTAGTGTTATTATTTATTATTTATAAATATGCCCTACTGTGTCATGTGTATCCGGGTTTTAGTTGTGTATTGGCTAATTCCTCGGACTATAATTGTTTCCTGGTTTAGTTGTGTATTGGCTAATTCCACGGATTATGGTGTGACCTTGGGTTAGTCGTGCGTGGCTATCCTCATGTCGTGTGTTGTTCAGATGGTGTCTGTTCAGGGTGGGTTTCCTTCCGGCGGGTTTTTTCTCGGTTTCACCGTGAAAAAATCCTGGCCGAGAGCAGTGTTGGGCCACACGTGGTTGTTAACACTGGCTTGTATCCCCGGCGGGGGGGGGTGTTTGTGGCTCTCCAGGACTGCGTCTCTGTGGGTGCCTGGTTTCAGGCCTCCTTTGATTCCCGGCGGGATGGCTGTACCCATCCATATAAAACAGCGTTCTTGTGGACATACGTTTTAGGAGTTTTTTCTACCTGGTTTTACGACAACCACATGAAAAACCTAGCTGTTGTTTAGGCTTTCCTCCCCGGCGATCTTTTACAAAGAAGTGGGGACAGGAACTTATGGGGTTAACTTTTAAAACTTCTCACCCGGCGGGTGCACCTGGGTAGGGTGAGATGAACGACTTAGGTCTTCCAGTTAGTTAACCAATCCATTATAGTGATACTCTGTGTATCGCTGCCTTTACTATTTACGGCGATTGAAGGTTCAATTAGGTTAAATATCGATTCTCACACCCGGCGGGTGCTCCTAGGTGGAGGAACTAAGGAATTTACAAAATTCAATTTAACCTATTTAATTTAGTGATACTATCAGGTATCGCCGCCTTCTAACTTACGGCGATCTTTTGGGACAATTCGTTAAACATTAGATCTCGTATCATCCTGCCCTGGGCTATTCTACTAAAACATTTCAAGGGCCGGCGTCTTTTTGGGGGGGTTGCTTTGTTACAAAATTGAATCTTGAGACAGTCACCTCCTCCGAGAGACTATAAGTGCCATGCTGGACCATTATATCAGAGGGTATTCTTCACTTTCTTTAGCAAAAGATTTGTTTAGACTTTACACCCCGCCGCGTGGCGAGATGTGTTAGTTGTGTCTTTGCATCTCGTTACCCGGCGGGTTATTAACACTGGTGTGCGATCATGTTGGATTAACCTTATGAGCATTAATTCCTGGAAATTTTCTTGTTTTTTCCAGAGCTGAGCTCCGGCGGACCAATACAGACCCGGCGGTAGTTTTCACCCACCAGTCTCTGTCATGGCTACCGTGGCCCCAGTTTTTGCCCTGTGCATTACCCCTACTTGTGCTGGTATCCCTATTTTTGCACACACCCTTTGCATAAGGTGTGTTAAATGTCTAGACCGTTCAAGGGGTCTCTGGGTTATGCATAATTGTTCCTTTTGCTCTCAATTAGCTGTTAAAGTCCTTTGTGATAATGATAAGACCGCGGCGGTAGCGTTGAGAGAGGTTCGACAACAGATGTCGGCCTACACTACCATTGTCGCGCATAAGTCACTTCAATGTGACAACGTCCCACTTTGGGATAGATTGCTGTCAGAACACCCTCCCCCTAAACGTTCCTCTAGAGTCACGAGTGTTAAGCCGACGGAGACTAGTCAGGGTTCTGTATCGTCTGCGACTACAACTAAACGCCCGAGAGAGCCTACACCCCCGGCATCCGCCTCCTCGTCGCGGGCGAGATCTAGGTCAAGGTCACCTCTCAGACAACAGTCTTCTAGTCGGGCCTCTTCGCCGGAGAGTAAGAAGAGTAAGACGGAAGATTCCACCAGTGGTCACGGCGGAGATTCTTCCAGATCTAAGACTAGTTCGCGGTCACACCGCAGCCATAAATCCTCAAAAAAGGATTCACATCGGAAGTCCTCTCGACATTCCCCTAAGTCTAGTGCATCTCATCGTACCTCTACACCTGACAGAGTTTGTGTTAGGGCCTCTGAGTCCAGTGCAGCGCCTGTCCCTAAAGAGGAGTTGCCAATTAATATTTTAACCCTGGAAATGGAAAGTTCAGGAGGGTCAATAATTGAGAATGTTTCAGACTCTCAAGAGAGCGTAGGCCAGGGCCTCGGTGTTTGGCGGTTTGCCCAACCAGGGTCTGACCACCCACGTCCGACTCATACGAGTCACACAGTAGCCGACGTCCACAGGGACGCGGCGATCCCATCCTCTATCCCAGACTTATCTTGGAAACAAGGTACCCCTGCCTCGGCGGGGTCTTCTCAGGAGGATCGGGAGGAAAAAGACGAAGTTTCAATAATTTCGGATATGGAAGGACAAGGGTCAGGCTTGGACGCCGCACGAGATAATAATGATTCTCCTGTAAGTTCTTCATCAAACCAGTTTGTTACAGCACAAGAAATTGATGGGTTGCTTACTCATGCTTTATCTAAATTTTTTGGTCAACAACAAGAAAACCCCACAATGGACTTGGGGGCTCCCTCGACAAGCTCTACGGTACGGCCTCTGATGACGTCAATTGATTTATCTAAGATTCCTAACCCTCCTACTCTGTCACCTGCAAGGAGCACTAAGCCTGCCACGGCGGCATTGACAACTTCAAATGTCAGGGTCATAACGGATGTTAATCCACCCCCTCTAGACAAAGCACCTCTTAGAAAGGTAGCTATGCCCCTGCTTTACGGGCCAGACGAGTCATGGGTTCTTTTGAACCCCTCTAAACCAGAGCTTGCCCAACCTACCTTGTCAGGGGAACTTCCGGTACCGCGTGAGTGGTTTATCCAGGGCAACAAGTCAAAGAAATTAAGGGCCATGGATGCCTTGGGTAATGTTCTGGACGTAAACATTAAGGCTATACCTAGTTATTATCACCAGGATTATTTTGTGTATGCTTCTAAGCCTGCTTTGCCCCCTGCCTCAGCTTTAAAACTATTTTCAGACTGGTCTAAGCTGGATGGGTTTAATGATATTAAGACTCTGTCAGCTCTTACTCCTGAACTAGATTTACGGACCGTCACAGACGACGCAGCTAATCCAGTTTTGAAGGTGGGACAGTTGGGTCCAGGACCTTGGGTGGATTGGGAGGTAGAGGCTCAAAACTTTGCAACCACTTTCACTTCTAAATCTTCCCACCAGATCCCTCAGGACACACATTCATGGTTTTCCATGCCGGTGGGTTCTGCCGGCGGAGTCCCGGCGGCTTTGTTTGCATTCCTAGCTGCCCCTAAGATTAATCTTTGTGAACTGAAGGACCCGTTCACTACCCCTACCCCTACTCACCTAGACAGAGAATTTAGGCTACGAGGAAAAGCTTTCCGCCTGTTTTCACAGTACATAGTATCTCAGCAGGTGGCTAAGTCTTTACTACGGTCTACTCAGGCAATCGCAGACGCGGATGCTCGAAGATCGGTTGAGTTATCCCGGCGACTGATTCTTCAGTCGTCAATCCAATCCTTAGGTGACATACGCACCGCCTTGCTTGAGGCGGTGCGAGCACGACAAGATCTTAGGATGTCGTTAGTTCGCAAGCTACCTGATCGCATAGCTAACCAGGTGGTGATGTCACCAGTACTTACCCCATCTTTAATGTCCCCTGAAGTATGGCGAACGGTGTTCAATATGGCACAGGCCGTTAAGCACAGTCCCACCCCTTCTAAGAAACCTGCATTTAACTTCCCCAAACCCAGGCCTACTACTAAAGCCCAGCCAGGGGGATCTAAACCTTTTCTTCCGCCTAAGTCCTCCCACTCCCCCCAGGGTCAGTACAGGCATAGACAGAATAGGTTTTCAGGTCAGAGAGGACGCGGCCAAAATAAACCAGGTCAGGGCCAGTCTTCGGCCAACACCAGCCAGCCAGCCGGCGAAGCGGCCAGCACCAACCCCACCATCAAAAAACTAAAGTCTCTCTCACTCCCGGCGCCTACCTTAACCCCTCCAACCCGGATGGGCTCTTGAACGCCCATAACAACCTCGGCCCGCGCAACCCGGAAGGGCTCTTGAACGCCCATTGCTTGCATGCGTGCTTTCGAATGCCGCGCGTACATTTTCGATATCGTGGGACGGTAGGTGGCGCCACCAGGCGTAAACTCCGCCACAGCAACAGTATCTACCCCGACGCCATCATGGACAGTACGCCAAATAGTGATTCCGCTGTGTCCGATACCGTGCTTCCTACGACGCCCTTGCTTGTTCGTCGCGCCTTACCCCGACGCCATCGCCTAAATGTGTTATCTCCCGGAGGTATTGAGACGACATTGAGACTTTATGAGCGAGCTGATGCCAAGCATAATGTTGATGATGAAGTCAGTGACGACTCCAGTAATTATAAGTCGAGTGATAAAGAAGAGCAATTCCTGGGATTTGCGAGAGAACATGACAGTGATGAAGGTGATGTACCAGTTGTTGAGGAAGCTGGTTTACCTAAAGACAGTGAACTTGAGAGAGTGAGCGAGTGGGAGAGTTCAAGGTCACTCACCAAATTTCGCTTAAGTGACACGACGCCAAGCCCTTCCCCAGGTAAATCGCCTTTCAAGCTACATTTGTATAAGCAGAAAATAATTGAGAAGGCGGCCGCGGCAGCTAGGGAACAAGCAAAACTACTTGGTGAGGATGAGGCTGTGAGTGAGGGTCAGCGTGGTGACCCTTCTCGTCCGCCATTGTCTCCCTTATCTACCCACGCCACCCAAGATGACCCGGATGCCCCGCATTCTTCCCCACCACCCCCACCATTGCCAAGGGTTGAGGACCCCACACTTTCGGCCTATTTGCCTCCTAGGTCCCCCGACAGGAGACATACTGCTGCCGAAAAGGGGAAAGGTAGGAAATATACCAAGAAAATTAAGAAAAGTAAGAGAGTTTTGTTCGAGGCTCCTGCGGCGTCCACCCCGGCCGGCCCCAGCCATACGTCCCCGCAACTTTCCCCACGGTCCTCCCCACCTCTCCCGCCTTCAACATGTCTTCCTGAAGAAGTCTTTGAGCTCGCATCACCAATACCTGGCCCTAGTGACAGTGAAACATTGCTTTCTGTCACTCGTCGCAGGCCAAGGAGCCCGGGACCTCGGGGGGACACAGCCTCACCTGCCACTCCTTCCCCACCTCGCCCACCCGCACGCCGCCCACGCATCACTGGTTCCCCGCCAGATTATGTGGGGGCCACTGATGATGAAGGGCACCTCTCTCAAGACTCTGGCCATGATTACATAGGTCCACCGTCAGGGCAAGATGACCACTCTGACGATGACTATATGGACATCGACGACCCTCGACCCATCCGCTTGGCCCGGCGTCGTGCTGCCCGTCGTGCTGCCCACCGCCCTGGCCGCCGCCCTCGCCGCCCTAGGGCGCGCGCCTCCCGAGTTGGCCGTGGGCGTGCTGGGCCACCAGCTGGAGCTCCTCGTCAGCGTAGACAAGACCCATTCTACGTTTTTCAGTGGCAAGACGTAGTTGATGAGGATGCATACAACCCTGATGTGCCAGCTTTTGATGAGGTACTGGAGGGTTCAGGCGTTACCCCCAATTTTCCTGCAGGCCCCAATGCTCCACCACACGAACTGTTTGAGGCCTTCTTTGATGAGGAGGTGGTAGGCTATGTTGTCAAAGAGACAAATAAGCAGCACCAATTCCAGGTCCACTTTTTGGGAAAGGTGACCAAGGGCCACATGAGGCAGTGGACCCCAGTGACTCATAAAGAGTTCATGGTGTTCCTGGCACTCACCATGCTAATGCCTCATGTCAAGAAGCATAGGTTGCCTGACTATTGGATCACCAATGATCTGATATCCACCCCTGCCTTCGGGAAATATATGTCTCGCGACCGGTACCTTGATATCCTCGCAGCGCTCCATCTTGTCACCAACCTTGACGTCCACCTCCCAGACAAGCTGTGGAAGATTAGGACGTTGTATGAGATGATGCGAGAACGCTTCACCTCCTACTTCAAGCCCTTCCGCAAGGTCGTCATTGACGAGTCTCTTGTGCTGTTCCGGGGAAAACTCAGCTTCCGGCAGTACATCCCCTCAAAAAGACATCGCTTTGGCATAAAATTCTTTGTGCTGTGCGACTGCCAAACTGGCTATGTCCTGGACTTCCTGGTCTACAGCGGGAAGGAAGGGGACTTGCTTGTGGACCCCCTCATTGGCTTTGGCGGAGCAGTGGTGCAAGCCATGATGGACCGCTACTTTCATAAGAATCACGTCCTCTACACGGACAATTATTACACGTCCCCCACTCTGTCACAGTACCTGCATGAGCGCAAGACGGGGACTGTAGGCACAGTACGAGGGAAAAGGAAGGGCATGCCACCTTTCCCTCCAAAGACCAAAAAAGGTGATGTGTTCAAGAAGAAGTCGGGGCCCATTCTGGCTATCCACTGGCACGACCAGCGGAAGGTCAACCTCCTGACCACCATCCACAAGGGGGAAATGGTGGAGACTGGCAAGGTGGATCGCCGCACCCAGGCCAGGGTGACCAAGCCCGATGCTGTCCTGGACTACAACATCAACATGAGGCTGGTGGACAAGTCCGACATGCAGATAGGCTTCATTGACTGCCTGCGTACCTCGTGCAGATGGTACAAAAAGTTCTTTCTGCATATGGTGGACATGTCAGTTCTGAATGCCTACAACATATACAAGCTTCGGAATGTGAACACACCCATGAAGTTCAATAGCCTGCGGAGGTTCCAAAAGCAGGTGTTGACGGAGCTCCTGGAGAAGTATGCTATGCCACAGAGGGCAGTGGCACATCCTGGGCCCGCCGTTATTGACCGCTTGCAGTCTGCTCAATACTTGACTAGGCACAGGCTTGGTTCCCTGCCTCAGAATGAATCCGGAAGAACACAGCAGAAGCGGTGCCATGTCTGCTACAACAGCAGGGTGAAGCCGAGGTCAGGTAAAAAGTCAACCCTGGAGTGTGTGGAGTGCAAGGTGGCACTCTGTGCTGTAGATTGCTTCTTTGATTACCACTCCAAGCTGGAGTTCTAATAATCATACTGAAATTGCCAAATAAAATGACAATATGTACACTATAATTATATATAGGCAAAAAGTGGAACAAAACCAATGTATTGTAATACAAAAGTCATGTATTATGAGAACATTGATACAAATACAATTACACCATAATAATATGTGAAAGTGACACATATGTATATACCAAGTGACATTCATATGATTAGAACCTATAGAAATATATAAATCAGTGAAAAAAGACACAATAAATTGTATATAAAACGTTTACAAATCATATAACTAAGTGAAAGTGACACAAGACCTAATATTTGATGGCCAAAGTATAATAAACACCTGTGATAACGAATAATCAGTGCCTAATACAACAATAACCTACCTCAATTACTAATAAAATGTACGGTATCGAGTGAAAATGAGCATTATCAGTGACAGTGACACTCTCTAAAGCATATTTGTCAAAGTGAAAGTGACACAAGACCTAATATTTGATGGCCAAAGTATAATAAACACCTGTGATAACGAATAATCAGTGCCTAATACAACAATAACCTACCTCAATTACTAATAAAATGTACGGTATCGAGTGAAAATGAGCATTATCAGTGACAGTGACACTCTCTAAAGCATATTTGTCAAAGTGAAAGTGACACAAGACCTAATATTTGATGGCCAAAGTATAATAAACACCTGTGATAACGAATAATCAGTGCCTAATACAACAATAAGCTACCTCAATTACTAATAAAATGTACGGTATCGAGTGAAAATTAGCAATATCAGTGACAGTGATACCCTAATAAACATATTTTATATAATTGGCCTCAAAATAACTAGAAAATATCAAATAAACATCACATTCTCAATATCAAACACTAAAATCGTCTAAGGGAGATAAATACTTTGGCGCGGCGAGCGGCTAGGTGCGTCGTAGCCATGGCCGAGGCGACGCGTCCGAACGCGGGAAGAATTTGCCGCCGAAAAGCACTCGTCTTCCCGCGCTCACCATTATGCAACCAGAGGGGCTAGAGACCTCTACTCAACGCCATTCGACAGAGGAAGGTTTGTGGAACATTATTCTTTTTTATTCACAACATTACATGACATATTCATTGACTTACAGAGTAGTTAACATAGGCCAAAGATCGTCAAAACACCCGGTACCGGAGCACAGTCGTAAGCTATAGCCCCCGGGGCTGGAGGGTTAAGGCCGGAGGAACCGAGGGTAGTACAGCCGGCGAACCCTTGTCTGCTAACTGGGTCGTTCCGAACGTGTCACCAAGCATGGCCGTTAAACACTTGGGCACGGATGGTGGCACGCAAAGGCATCACTTGGCAGTGGCTCCGGCGACCTCGATTACGTCAGCCGACAACGGCGAATTTTGTTTCTTTAGAGGTGGAGTCACTAGCCCAGGAAATGATTGCCAAGAATGTCATCATCCCGGTCCCCCCAAATTACCCTGTATTCACGTCCAAACTATTTTTGGTTCCCAAAAGGGACAGTGTTCAGATGAGGCCGGTCGTAGACCTGTCTTATCTGAATCTTCACATTCACAACGAATCTTTCAGAATGTTAACAGTACACCAAATCAGGCTAACACTTCCGCCGGGAGGTTGGATGTGTTCACTAGACCTGACAGACGCCTATTGGCACGTATCGGTCAACAAAAGATTTCAAAGGTTTTTGGCCTTACGGATCAGGCACCAAAATTTTGTTTTTCAGAGGATGCCGTTCGGTTTGAACCTGGCACCTCGATTATTCACAAAACTAGTCCGGCAAGCCCTGATGCCATTGTTAAAACAAGGGATCAGAGTGTTGTGGTATCTGGACGACTGGCTGGTGGTGGCAGAGACACAACAATTATGCATAAAACATGTCAATATCATTTTAAATCATGTCAAAACTCTAGGCTTCAAGGTAAATCTGGTAAAGTCAAACCTTGTTCCCTCACGAGTAATTCAGTGGATAGGGCTGGTCTGGGACACCGCCGCTCTCACTCTGAGTCAGAGTGTGGACAATCGCAACAGGTTTCGCAGGAAACTGTTCAGGTTTCTTCACAGTCTGACTACGACACGAAGGGTCTGGGAGTCTCTGGTCGGCTCTCTCAACTGGATTCAACTAACTGTCAAGTTGGGCCGGTTGAAAGTAAAACGATTAATATTGGAAGGCAACAAATATTTCCCGCTCTTACCGGCGGGAAAAATTATGGCCCATCCCGAAATTAATCCACACCTTGCTAGCGGTCTGGGCGAAGAGGGAAACATTGCACTCAATAATGTCATGGACCTCTCCTCCACCAACGGTATGGGTAGACACGGATGCGTCAGGCACAATAGGTTGGGGATTTCAGTCAAATCAGGGGCACCAGGGTCAGGGGCTTTGGTCCCACTTAGAAATCTCGCACATCAATGTCAAAGAATTACTAGTCCCCTTATATTTCCTTCAGGCTCACGGCCCGGCGTTACGGGACAAGTCGGTGGCCTTCAGAATGGACAATCTGAATGCAGTCCACTGTATTCAGAAACAAGGGTCAACGAGGTCAAGGAAGTTGCTAAACGTGTCAGAAGAGATTTTTGCTCTAGCCAACAGTCTAGATATTTATCTGCACGCTTCTTATCTCCCAGGCGTAGCGAACGTCTGGGCAGACGCTCTATCCCGGCGACAGAGCACGACAGTAGAATGGGAGCTCAAGCAACCCATTTTCAACCTAATGATTGCAGAGCTCTCCCATCCACAAGTGGATCTTTTTGCGTCCGAGGAGACTCACAAACTCCCCTCACCCGCCGGGCGAAAACGCCGGCAGGGGGGCCAGACGCCCTAGTGACAGACTGGAACAGATGGAGCTCCATCTATCTGTTTCCGCCGCCAGATGCGTCACTAATGTGCCACGTAGTGAACAAACTACGAGATTATCGAGGCTTAGTCTCGCTAATCGCGCCACTGTGGCCGGCGCAGTTGTGGTACCAGCAATTGAAAATGTGGTGCCCGGACCCGGTATCGCTCCCGGTCGGGTATTTCCACTTAGACGCGATTGGCAACCTCGCGACCTCGCTGACTTTTGCATTATGGACATTCAGGAGGCCAAGTGGCTAGCACCATACGGTAGAGATGTGACAAATAAATTACTTAATCAATATACTCAGTCTACAAAACGACAGTATCAATCACATTGGCAAGCCTTTACTTCTTGGATCGTTAGGACAGAACAAACTGTACCCTCAGTGGCATTAGTTTTTAATTATTTAAATTATCTGTTTGAGCAGAAACGTTTATCTGTGGTAACATTAAAAAATCACTTAACTGCGATTAGAGTGCCCTTTTTAGACCTTACAGGTCTCTCCATACCGGTAGCGGAGGAAACAGGTTTTATGAGAGCATGTTTTAAACTCCGCCCACCTCCCCGTCAGCTCATGCCTACTTGGTCTCTGGACAAAGCTTTGTCTTTGCTTCACTCTCGTCTGTACCAAAATACTGCAGACTTTGCATTACTCTTAAAAAAGGCGGTTTTCCTTTTGGCTTTAGCCACCGGAAACAGAGTGTCTGAGCTGGCGGCGATGAGCAACACACCTAATTGTCTTAGGTTTGGTAGACTTAATGAATGTATTTCCATTGCACCCTCCCCAGGTTTTGTAGCCAAGAATGAGCATAGTGCACACGTGTTTTCTGAGTTCACGGTGCCGGCGTTAAAAAGGGGAAAGGTGCATCATAATTTATGTCCAGTACAAGCTCTAACCAAATATTTGAGAGTAGCTCCTCACAACCCCCAAGGTGCTTTATGGGTAGCAAGTACGGGTAAACGCTTACTTAAACGGCGATTAGCCTCTCTTCTGGTAGAAGTCATTAAAGAAAGTAATCCCGGCGTTGTGGGTCGGGCCCACGATTTACGCAAATGGGCAGCCTCTTTACGTTTCCTGAAATTTTTTTCAGTTGAAGACATAGCGTCCACGCAGTTGTGGGCGTCTAATCATACGTTTCTGTCTAGATACTTGTCAGTTGCTCTAGACAAACCTTCCTTACCATGTATAGCTTTAAGGCAGAGGGTCTAGGTGGCCCTGCAGTCACTTTTGTTTACTTTCACGGGAAAGGGGGGGGGGGGGGTGCAGTCAGTTGACACAGGACACCCTAGACCCCGCCGGAGTATGAGAGCTGGGATACAATTTAAGGTTAAAATGTGTTATGAAAATTTCTCAGTGAGAAATTGTGCTAGTACAATGTTAAGTACAAAACAACGGTGTTGTTAGAGTAGTTTAGCTGCGAAAGCAATTTAGTTTTAGATTATTGGAGTTCCTTTGCAATTTATCTCCAAGTTTATGTTGGGGTTTATTATGTGCACATGTAAACTTATAACTTGTTATTTTTTGTCACCACTCGTTGAGTGGGGTGCCTTTGTAACTACAGATCTGTGTTCAGAATCTTCAGGGTTACCCATTTTTTTGTCAGGCAGGCTTCTTTGAAGCACGCACCTGCCTGAACCCCCTTTTTCTTGTATTTGTTCGGCTACGCCGTTATTTAAATATATTTTCAAAGTAAGAATACTATGTGGTTGTTTTTTATTCTGCTTTTCTAGAGTTATGATATGATTACGAATGTCCCCCTCCAGTCTTAGAAATCAGGCATGTTCGTCAATGATGGAGGGGCCACTAATAAATTATAGGTTTGACTCCTGTAAGGAGATAAAGAAAACCTAATATTTAGTAGTGGCCCCGTAATCATTGACGACTGGGGCCCTCCCGACCGTCCCCTTCCCATTCGTTGATGTATTAAGGATTTTGGTTTACTTGATATGTCAGTGAAGGAAGAATGACGCCTGAATCAGCGTCTGGTCAGAAATCCACACAAGTACATCCACGATATGATGGAAAGCTTATTGGATAGTTATTCTTATTTTCTTTTTGTTTTTATTTTTTACGAAGTTTTTTCGTAGTGAGAACCCAATTCATAATGACTGAAGCCATGAGTGAGGTCGCGTGCGCTCATGATGAAGGCTCCTCAGTTTTTAAATGCTCTGCGCGGTAGATTCAAAACTACGGCGGATAGTGTTTGAAGAGGATGCCTTATGTAATAGGCATGTTCGTCAATGATTACGGGGCCACTACTAAATATTAGGTTTTCTTTATCTCCTTACAGGAGTCAAACCTATAATAGTTTCTTTTTTAAAAGAAATAAGGCATGAAATCAATGTTAGTGGGCCACAAATATTTCCATTGGATCCTTATAATACTGTGTTAATAACACTATATAATAATAATATATATTATGTTTTGATATTGTACCTACTGTTTTTCTTGACAATAAAATTTCTTTTAATTGAGAAGAAAAAAAAATGTTATTCTGGCTAAAATGATGCAATTTTCTTCTGCTTTAGAATCTTTGGTAACTCCTGCAATACTGTACATTGACACATTGACATCCTCTGTATTACAGTGTGGCTATCACTAGATCATTTTAGACCGCTAAGAAAGTACCACTCGGGGTAGGTGTTGGAAGAAAAAAAAATTGGCATTGAGTAACACACTCAATGCATTGTGAGGATAACAAAAGACCTTCGACCATGACTATATGGCAGCTGCCTCGTACTATTGCTCATAGGTCCATATTACTAGAAAAGCCTCATCATTGTCAGTGGTATTACTATAAATTGGACAAATTTCTAGCCAGCCAGAATGATATGCAAGTTGTTGTAATTACAATTAAAACTACTGGAACATATTTACTGTACTTTCATTGCCATTACAACAATTAGAGTATCATATTATGATGATGAGGATGTGAGATTTTATACTAGCCTTCTGAGCGAATGCCACTTATAAGGCTAGGCATCATATTAACTGACTAGGAATACTGTACAACAAATCTATAGTAATTACCACAAACAATTATAGGGTTTATCTACAATACAAGCTATGATTTCTATCAGAGCAAGCCAAAGAAAAATGTCTTAAACATTCAGAAAATCAACAATTGAAAAATGTTTGCAAAATGTCATACAAAATATGAGCATACAAAACAATACTGTATATCTACAGATAATATTGATGCAAAATGGCCGCACAGATTTAGAATGTACTGTACATATGAATTTACAGGATATAAACAAACCTTACACTCCTTACATTACATACAGAATACCCGGCAAACTTAAGGGGGGGTTACCGTTTTTTTTTTTTTATCTTTCTCTCCTTTTCTCTCTTTCCCTGAATTGTATCCATTCGGCCCCATTTAGCCAACTGTTTTAAGACGTTTATCCCCATCCAGGTGTCGATTTCTTCCTGGCGAGCGATAGCGAGCCAGCATTATATGGAGAAATCCGGCTTCGCCGGAGACATTTTTCTATCGAAAAATGTACAAATTTAGCTTAATGTAAAATAAAATCTATATACTGTAAATGCTGGCTTGCTACCGCTCGCCAGGAAAATATTGACACCTGGATGGGGGTAAACGTCTTAAAACAGTAGGCTGAATGGGGCCGAATGGATACAAGCCAAAGAGAGAGGGAGAGAATGAGAAAAAAAGCGAGGTGGGCTCCCTTAACAATATACAAGAAATAAAAGATAATGAAGATAGGAGAGATAGGAATGGAGAAGAGTAATGTATAGTATATAAATAAAATTTTAACCTCTTTAGTACTGTACAATGACATCTCTTAAAGTCTGAGTACTGTATAGCAAGAACAAAAGAAATGGATATCTGAATGAAAGGTTTAAACAATAAAATCTCACTAACACGAACACCTCTAACCTGGATCTTCCTATAAAGGTGGTTAATTATGTAACTTCTCATTATATTAATATACTAGAAGAGTCTCATTATATTAATATACTAGAAGAGTCTCATTATATTAATATACTAGAAGAGTCTCATTATTAATATACTAGAAGAGTCTCATTATATTAATATACTAGAAGAGTCTCATTATATTAATATACTAGAAGAGTCTCATTATATTAATATACTAGAAGAGTCTCATTATATTAATATACTAGAAGAGTCTCATTATATTAATATACTAGAAGAGTCACATTCAACTAAAGCATGTAGGCGGGTGCCCAACACCGAAAGGGGTTGAAATAGGGGAGCTATCCCCCCCGCCAATGGCGGCTTTCTAGGGCCTTTCCTAGCTGATGCTGAGAGAATTGGGTTGTAGTCATGTGATGATGGGATGGTCTATCAGTGTGAGAGTTGAGCTTTCTCTGCCATACCCATAGCTTACTCAGACTGTTCCTTTCGTTTATATATTTTCTAGATCTCAAGTGGCAGCATCTCTTCCGTGGATTGACCTCTCTACTGCCAACCTAGAGGCTGGTAGACTGGGAGCCAAAGCATCACAGTTTTCCTTTGTCCCTCAACTTTCCCTTCATAATTGATAAGGGGCACAGGGCCCTGGGTGGGGCTTTGGTGTCCCGGGCATTTCCGCAACCTCCTCAGCCGCTCGCCTGGGAGTGGCTTCAGTCACCTGGGCTTTCTTAATGGTAAAGCTGGGAGGGTTCTGTGGGGGCGCTTGGTTATGGCCTTGGCCTTGCTTGGGACCTTGGGGTTGCTCGGCCAGACAGCCTGGGGAACAACAACTATGCCTTGTCCAAATAGGCAGCCCAGAAATTGTGAACCTTAACCTCTACAACTCCAAAAGAGCTACGGCAAATGAGCTGTAAATTTCCGCACCTATTCCCTAGCTGATCCTTCCAAAATGGTAGAAATATTGGCTCGATTACTCCAGTGGCTTGTGAGTTATAGATTAATGTTCAAGAGTTTTGGCACACTTACTTGGAACAGGGTATGGCAACATGAAACACTGTACAGGTCTCTCAAAGGATCTGTTAACTTATTATTATGTTTTTTCCACCATCCAACTTCATCCCTAAACTCAATTAATGAAATCAACAAATACATGTGGCACTCCAAGGACTCGAGCCTAGGATACTCACATCGAAATGCCGCGCACATATGCATTACGCTATCAATACATACTATATTTGGGATTGAAAAGGTTAGGCTTTGTAAGGAATTCAGCCATAAGTTATAGTCTATTCATTATAAATAAGTAGGCCAGGAATCTTAAAAAATAACGTCCAACTCAGAAAGGGCTAGAGCAAATGGGCTGTAAATTTCCATAACTATTTCCTGGCTGACTCTTCCCAAATTGTAGAAACACTAGCTCGATTACTCTAGTCCTTTTTGAGTTTTAAGATGCTTGGGGGTCAAGATTCTGGCCTAAAAATAGTGAATAGACTGTAGGTTAGGTAATGTAAATAGGTTCGATCATGTGTGTGTTCGGACAAGTTTATCTCTTGGTATATCTTAACCCTTGTCCTACGGCGGGGTTTGAACCGCTCACCATATCCGGCTGTTTCCATTAATTTTGTGATTTTGATGTATTCATATATCCGCAAATAAATGGCCTAACTTAGGTAATTTATATAGCAAAATACAGCATTGGCTGTTTTCTTGCAAATCTTGAAGACTACTTGGTCAAGAGTGTACTGTACTCTTGTCTTGACAAGACAAGACAAGAGTACACTCTTGACCAAGTGGTTCAGTTTTGATGGTGAAAATAACAGGGTAAGTTGTGTCGCGTTCTGGGGTAATAGCGGGAGACTCGGTTATTTTTTCATATTCACATACTAATATCGCCTCAAAAAATAGTCTAACCAAGATTAAATATATATCAGGAGGCAGCACTCACTCTTATCTTGCGAATGGTCAAGACTAGAACATTGTACACCAAGTAGTTCTTGTTTGAAATGCAAACAAAATAAAATAAAAGTGGGGTCTTGGGACGGTGTCCATTTTTCCTTTGATTGTGCGGCCGACATTTCGACACCTACAACTTCAGCTTGTTTACTCTTGTTCAACTATTAATTAATGCTTCTTGATTGTGGAATATTGATTATGGATTATGCATTATTATTGATTACAGTATATCGATTATTGATTTATAGCACCATTGTAACTATTCTTAACTCAATGAGTGCGGGCTACTATATAAAAAATACGGACATCACTGCGGCAATCGTCATATGACAATTGCCAAAAATATGCGTAGTACAAGGCCTGGGAGGCAGGCAAGCGAGTCTAAGTAGCGCGGGCCAGTCCCATCCATCGCCAGCCGTGTCTGGGCGAACACTAGCGTAACTGGGAGACATCTCCAGCTCCCATATATACTTGGGAATCGCGAAAACCGCTGAAAACGCTAATTTTGACTGATTTAACCCCACCTTTGCTCAAAGAAAAAGATGGTCACTCCTCTCCACCTTAACAAGAAATCTTAAAGCCTAATGGTATCAATCATTACGATAAGGAAAAACAATTCTCAAGTTATCCGGGTTAGTGAGACTTTACTGAAGAAACTGTTCAAAGTAAATACCTGTATAGTTGAAGAAAGTATTCCCAGGACTAAAACAATCATGAAACACAGAAACAATAGATAAAAAAAAAAAAAAAACCTACCAAACTGAGAAGTAAAAACAACAAATTAAGAAACCAACCCACATCCAATCAAAGGACCAAGAAAATTAATAAACCCGTTCAGTACGGGTGAAGTTATTTTTCTTTTATTCTGACTATTATTGGACGATATTACTGTACAGTACAGTACTGTACTCTGATTAGGAAGGATTTATAATTAGACGACATTACTCTGAGCTATGGGGTATGTGCCTGGGTATACAGTATACATACATTCTCTTTAGGAAGGATTTATGATAGTTTACAAATTAATGGAGATAAAATGCACCTCTCGGATTACTAGACGTCCTTCATAAGCTGCAGGCACAAAACGTCTAATAATGCACCTCTCGGATTACTAGACGTCCTTCATAAGCTGCAGGCACAAAACGTCTAATAATGCACCTCTCGGATTACTAGACGTCCTTCATAAGCTGCAGGCACAAAACGTCTAATAATGCACCTCTCGGATTACTAGACGTCCTTCATAAGCTGCAGACACAAAACGTCTAATAATGCACCTCTCGGATTACTAGACGTCCTGCATAAGCTGCAGGCACAAAACGTCTAATAATGCACCTCTCGGATTACTAGACGTCCTTCATAAGCTGCAGGCACAAAACGTAATAATGGCCAGAATATAAAGAATAATGATGTCACCCGTACTGAAGCGGTTAAGAGCCAAAACATGACAAGGGAGAAACACAGACACAATTATGATACTGTAAATAAAGGAAAACACAAAAGTTGTCTATGACAAGGGATGATATACTTGTACTGTACAGTATATACATAAGGCTAAAAACACAGAAACAGTGATTAACACTTAAACAAATATATATATATATATATATATATATACAGTATACTGTATATATAACAATTATTAATAAGGGATAACACAAAGATCATTAATTGGAAGGTATGATAATATACATAAGGATAAAACACAAAAATATTAATGAACAATAAAAGTATCAATAAAACACAATTATTAAAGACACAGTGCATACAAAAATTATCGCACTTCCTAAATTTCAAATTTATAACAGTCATAAGTCTTATCAAGTACGGTATATACTCATTTAAACCTGTATCGAACCCAAACAAGATTACAGTGATACAAAATACAGTACAGTACTGTACCGGGTATGTCAAATGATGAGTGTTTTTAACCCTTTGAAGCTCTGACGCGTTTTAGCAGTGTTTTTAACCCTTTGAAGTTCTGACGCATTTTAGCAGTTTTATTTTGGCTATCATTAGACGATTTTATGCAGCTTAGGAAGGATCTGTGGGTGTTAAAAGGGTAAATACTATCTCGATCAAACCTCTGAATTCCATATACCCTTCCTAATCTGAATAAAATCGTCTAATAATAGCCAGAAAACAAAAAAAGAAGTGCGTCATCGATCCTCAGAGGGTTAAAGCCGTGCACTCCCTTGATTGACAGGGCTAGGGTGTGCTCTTGTTACAGGGACTTTACTAGGCATTTGCCACGAATTGCTAGACTCAACTGTCCAAACTATTGCAGTCTACTAATGGCATGGCGTTGGATAGAACTGCCGAGCCTTCTATCAGCAGCCAGACGCTCTAACGACCATGCCACGGCCCGTGGCATATGATTGAGATTAGCAAATCGCTAAAAAGTTTTAAAGATTGGAATGGGTGTATACTTATTATGGATTATAACTGTACTTAAAGCTGAATTAAATTTAATGTCATGACTTTTGTATGCGACTGCTCAATAATTTGGGACATTAAGTGAGAAAAAAACATCAATACAAAAAGGTAAATATAGGTGGGCAACCTAGACAAAAATTTAAGGTTTGCAAACAATTAATGACAATCTGAGAAAACAAAATTGTGATTCCTAGCGGCTGAAAAAATAAAAACAATCCCAAAATATAATTAAAATCAGAAATGTAAATATGAGAGAGAGCAAGAGTGAGAGAGAAGAGAAAGGTGAGAGAGAATAAAAAAGAAGATAGAATGATTGGAAGGACAGGAGAAAAGCACAAAAGAAAAACAAATGAAGGGAAGGGAGAGACATTAAACATAAATAGAACAGGAGAGGAGATATACTGAGAAAAGAGGAAAAGTGAGTGATAGAGAAGTAACCCCCACACACAGACGTACCAAGAGAAGAAGAAAAGAATAGGAGAAAAGGGGAAAAAAGACGAGAAGATATGAGGGGAGAGAAGAGGAAAACGAAGGAGAGGAGGGAAGAGAAGAAAGGAAAGCATTAAACCCCCCAATACACAGACAGACATACCCTTCTCAGTGGGTGAGGCGAGAGTGAGCGAGGACATGGATGAGGACAGGTTAACCGATGCCACAGACAACATGGAGGGGTACTGTGCTAGCTCCAACATCTCTGAGGGGTCGTCACCGTCCGCTGGTAGGGCTGTTTCAACCAGGGCCTCCAAGCAGTTTACGAACAGTTCCGCGTTGTCTGCCGTGCAGTTGTTCTGCTGGAAATAATGAGAGAGATTTTCTATATTGTCAATTTCAAAACTTTACTGTAGACTTTGATGATATATTATAATGGAGAGGCTGCATTAATAAGTGTTGTTTGCAACCAGTGTTAACAGCTCAATTATGCAAATCAGTTGCTTGCTTTCACATTGTAAAGAAAACACTGATCAACTTCATCTCTGAAGCATGGAAATTAAACTCTTGGCAACCCACATGTGGTTTACGTATGATATGAACAGGGGTAACACAACGCATGGAGATTAAACTCTTGGCAACCCACATGTTGTTTACATATGATACGAACAGGGATAACACAACACAACACAAAAAAAAAAAAAAAAACACAAATTCACACACATCTAGGTTGCCCAGGACAAAAACCCAGAGACCCAGGCACATTTGGGGTCCCCAGTATAAGATTCCCAGGTTCCAAATCTCCCGGAGAGGCTCCGGTTTCCGCAGGCACACCACAATGCCCGCCCACCATGCATCCAGGCGTACCCTTCATATATACCGGCTCCCCGGGCCAGGTGCCTGACGGACTATTATCTAGTCCAACTGGCGCCTGACCCCTTCTCCCAAACGGCCGCATTTACACTCATCTGTTCACTAGCATTCTCCATTCATTCCAAATTATTACCACCCCTCTTGCCTGATCTATAGTCATTCCTCTATTTTCCAACGCTTGTCCTACACATTTCTCCATCTCAATGGAGGTCTTCCTACCCCTCTACCTCCCCTTGTATCTGATTCACATATTCTCTTTTTAAGCCTTTCATCTTCCATTCTCTCAACATGTCCATACCAGCTCAGCACCCTTCTGTCCACTCTGGCTGACAAATGTTCCTGCTGCCCTACGTATCTCTTCATTCCTCAATCGGTTTCTACGAGTCACTCCACACATACTCCTCAAGCAGCTTATCTCCATCACATCCAGCTTTCTTCTCTCCTTTTTCTTCAGAGCCCATGTCTCAGCCCCATACATCACTGTTGGTACAACAATCCCTTGATACATTGCACTTTTAACTTTAATTCCGAAATTTCTCACCTTCCACATACAGTACTTACCATTGCTCAGAAAACTTTCCTTCCTTCACATACTCTCTGTTTTACCTCAATTTCCGTACCCCCATTCCTGCATATCGTTCCTCCTAGATATTTAAAACACTCCACTTGTTCCAGTATTTCCCCATCCAGCCTCACATCTAGATGTACCCTACGAGCACCTCTATTACACACCATCACTTTACTTTTATTAACGTTCACCCTCAGCTTCCTCCTTCCACAAACCACACCAAACTCTTAGACTACTCGCTGCAGTTTCTCCTCTTTATTCATACAGAATTTAAAAGAATTTACCAGAACAACCTAAACTTCCCAAATTGACTAATCCCATTAACCCCTTCAGACTCATATGACGCAGAGGTTGCCAGATTAGCAATAAGAAATAGAGTTCTCTCACTCTTATAATTACCTCTCCAAAATTAGTTTTCTGCCCACAGCTAACTCAAAGACAACTGCAGAGGTTGAAGTAACTAAACTAAAGGTTTCTAAATATCCCTGATGGTAAACAAGGCTTTAACCCCTTATTGGCGACGCTCGACTTAAGTCGTGCACCAATTTGTAGGAAGTTAGGAGCATTATTAAGGCTTTTAAAGGGTTAAAATCGAGTGCAAATGGCCGGGAGCGCAGCGGGCCAGACAGCCGACTCCCAGGGCTTACCGCCGCCCATTAACTCATGTTCCCTGTGTTCTCGAGGGGCCGGCAGTGTAGCCAGTAGTGAGCATAGCTGGGAAAAATATACCGCTATACACTAAACTCCCATGTTCGTGGCACCACTGCAAGAGAACCACGAGTGCTACGTAGCTCGTTCTGATCTCATTTTGAAGCTTTTAGCGCCTAGTTTTTTGCTGAATAAATTTCTTTTCATGCAGATACTTGATTGATCTTTCAGGAGGGCCTGAATATGCCCAAATGAGCCCAAAACAACCCGCTAGACAAGGGTTAAAGTATCCCTAATCGGCTCAAAATCGCATCATATGTCGGAGAGGGTTAATATCACGGGAGTATGTTAATATATGCGAGACTAATTTGCTTGAGAAACAAATTCACTTACTCACATAGTGATGCACATTCTATGTGATGGTTTTGTCTTCTTGTATTTCATAATTATATTTTGCTAAATCGTTATTTCCACAGTGATTTTGATAAGTTCTTGTCTTTATATTTTGTCACTCCTGTTTTGGTTTGTTTATTATGCAAGTTTTACATTACTGTATTATATAGTAGATGGTCGACTAAACCAAATAAACTGAAGGTAAAACGATGACCCACCTTAGTAAATGGTCCAGCAAACCTCCAGAGCCCCCCGAAGCCCCAACTCTGTAATTGGTGAAGCTGTTGGTGACTCTGGTCCTCACAAGCCACCATGTTCTGTATGATGGACTGTACAGCACTCAGGATCACCCGGTCATGACACAGGGACAACACAGAGGTTATCTTGGCATCCAGGAGGGGGTGACTGGGGAGAGATCAACATAATACTAATTACCATTGCCAGTGTAGATGGAGGTATAGTCCGTTCATTCCAGGTTGGGAAGAAATCATAACCTTTAACCTCTGTAACTCAATAAGGGCTAGAACAAAGTCTTCCAATTTGGTAAAAATATATGCTCGGTTACTCTAGTCCTTTTTGAGTTATGAGAGGTTAGGGGTTACGATTTCTGCCCAACCTAGAATGAACGGACAATAGCATGGTTGTCAACAAAGAAAATTACATTGAGGTACACAGTAGTCTATTCATTATCTATCTATCTATCTATCTATCTATCTATCTATCTATCTATCTATCTATTATATTCATTATAATTAGGCCAAAAATCTTGACCACAAACCTCTATAACTCAAAAATAGTAATTGAGCTAACATTTCTACCATTCTGAAAGAGTCAGGTAGGGATTTGGTGTGGATATTATTGCCCTTTGCTCTAGCTTGTTTAGAGTTAAGCGGGTATCACACGAGCACTAATCCGACCAACCAATTGACCAACCAACTTGCATCGGGACGATCGACGTTGGTAATAATTAGCACAGGGCATCATACTATCACCAACCAACTCCAGACGAAACAGTGTTCTCCTAGCTTCAAAACCTGCTTAAAACACGCAATACTTTTTTTATGTAATTGTAATAACTATACATAATCATATCTAATAAATGAAATTATAGAGGAAATGTAATATTTAAATGTTAAATATCGCTTACGGGAGGTTAGTATTCAGAGTTTGAAAAATTGAAGGATTGCGCATCTATGGCTCCTTAGCCTATGTACTGCATTTTATAAGGTGTTTACATAATTCGATAGTCAAGGCCGTGGATGAATAAACTAGTTTATTTTTAGAAAATTGAATGTACTTGTACTAGTTTATTAGAATGACCACCTAACACTATTTACCAATCTGAATACTGTACATTGATAACTATGGCATTACAACACAGAGTTCTCGGTGACGTAGACATGCTTTTTTTTTTTTTGCGAGAGGCTCGCATAGCCTACTCATGGAGTTTAACTGATCGCGCCCTGCCTAACTATATTATTTTGTAATAATCCTTTTACTACTGGTCGATCAAGAGCGTATTATGGTTAATAGGTCTACCAGAGGGACTACATGAAAACACACATGCTGATAACTCAAAGGCAGGGAATAATAATAATGCGATATTAGTCACTCCTTACATAGGAAATGCTTATAAAAAATCAATGCCTTATAATTATTATGTAATATATGGTATATTGTAAATATATATAAGACATAGCCTAACAATTACTCGGTTCTGTCTACATAACAAATGCACATATGAACTAAATAAGATGATGGTTACAGTGTGCATTCGGCGATGAAATGTTTGGTAGACTAATAATTGCACATTTTAATAGAATAACGCTATGCATATTCATCTTATCTAGACTAATTTGTACCCAATGCTATAATTATATTATATCTATGTGGGTTTTATTTCCTTAATTTCTATTACATTAAATACAAACTAACCTAGAGAAACCTATCCCAGTTTATGGTAATCTATCTTGTAACGTACATTATACAATTACTATTACAACGTACACTATTTAAGTCAAACGAATGTATGTATACAAATGAATGAAATAATATAACTGTCATAATTATGATACAGTACATTTAAATTTATCTGCTGGTATTGTGTAAAAGAAATGCAGCAGCGAGTGAAGCCTAGAGAGGCTGCATGTTGTAGGCTATAGCCTAATAACAAGCAGTGCATTATGTATGAAAATACTGTATAGGAAGTCAATTAACGACATCTGCTGCAGATATAATATCACTATATATCACCATAACATGTCTCCAAGGTCACAAATAAAAAATAAAGCATTTATAATTATAGATAAAGTAGACGTGCCGTTTTGCCCCAAATCAAAACGGCATACCCAACTCTGCGATGGGTTACCATCATCACTACTAATACCATCATCAATCACAAACACCATAATCACTACTATTGCCATCATCACTACAACTGCCACAATCATCACGACTACTGTCATCATCACCATTACTATGATCATCACTACTACAATTACAATCATCACTACTACTGTCACCATTGTCACTACCATCTTAATCACTACTATAATCATTGATACTACAACTATCAACCATCATTACTATCATCACCACCATCTTACAATCGTCAATACTACTGTTAACATCATCACTACTACTATAACCATCATCATTACTACTGTCACAAGTATTACCATCATGTATCCTACTATCACCATCATCACTACTACTGCCATCATCACCATTACTATGATCTTCATCATCACAACTATTGTCATCATCACTACAACTTTCACCATCCTCACAACTACTCACCATCATCACAAATACTCACACCATCATCACTACCATCATCACTACTGTCATCATTATCACTACAACTATCATTACTTGTCACCATCATCACTACTATTATGACCATCATCACTACTACTAGTACTGTCACCATCATATCTACTACTGTCACCATCCTATCTACTACTGTCATCATCATCAATACAACTACTGTACAACCATCATTACTACTATTATCACCATCATCATTACTATCACCATCAATCCCACTATTACTTCCATCACTTCTAATGCCAACTGAACTAGCTTAACCTAGCAAATGCGTAGTAAGATGTTTTCGCCCCCAGAACGCCATCATTGCTGGGTGTGGCGGGGGAGGGGGGGCGGGAGAGGTTGAGGGGCTTGGTAAAACCATATTTTGGACCTAAAATCATAACTATTGCATAAATTCAAAAAATCTTTTTTGGATGACGTTCGCATTCACGCAACAAATGTTCGTGTGAAATTTGGTGAAAATCCGTCCAACGGTCTAGGAGTTCCGAGACAGACGGACAACGACAACAACGACGACAGAATTTTTTTTCCAGTGGTACCCACTATACAGGGGGGGGGGGGGATACCAAACTCTGCTTACGCAGAGTTGATAAGACAATATACCCTGGCAGTTGTGGCAATGTTTGCCGTCTTTCGTGATGTGACGAGTTTAATCATATTTTCCCGAACGTTCGTACTAGATATATTTATATACTGTACGCTGTGTACTTCGACAGCCTAGGCATTATTTCGTTAAAGTGAAGACTGAATTGCTTAGCATAGCATAATATATCGGTAAATAGCAATGCTAACCGATTTATTTGAATAAAGGTTGGCGACTTGGCCAACGGTTTTCGCTCACGACCGACGACAGTTGGTTGCTCTGATTGACGTCGGAGCAACACAATCTCGGCAACAGATTGTCCAGATTCCAGTTGGTTGGCCAGATTAGTGCCCGTGTGATACCCGCTTTACAGTGGTTAGGGGTCACGATATCTGGCCTACAAAATAACAGATAGAGGTAGCAAGGTAGTCAAGAAAGAAAGTTACTAATATGGAGGTACAGGTAGTCAACAAAGAAAATTACTATTATGGATAGTCAACAAAGAAAACAACAGATGGAGGTAGCAAGATAGTTAACCCTTTCACGACCATATGACGCAGAGGTTGCCAGATTAGCAATAAGAAATAGAGTTTTCTCACTCTTATAATTACCTCTCCAAAATTAGTTTTCTGCCCACAGCTAACTCAAAGACAACTGCAGAGGTTGAAGTAACTAAACTAAAGGTTTCTAAATACCCCTGATGGTAACAAAGGCTTTAAAGTATCCCTAATAGGCTCAAAATTGCGTCAAGACGTGAGAGGGTTAACAAAGAAAACAGATGGAGGTAGCCAACAAAGAAAACAACAGGAGGTAGCAAGATAGTTAACAAAGAAAACAACAGATGGAGGTAGCCAACAAAGAAAACAACAGAAGGAGGTAGCAAGATAGTCAACAAAGAAAATAATATATGGAATTAGGAAGCTGGTCAAACACAAAAATTACAGATGGAGGTAGGAAGCTGGTCAACAAAGAAAATATATAATTTTACATGTGAGCCTTGGTGCTGACAAGAGCACCTGATATTTTATAATCACTTAACCCTTTCCCGCATTTGACGCAGAGGTTGCCAGATTAGCAATAAGAAATAGAGTTCTCTCACTCTTATAATTACCTCTCTAAAATTAGTTTTCTGCCCACAACTAACTCAAAGACAACTGCAGAGGTTGAAGTAACTAAACTAAAGGTTTCTAAATACCGCTGATGGTAACAAAGGCTTTAAAGTATCCCCAATCGGCTCAAAATCGCGTCATATGCGAGAAAGGGTTAAGTGGCAGTTCTTAGTCCTTCATACACAATCGATGGCACACTCTAACCATGCAGCCTAAGGCCGGAACTAGTCCTTAGATTGAGCTTGCTTCTCTTCTCAACCTCAACTTCAGGTAGTTGAGACACGAGTTGCTTTTCGTTGCCTATTGTCTGCTTGATAAATCTGTCCCCTTAATATGCATATTTGCAATATGTGAAACCAGTTACTACTACTACCACCATCCTCACTAATACTGTTGCCACCACCATCACTACTACTACTGTATTTCTGTTTATCAAGGAAGATAAAGGAAAAATTAAGAGTTCCGGAGGGGATATCCACCATATGTAATTTCTCACATAAGGATATGTAATCCTAATACTGTACACAAGTTCGTATCACGTGAGGCGTAAATTGGGAGTTCCGGAAGGGGTGTCCATCAGAGTTAATTTTTTCCATAAGGTTATGTATTTCTAATACGCAAAATCGTATCACTTGAGGTCGTGTGTCGCCCATACAGACATGTAATATGGGAACAGACTTTATATATTTCTTTCTGTGGCCCCAGTTCCTGGGAAAGATTACTTACAGTTTTCTTACAGTAGATCCTCTGGAAAAAGGCAAACTAGGCCTGTGTATCCAGCTCAGTACCAGTACTTGCACTGCTGCGGTCGTTCACGGTGTTGGCGGCGGCGGTGGCATACGCAAATTTTTTACTATTCTGTATTTTTGCTTTATAATCAAACTTCAAATCTTGTCTTCCCCATGCTTTATCAAGATTACTTTCAAACTCCCTTATTGATTCGGAATCGACTACATACTGGGGCAGTGCGTTCCACTCATTTACCACTCTATCACAAAATGAGTTCTTTGCCTTCTCAAGCCTATTTCTTTCTTTGTAAATTTTCTTTGAGTGTCCTCTCGTTCTTGTTCCCTCCCGCATCAAGAAGATACCTTCACACACATCCTCATCATACATTCCTGACACTATCTTAAAAGTCTCTATCATATCCCCTCTCTTTCTCCTATATGCCAGTGTCGGAAGCCCCAATGTCCTCAACCTCTGCTCATAGCCCGCGTTCTTCAACGTTGGTACTAGCTTGCTAGCTCTCCTCTGCACTTTCTCCACTGCTTCTATATCCTTTACCATATATGGAGCCCACACCTGGTTTGCATATTCCAGGTGCGGCCTAACCAGCGCTGTATAGAGATTCCTGAAGATTTCTTCGTCAAGTGACACAAATGTCCTCCTTATCAGCCCTACAATTCTATTGGCTTTGTTTATCTTTTCTGCTAAATGTTCTGAGAAATTTAACTTATTGTCTATCACTACTCCTATATCCTTTTATGCATTCACTTCCTCCATTGCTTCATACATACTGTATCCTACCTTGTCTATCTTGCTTGTCCCAATCTGCATGTACTTGCATTTTTTTGGATGAAAAGGCATTAACCAATGCTCAGACCATCCCTTCATGCCCTCCACATCTCCTTGAAGCAAATCCACATCTTCCTTACTCCTCACTCTTCTATACAGCTTAGTGTCATCCGCATACAGGTATACCTCACTTCCATTAGTTATAACTTCAGGTAATGACAGTAATATATAAGTGTAAGGCGTAGGGATGTGGCAACCCCATCGCCCGTCTCTTTTTGTGGCACAGATTGCCGCAGGAGGTTAGGACTAGAAATACCACCTCCAGAATTTACTCCCACTAATGTATCAGCTGAGCCCTTTCTCTGCCGGGGGCCCGGTAATGTTTCTTGCTGATCCTCACTACCCCTTTAAGGGAGTGCAGGTCCTACCGGCTGACTTTAAAGAAAAATAATATAATGTGTAGTGTGCAGAGTACTTACATGACTGGGAAGACCCTGGGGAAGACAACAGAAGCCTCTGCCAGGTACTCATAGAGCACCCTCATCTCATTCTCATCTGTAGTGTACTTGACCAGTGTGGCCAGTACCGTCAACACCAACGCCTGGGTGGAGTACTCTGTCAACACTTCGGGGTCCAGGAGGATGTTGCTCTCGTTACTCACAGAGATACGGGCCCCTCGCTCCTTGGCTGGCGGAGACATGTCGCCCTGGTGGGGGTTAGGGGATGCCAGGTTAGGAGGGGTCTTTAAGGGGGTTAGTGGTTCCCAATTTAGAAGTACAGTATTGCCCTAGTGGAGGTTAGGGTTTTTTAGGGGGGAGATAGGTAAGGTATACATGTCAATCTGCTAGGAGTCTTTATGGATGTATTTGTCGCCCTGATTGGTGGTGTACGTTAATGAGATCTTCAGAGAGGCTAATGAAGTATGTATATCACCGTGATTGGGAATTGGAATTATGAAGGTTTTGAGAGGAGTTCATGGATAGTGAAGTGGTTTTGTGGGGGGGAGGGGGGGGGAATAATTTAGGTGTGCATGTCACCCTAGTGGGGAGGTTAGGGGATGGGGGTTAGGAGAGGTCATAGGGAGGATAATGATTAGTGATATAATTATGTAGCCTTATTGGAGGGTGGGAATTCATGTTTTTTATTCGTGCACAAGGACGCGATTTGTGCCCTTTCTGGGATACCTTAAAAGCCTTTGTGACCATCAGGGGTCTTTAACTCTTTGGCTGCGGGCTGTTTTGGGCTATTTAGGGCATATTCAGGCACTCTTGAATGATAAATCAAGCATCTGCATTAAATGAACTGTATTCTGCCGAAAACTAGGCGAAAATAGCTTCAAAATGAGACCAGAACAGGCCTCATACGTGGTCTGGTTCACCCGCAGCGGTGCCATAGTAACGCGGGAAACCCGCTATTTGTTAGCACTCGCTCGCTTGGCAACACTGTTGTGAGAGGCAGTGAGAGACCCGCGCGAGACACAGTCTACCTCAGTGGGCCGCTCGCTGCTCTGAGGAAAGGAGGTGGGCCCCTCACACTCCCGCCCACTGACACTCTATTTTTAAGTTTTTTTCAGGTTTTTGAAGCCTGGAAATTGTTGTAAATTGCCAGGACGTTCCAGAACGTCACCCGCAGCAAAAGGGTTGAAAACCTTTAATTTAGTTACTTGAACTTCTGCAGCGGCCTTTTGGAGATTAACCCTCCGGATCAGGGGGCCCTCATATGAGGCGGTTCGCTGTGTCCGGGGCCATTTTCATACAGTCAAGCTTCATAATTCAGTAGCTACTGATTGAGACCACCTTGAGCAGTCAGTTTTTTTGCAAATTGTAGAACATCTTGTTGTCTGTAGACTGCCGTTGAGATGACATCGCTACGACGCGTGGTTGCCGAGTTATGATGATTTTAGCGGCGATTTTTAGCCACGCTTTTTACCTCATATGAGGCCTCCCGGACTCCTAACCAAAATACGTTTTGCCTCATATGAGGCCTCCCGGATCCCAAGGGTTAAGATACAGGTCTCCCTCACTATCCGATGCCCTGATTTACAATATTATTATAGGTTATTAGGAGTTTGTGTTTCGGTTTTGGCTGGTCTGAGAACGCATCCCTATTTTCACCATTAATCTTAGGGTTCGCTATACAATTTTTCTATTTAACCCTCTGAGTATCGATGACGCACTTCTTTTTTTGTATTCTGGCTATTATTAGACGATTTTATTCTGATTAGGAAGGGTATATGGAAGTCAGAGGGTTGATTGAGATAGTATTTACCCTTTTAACACCCACAGATCCTTCCTAAGCTGCATAAAATCATCTAATGATAGCCAAAATAAAACTGCTAAAACGTGTCAGAGCTTCAAAGGGTTAAGATTGGGTTTTCAGGAATGTAACCCAATCGTATATCGAGGGAGACCTGTACATTTACTTCTCAATACTAAACAGCGGGGCCCGGTGCATGACAGGGTTAAGGTTAGTAAGGTATAACTATCACCCTGGATGTGGCTGGGGGTTAAGGGGGTCACCTGTTTTTTTCCTCTCCTTTTCTCTCTTTCTCTGGCTTGTATCCATTCGGCCCCATTCAGCCTACTGTTTTAAGGCGTTTATCCCCATACAGGTGTCGATTTCTTCCTGGCGAGCGATAGTGAGCCAGCATTGTATGTAGAAATCCGGCTTTGACGGAGATATTTTTCTATTGAAAAATGTACAAATTTAGCCTGCTGTCAAATTTGTTTTTATAAATATGGTGGCGAGCGATAAAATCCGACATATGGATGGGGATAAAAGTCTTAAAACAGTAGGCTGAATGGGGCCGAATGGATACAACCCATGGAGAGAGGGAGAGAGAGAGAAAATAAAAAATTAGGTGATCCTCCTTAAGGAAGTATTTGTATACTGTAGGTCTATAATATATATATATATTGCCCTGATTGTTAGTGGAGGTTAAGGAGAACATTAGAGAGGTTATTGAGGTAAGTATATTGCCCTGGGGTATGTTGTGTACGTTGTGTAGGGGGGTTAACCCTTTGAGTACCAGCGACGTGTAATAGATTTTATTCTAGCTATATTTAGACGATATTATGCAACTTAGGAAGGATCTGTGGTAATTCAAAGGGTTGGTTGAGTTCGTTTGAAGCCTTATTATTGCTAGAGGTCCTTCCTAAGCTTACTAAAATAGTCAAATAGTTCCCAAAATATGATGAAAGGGACGTCCCTGGTACAGTCGCGCTAATAAGTCATGTCCCAGCTGTCATTACATTTGGCTTGCTGTGCTGTATTAATGTCTGTCAGATGTTGAATAGGGCGGGTAAGTGTAGGAACATGTTTGTATATTTCACTCGATATGAAGAAATGAAGCTTAGATATTGATGATACCAATTATTGATCAAAACATACTTGGTGCCGAGACAAGACTTATTAGTGCGATTGTACAGTAAGGGTTAATGGTTAGTGGCATTAACCCCTTCAATACCATCATGCCTTTTTACCTATGGTTCTGGCTAAAATTATATTATTTTATGCAGTATAAGAAGGACCTACAGTATGTTACAAAGAGGGTTTATTGAGATCAAATTTACTAATTTGAGTTGTACAGGTAGATTATAAACACAAGCAAATTGTTAATGGTAACCATAACAGAATGAAAATTCTGTACTGGTGGTGAAGGGGTTAACATGCATCATGGCTCATTAAGGGGGGTCACTGCCTTTTTTGGTCTTTCTCTCTTTCCCTGGCTTGTATCCATTCGGCCCCATTCAGCCAACTATTTTAAGACGTTTATCCCCATCCAGATGTCGATATCTTCCTGGCGAGCGATAGCGAGCCAGCATTGTATGGAGAAATCCGGCTATGCCGGAGAAATTTTTCTATCGAAAAATTTACAAATTTAACTTGCTGTCAAAACAAAAATATATATATGCAGGCTCGCTTCCGCTCGCCAGGAAAATATTGACACCTGGATGGGGGTCTATCTATCTATCTATTGCCTGACGCCGTGATCCCCGAAGGGGTGGCCACGAACGAACCGCCCCCATGCACCTCTGTCCCCAGTCAGTCGACGCCCCTCCCCCCAACCAGCACCGCCTTCGTTCATGTAGTTCCTCACTCCATCCTTCCACCTCATATTCGGTCTACCTCTCCCCCTCTGTCCCTCCACCTCGCTCTCGTACACCCTCTTAGTCATTCTCTCGCTTTCCATACGTTCCATATGGCCGAACCATCTCAAGTTGTTCCTTTTCACACTTTCCAGCACATCTACCTCCACACCACACCTCCTTCTTACTTCCTCATTAGTCTGTCTATCCCTCCATGTAACTCTGCACGCACTCCTTAAGTAATTCATTTCCACTGCTCTCACTCTTGGTCTAAGTCTCTCAACCAACGTCCATGCTTCGCTTCCGTAAGTCAGTGTCGGGATTACCACACTGTCATGCAAGGACTTCTTCACTTCCATACTGACCACCCTATTTCTTGTTACTGCTTTTAGCGTTCCTACAACCCTCTTCCCCTGTTGTACCCTCTCCCGCACCTCTTCATCCATAGTCCCATCTTTACTCAACACACTGCCCAGATACTTAAAAGAGTTGACGATCTCCATAGCCTGACCGTTCAGCTTCACCTCACACTCTGTGACTTCACCCTTTTCGAAGACCATAACCTTGCTCTTCCCCGTATTTACCTTCAAATTCCGTTTTTCGCACACTGTTCCAAACTCATTTACCAGACCCTGCAACTCCCATTCATTATCACTCATCAGAACTGTATCATCCGCAAACAGCAGTATAGGTAGCTTCCACTCAATTCCCTCCCTTTTCAGCGATACACCAACATCCACTGCTCTTGATAGTATTTCTTTCATAACTCCATCCATATATACAGTAAACAACCACGGGGACATCACACACCCCTGTTTCAAACCAACATTCAGGTCAAAGAACTCGCTCTGCTCACTCTCCACACTTACTGCCGCCTTTGCACACTCATACATGCTCTTCACTGCTTTCAGCAACTTGCCCTCTACTCCGTATATTCTAAGTACTTTCCACAAACCTTCTCTATCCACTCTGTCATAGGCCTTCTCCAAGTCCATAAAGGCAACATACACCTTTTGTTTCTTTTCCAGATACTTCTCCACAACACAATTCAGGGTAAAAATCTGATCTACACATCCTCTTCCCTTCCTAAAACCTCCCTGCTCGTCGCCTATCCATTTCTCCGTTCTCACTCTCACTCTCTCAATCACTACCCTACTGTATACCTTCCCTACTACGCTTAGAAGACATATTCCTCGGTGGTTACCACACACTCCTCTTTCCCCTTTGCCCTTATATAGGGGGACTATTATGCCAGTCTTCCAGTCATCGGGTGCACTCCCCTTCTCCCATGCTAGTTTGCACATTTTCCATACCCATTTTATCACTATCTCACCACCATACCTCAACATTTCCCCACACACTCCATCTGTTCCTGGTGCTTTCCCCAACTTCACTCTTTTCATGGCTTCCCACACTTCTGACCTCCTGATCCCCACCTCCTCCTCCACTACTTCTCTTCTTCTCCCTCCCATACCATATCCAGCTATGTTTGCTGGCTCTTCATTCCTTTCATTTAGCAACTCACTGAAGTACTCCCTCCATCTTTCGACTCTCTCTTGCTTCTCGGCTAGCATTCTCCCATTCTTATCTTTCACACCCTTACTGTTTCCCTTGCTACCTTCCCTAACTTTCTTGACTTCTTTCCAGAACAGTTTCTTACTCTCCCTCCATTTTACACTCAGATTCCTTCCAAATTCCTCATCTACTCTTCTCTTACTTTCCTTCACTACTCTCTTCACCACCCTCTTACTCTCCACATACCTCGCTCGTTTCTGTCTCTCGGAATCTTCATTCCCTCTACTACCCAACCACTCTCTATATGCTTTCTTCTTTTCTTCCACAGCTATTCTTACCTCTTCTGTCCACCATGCTGTACCTTTCACTCCCCTCCCTCTTCTCCTCACTCCACACACCTCCTCACATGCTGCACAGATCTCATCCTTAAACACCTTGCTCATTTCCTCCACTTCCTCCATAACTTCCAGGTCGAACCCACCTAGTCGTCTTTCCACTGCTCTCCTGTACTCCTCCCTGACTTCCTCCTCCTGCAACCTCTCCACCCTCCTCACCATTCCACCCTCCTCTCGCCTCCCTCCCGCTCTCCTCACCCACTTCTTTTGTATCCTAACCTTAGCTACCACTACATAATGATCAGACAGACCCCCTCCAATACCCCTATACACCCTAGCATCCATCACAGATTTCTTCATTCGTTCATCCACACATACATAATCAATCAATGACTTTCGTTCCACCACTGTCTTATCCTTCATCGTCAACATCTGTTTCCACGTGTACCTGTGGATCATTCTGTGTCGGAAGAAGGTGTTGGCTATCCACAGCCTCCTCCCCACACATACGTCCACAAGTGCACTACCATTCCCATTCACCTCTGATGGTACCCCCCACCCTCCCACCACTCCCTCAACTTTCCTATCACCCACCTTACCATTCATATCCCCAATCAGAAATATTCGTTCGTTCTTGTCAAACTTCTCCAGGCACGCCTCCACATTCATCCAGAACTCCTCTTTCTTTCTTTCAAGTATATCCTCTGTCGGGGCATACACGCATACAATCACCCACGTTTGTATTCCTACTTTCATTCTCACCCACACAATCCTTGAACCCACAGACCCATACTCTCTTACACATTCCTTCCATTTGCTACTTACAAACAAACATGCACCTTCTCTCGCTGTTCCTTCACTCACTCCAGCACACACACCCATTCCACACTCCCACTCTCTCACATCTGAACCTTTCCATTTGGTCTCTGTCATTCCACATACATCCAGCCTGGCATTCACTAACACTTCCAGAACCTCTCTCTCTTTTGTGCCATCATTCATGCCACTAACATTCCACGTAGCCATTCTCAGAATGTCCGAAGGCATGTCCTTAGTCGGTCGTGGTTCGTCAACGTTGGTTCCGTCCGCATCCGAGGCTGTTCGTTCGTTTTTCTTTGCTTAGATATTTTTTCCGGGTGGGGGTCGCAAGCCCACCGACCCAACCTCTTTAGTCGCCTCTTACGACACGCAGAAGGCACGTGGGGCATATTCTATTCCCTAACCCCCAGGGGGGATGGGGGTAAACGTCTTAAAACAGTAGGCTGAATGGGGCCGAATGGATACAAGCCAAAGAGAGAGGGAGAGAAAGATAAAAAAAGCGAGGTGGGCTCCCTTAAGAAGAGTTGTTGGTTGTTGTGATTATGATGAAATGCAGCAGGGGTTCATGTACAGCAAGGGGGGTTGAAGGAGAGTTGGGCCAGGGGTTGTTGTGATTATGATGACATGCAGCAGGGGTTCATGTACAGCAAGGGGGTTGAAGGAGAGTTGGGCCAGGGGTTGTTGTGATTATGATGACATGCAGCAGGGGTTCATGTACAGCAAGGGGGGTTGAAGGAGAGTTGGGCCAGGGGTTGTTGTGATTATGATGACATGCAGCAGGGGTTCATGTACAGCAAGGGGGGTTGAAGGAGAGTTGGGCCAGGGGTTGTCACTGTATCCAAAGGCAGTCTAAATAGACGGGAACAGGATGGCAAGCGTCCGACGCCGCTCCGCGGAGTGTAAACAAGGCTGGCGATACACTCGGGAACTACATCTTACCCAACTTTCCTTTTAATCCTTTCACGCACAGGATGCCATTTGAGCCTATTCTGGGATAATTAAAGGCCTTTGTGACCATCAGGGGTGTTTAGAAACCTTTAGTTTATTTACTTCAACCTTTGCAGTTGTCTTTGAGCTTGTTGTGGGCAGAAAACTAATTTTGGAGAGGGAATTATAAGATTGAGAGAACTCTATTTCTGATTGCTAATCGGTAACCCTGGCGTCCATACGTGCATGAAAGGATTAATTTTATGTACACAAATCTGTCTCAAAACCTACGGATCAAATTATACCTTGTGAAGTGAAAGTAATAATAGTAGTACAGTAAATGTCAGTAGTACAGTAATACTGTTCAGAAATTATTAATTGGTTCAAAGTGTGTGTGTGTGTGTGCAAGGGTGCTTGCTTGCAAATATCTAATAATATTCTTAAAATCTGTATGTGGTAACCCAGGTTCAAATCCCGGGAGGATCACATGCTTTCATTAATTTCATTGGGAGGTGTTTGGTGTTGGGAGAAAAATTAATAAATTAGATTATAATACAAAGGGCAATAGTTGAAGAAATTTGTTTTAATTACCCTACAGTATACCCAATGTCTATCAGAATCTAATATTCATTCATAATTGAAAGATTGAGTGATTGTGAATCATATACAAATACAAAAATAGTTAATGATAAAAAGGCTTCAGTTACCTTAACATACTCCGTTTACCTGTAACTGTAAGCATCTAATATTATTAAATAATTAAATATCTATAGATAAGAACTAACATACTCACTGAATATCTGAAAGAGCACAAACTATACGCTATAAAGACTCAGGGAAATAGATACAGAATAGTACAGTTGAACAAACAAGTACAGTACAGTAATGATAAAGTAGCAAGTACATTTCAATAACAATCTTCAGCTCAACACTAACCAGACAGGATTAAGCCGGAAATCACACGAGCGCTTTTTCACTCAACATTTATCCTTAACACTGGTCTGGCAGCTTATGAGGTCAATATTCATACTATTTCGGTCACTTAAATTCATCTACCATTAGTCTAGTTTCCGATACCAGTGTAAAATATTCCAGAAATGTTGCAAGAAAAATGTTGATCATCGAATGTTGACTATAAAAGCTCTCGTGTGATACCGGCTTTATATGATGCAAATGTGTCTTTCAAGTACCTTCTTATACTACCTGTATACTGTATGTACAGTCGCGCTAATAAGTCATGTCTCGGCTGTCATTACCTTTGGCTTGCTCTGTACTCTATTAATGACTGTCCGATGTTGAATACGGTGGATTAATTTAGTATCTTGTTTGTTTATCTCACTCGAAAGAATAAATAAAGTTCTAGACATTGCTGGTACCATTTATTGATCAAAATATACTTGGTGCCGAGACATCAATTATTAGCGCGACTGTACACACTTTACACTATATCTGGCAGACAGGAATACTTCTTATACTGTATCTAACTATCTACACAACATCTGGCAGACAGGAATACTTCTTATACTGTATCTAACTATCTACACAACATCTGGCAGACAGGAATACTTCTTATACTGTATCTAACTATCTACACAACATCTGGCAGACAGGAATACTTCTTATACTGTATCTAACTATCTACACAACATCTGGCAGACAGGAATACTTCTTATACTGTATCTAACTATCTACACAACATCTGGCAGACAGGAATACTTCTTATACTGTATCTAACTATCTACACAACATCTGGCAGACAGGAATACTTCTTATACCAGTTGTATCTAACTATCTACACAACATCTGGCAGACAGGAATACCTTCTTATACTGAATCGACACACTTTACATAACATCTGGCAGATATATATTTAGTACAGACTAAGACTAATTGCAAACTGATTCTTTCAAATGCTGTATGTTTTTAACCCCTTGAAGCTCTGGCACGTTTTAGCAGTTTATTTTGGCTATCATTAGACAATTTTATGCAGCTTCGGAAGGATCTGTGGGTATTAAAAGGGCAAATACTATCTCAATCAACCCTTTGACTTCCATATAACGTTACTAATCTGAATAAAATTGTCTAATAGTACTGTAGCCAGAAAACAGAACAGAAATGCGTATTGGAGCTTGAAAGGGTTAACATTACACACAAATGTCAATAATTAACTGTGACTTAACTCATTTGTTCAACTGTACAGTACTGTAATATGGTAATAAGAGTTCCACCTATAGACTATAGGAGAGCTAAGATAAATCTATAAGAACTATACAGTATAAAATAAATATGTGCAGCTGTAGAGATTGTGAGTAATACTGTATACGGTAGGAATTAAGTCGCTATCACAAGAGTTTTTCCCTCAATTTTTATTGTCAACACCAGTCTGGCATCTTATGAGTTAAACTTTATAAATAATTCTGTCACCTAAATAAATCAATTTTCTGGCTAGTCTCTGACAAAAAAAATCACAGAAATGTTGTCAGAAAAATTTTGACCATTAAAAACTGATGATAAAAGCTCTTGTGTGATACCTCCTTCACACCAAGTTGTCAAGAGTAGCGGCCATGTTACTAACACTGCGTTGTCAACCTTCCTCAACTACTAGCACTCCGTACCTCTGTTTCACCCAATAATATTTATAATCTAATGGGCATGTGTTCTTCCTTTATCCCGCTCAACTTCATTAGCCTATATTTATATATTTTATAACTATTTGCTAGTGTCAGTAAGGCAACTTTAGTAGGGCTATGAAAGTCAAATGTTCGTAGTTGTAAACAAGGGGAAAGAGATATCCTTCCCCATCCAGGATCAATAATAGTTATCTAGGTTTTCATTCAAGTAACCTGGTCTAACCGTAAAGAACCTCATCCCTATCAACATGAACCCTAGTCTGTTCCCATTACAGTATAAGGCTGGCAATATTTGGAGGTGAAGTGAAACTCTTTTCCTAATTTAAGGTCATCAAAAACAGGATCAAACCTTTCTGTGCATGAGGGTGTTGTGCTGACAGAGTTATAGACTAGAGCGTGTACCGACTATCCCAGAGCACAGTGGCGGGTGATACAAGCGTACTTACACCATTATCCCGAGTTCAAAGCCTCATTTCCACCCATTATACAGTACAGCGATTGGTGAAGCTATATAACATGACAAGGAATCTGGCTGTCAGTAGATAATATAAAAAAGTTGAACGTTTACTATACTGGGGGTCGCCATACACGTTCCAGTATATAGTTCTGTAGTGGTGCTTCATGAAGTACTCCACAGAGAACAAAGTACAACACTGATCACCAGACAAGACACACCACTTTGTAGATAACACGGCAACACAGTCCAAGGTCGATATAAATGCCATGTGAGGAGGAACACTTTACTGATAATATTTTGCTTATAGCTTCCTTCTTTACTGACCTGAAGAAGAAAGATATACGCGAAACAATGCCAATATAATAGTCATCCTAATATGGTGCTTTTATCCATTCTGTCAACTTTTCAGAGCTATTATTAAGACTGCAAGGACTAAAAGATGCTGACACAGTGCGGGTATACAACTTTGCAGCACAGGGCACATAGTCCATGGGCCAGGGGGACAATCTTTATCATCAGAGGGTCTTTACCTACAAGAATAATCTGCAATACATTTCTCTTATTGTTATAGAGAAAAATAATGAAGCAACAAAAAACGAACGATCAGCAATAGATAGATAGAGATGTCACTTAATTATGATACCCTTGGTTCTTGACTTCCCATATAACTTGATAACCATTTATTGGAGATTATCCATTTCTGTACCAGTGACATCTGTTAAATTATATTTTAGCTATATTTAGACAATCTTAAGCAGCTTAGGAAGGATCTGTGGTAGTTAAAAGGGCTGATTGAGATAGTTCAAAGCCTTGTAACTGCTAGAAATTCTTCCTAAACTGAATAAAATCGATCAGTAGTAGCCAGAATAAAATATAGAGGATGTCGACAGTACAGAAGGGATTACAGGCCTCCCTCATTATCCGATGCCCCGTTTTACGATATTCTTATAGGTTTTTAGGTGTGTGGGTTTTGGCTGGTCCGAGAATGCATGCCCATTTACCCCATAATTCTTTAGGGTTTGCTATATGATTTTTCAATTTAAGATCGGGTTTTCCGGAACGTAACCCAATCGTAAATCAAGGGAGACCTGTATACTGAAAGATGGACCCTCTTGGATGGTACTGATTCCTGGGATTTTTGGATCTGGCTCATGGACTAATACAACATGACACAGCGCGGTTAGACAACATGGCAGCTACAATAAGGACGGTAGAGGAAGATCTCCCTACAAAACAAGTCCATCCCTAAATGAGAACGGAGAAGGTGCAGAGAAACTACTAGTGGACTCGGTGCTCCGGTCAACACAAATGAGTCAACTAGAAAAATATCTGAAATGTACAATATTAAAACAGTGGGGAGGGGAGTGGGGGGGGGGGGGGAGTGTAGGGGTCAGGCACATAAGTATACGGGAGGAGTTATGCCAACTTCTTTATAGTAAATACCTTGTGTTGTTAACCCACTGAACCCCAGCTAGTTAATAATAAATGTACCACCCAGGACCAGAGGGTTGTCAAAAAAAAAAAAAAAAAATCCAGAAAACACCAGGAATGGGTTAGAAATGAAGGAAAACCCACAAAAAAACGATCCCCTAGGACCTAGGTCATTAAGGGGTCCTATGGTGCGCCCGAAAGTCGGAATTAACATGGGGAAATGGGTAGGCAAAACCAGGCAAAAACAAGTTTTTGCACGCTCACGCACACACGGTTGGACTTTCAGAGTTTTCAACCATCGGCATTGTTACGTGGGATACTTACACAGTTCCCATACAAATCTGAGAGCTCTAGGTGCCATAGGACCGGAGTAATTAAACCCTGACGCAACATATGCATCCTGGGGTTGAGGGTAAAATACATTGTCGATGCACTGTTTGCGTCGCTGGGGTTCAGTGGGTTAATGGACACTATTTGAGCTAGTCTTATGTATGTGATCTATGATATATGAAATATACCTCCGGATATGTACAGTACAGTATATGCAACACCTATGTATGTGATATACTGCATTAAATAAGCCATGTCCCATCTTCAAAACTTCACATTAATTTCCCTCCTGAACCACACTGAACAAACTGTATCATAAAGGCTTTGTTAACCCATACTGTACCGGTGACATCCTTTTAACTATATTCTGGATACTGTTAGACGATTTTGTTCAGTTTAACCCTTCCTGCCAGGGTGTCATTTTAAAAGGACACACCTTGCGAAGGCCCGGAGCCCGGGTGTCCTTTTAAAATCCGTAAGCTTGAAAGCTTCCTTAAGCGTGCTTTGAAAGCCACGCGGCGAAACGTTTGTAAACAAACCAGATCGGAGCGCCGTCAAGCCTTAACAACAAGAAGGAGAAGTCCGACCTTGTCCGCCATTACCAGTTAGAGTGAAAATTAGTCTCCCAAAGTGTCCGATATTGCTAAATTCGCGGAAAAATTGCCAAAACTCTCTCCACAGAAATTGTCATCACAACTCAACCAGTTAACCTAGAGAGCTCTACTTAACACCAGTCTATAGATACAAAACAGGGCTACATTTTGAGATTATGTGAATTCTCTAATAGTTAAAATAACAAAAATAGGCCTATGTTTACATACACTTTTGATATTAGTGTGAATTCTCTAGTAGTTAAAATAACAAAAATAGGCCTATGTTTACATACGTTTTTTGGCCATATCACCCGGAATGGAGTGCCGTCATTTAGAAAGCCAGCTCGGGGGGGTGGAGAGTTAAAAGAGGGCCTCAAGCAATTAACAGGCTTTGAAATATCTCACTTAGCCTTTTTTATGACCACAAATCCTTCGTAAACTGCATACAATCGTCTAAATATAACTAGAATAAAATAAAAAGGACGTCGCCGGTACATTAGGTGTTAAGGATAGTTTCTTTGTGTCTATGTGGCGCAATGCATAAGTGTGTTGATTTTCGGTGTGAGCGTCCTGGGTTCGAATCCCCGGACTACCATATGTGTTTGTTAATTTCATTAATCGAGTTTAGGAGTTGTTGTTGTTGTTGTTGTTGTTCCCCAAGCTGCCTGGCTGAACAGCCCCAAGGCCCCGAGCACGGCCAAGGCCATAACCGAGCGCCCCCACAGAACCCCCCTCCTGCCGACCACAATAAAGCCTGGGTGACCGAAGCCACTCCATGGCGGGAAGCTGAGGAGGGTGTGGAAACGCCCGGGAAACCAAAGCCCCACCCAGGGCCCTGTGCCCCTCAGCAATTATGAAGAGAAAGTTGAGGGGCAAAGGAAAATTGTGACGCTTTGGCTTCCAATCTGCCAACCTCTATGTTGGCAGATTGGGAGGTCAATCCACGGAAGAGACGCCGTCACTTGAGATCTAGAAAATATATAAGTAAAAGGAACAGTCAAAGTAAGCTCTGGGTACGGCAGAGATCGCTCAGTTCTCACTCTGATAGACCAGCCCATCACCACATGACTAGAACCCAATCCTCTCAGCATCAGCTAGGAAAGGCCCTAGAAAGCCGCCTTTGGCGGGGGGATAGCTCCGCTATTTCAACCCATTTCGGGGTTGGGCACCCGCCTCGAGTTTAGGAGTAAAGTTGGTTAGTGGAGAGAACATAATAATTATAACTAAATTGATAATCAAAGTCAAAATTATGTAAGCAGGACATGACTATTAACCACGACTGCACATACAACATTGGATGGCTAACAAAATACACTGCCAGGAACGTAACATGGCAAATATTAACCCCTTCTTTACCGGCGACATTTTTTAAATTTTATTCTTGTCATTTTTAGAAGATTTTGTTCAGTTTAAGAATGATCTGAGGTAGTAAAATGAGTTAAGTGACATAGATCGAAGCCTATTAATTGTTGGAAGCCTTTTTTAACTAACAAATCATCTAATTGCAGCTAGAAAAAAAGTTATAATGACGTCATCGGTACGGAAGGGGTTAAAAACAAGTAGCATAATTCTCCCTATGAACCCTATAAGACTGATCGGGCAGTGCCAAAGGATGAGGGAAAGGGGGGGAAGGAGATACCAACGAGGAGGATAATAATAATAATAATAATAATAATAATAATACGGTAATAATAATAATAATAATAATAATAATAATAATAATAATAATAATAATAAAAATAATAATAATAACACTATAGGTAACGCCAACAAACTTGACTAATATTATGACACCTTAACTTCTTATAACTCAAAATTAATTAAAGCAATCGGGCTGACGTTTCTACCATTTGTGAAGAGTCCACCAGGAATTACGTGTGGATAATTACAGCCAGTTTACTTCAGACCCTTTTAAGTTACAAAGAGGTCAGGGATCGAGATAATTGTCAAGTTCGTTGGCGCTAACACTAATACATGGTACATATATAAAACTTGGTTAAACTTGTGCAGAGAGAGGGGTAGGCCATCCAACATCCAGAGGCAAATAACACATGTAAAGTGTTGCTAGGAAGTGTACTGTTTTAGTGTCCATCCATTCCACCAACACCATCAAGTCACACACAATAAGTCAAACAAACTTGATAAATTTAAGGGGGGTCACCAGCTTTTTTTTTATTATATTTTTCTTCCTTTCTCTCTTTCCCTGGCTTGTATCCATTCGGCCCCATTCAGCCAACTGTTTTAAGACGTTTAACCCCATCCAGGTGTCAATTTCTTCCTGGCGAGCGATAGCAAGCCAGCATTGTATGGAGAAATCCGGCTTTGCCGGAGACATTTTTCTATCAAAAAATTTACAAATTTAGCTTGCTGTCAAAACAAAAATATATATATGCTGGCTCGCTACCGCTCGCCAGGAAAATATTGACACCTGGATGGGGGTAAACGTCTTAAAACAGCAGGCCGAATGGATACAAGCCAAAGAGAGAGGGAGATAAAGAGAAAAAAAAAGCGAGGTGGGCTCCCTTAACCACCATTTGAGGAGCACTTTAATGACACCATTCCACATACACTTTCTTCTGATCAATGATATACATCAAAACAAACTTGTTATGTAAAGACCAGGTCAAATTTATGCTCCAGAAAAGGCTGGCAATTACGTAAATGATACACCTTTTTTTAATCAACTAGAATAATGTTGATCGATCTTTCATTACAATGTAAATAATGCTAAAATTATTGCTGTGGAAACTTCCGATTTATTTACGCTTTTATTTTGTTAGGTGAGTTGGAACTTAGTGGTTTTGATGGAATTGGTGGAAGCAATGTCACTTAAGAAGCACAAAATCCAGCAATAGGATATGAGAGAGGTGCAGGTACGAGAAAGTGGTCCTCCCTTGCAAGTAGCTGGAGGAAAAGGAGGAGGAAGGTTGTACTAATCAAGGAACCATCCAACATTGAGAGGTGAACAATAATAAACAAACAACATGGCGTAGAGTGGGTACATCCGAGCAGTCCTCCGACGTGAGGTGTATAAAGGTGCGCTGGTGGGATGGAGAACCTTCGCAAACAAATCCAAATGCTACACAGGTTTCTAACAACATCCAAAGGCAGAAAATATAAAATGGATCACATGTAGATTATCAACCTAGAGTGTTCTGCCCTTACTACAGAAGCTAACTAATTTACCTAAACCATAAACTAATCTAATCTGTTGAAGATTAGACTAGAATAGGGTTGGTTAATAGTTTCCCTAGTATGGTCTGTGAATATCTAGGGTTGGAACTTTTCAATGTGACCCAACACAAGAGATGAAAGGGAAGAGTGATGCTGCACCAGGCTAACAATGACACGCGATCAGTTCCCTGGTTACTCAAACAACTAAACATTTGTCACACTCCAGTACAAACCAAACACTTTTTTTATGCTAAATGTTTTACCATTTGTTTCCTTAATTGTGGCTTTACAACTAGCCCTACATCTTCCACAGCAAAGAACAAAACTATTTTTTTTTCTAGATAATTCTCAAAAAATATTTAGGGTGCATCTTATGTGATAGAGTGTCAGAAAATATGGTTAGGCTACTGTATGTTAATTAAACTCCTGGCACTGATCACTGGTCTGGCACTAACTACAGCATCAAAATGTGTTTGTGGAGAAGAGAGAGAGTGAGAAAGAAAATCTTCGTGGAGCAAAGATAGTTCTTTGTACTAAGAGATGGAGCATCCAGGGGGTGCAGTGTTTTTAAAATATCAAAAACTAAACGGTGTCAGGACCAAGTTCGAGAAAATAAATAGGGGTTCAAAACGGCAAGGAAGGGATGCAACTGTGCGAGAGAGAAGTGGAACCTCCCGGAACAGAGAGTGAGAAGACGGAGTGGCAAGACAAGGGGTGAGGCGAGGCACGGTGGGGGGCATGGGGCAGGAGGGACTTACTGTAAGCCCCCCTGCAACAAGACCCTACTTCCACATGCCATCTAAAAGGGCAGTTATACCATGTTTGCTTACAGTAGCTGCTGTATTCATACCTTGCCATGTAAACCATCATGTATGCTTCATGCAGAGGATATCTACTAAAATTGACTTATGCATAAGATCTGTATCATGAATCATACAGTAGCCATCACTAAGGCACTTCCATTGGTTGGACAGGTATAGTGTAATCTAGCAATGTGTATTTAATACAGATTAATTGTATGCATTTTGTTAGAAACGTATTTGTTGTCAAATCCAGCAACTCTCCTTCTAATTGATACTGAATAGTTTTGAGATTGAGGATCTTGACAGAACTGTTTGTTGATATTGTATAGCATTGTGCATCTGGTAGAACTATTTTAATATATTACATTCTTGTAATTGTAATGTGTTTGTTGATATTGATCTATAGTTTTATGAACTCTGGCAACTCTGTGTCTATGAATATTGCAGTTTCATGAAAATTGGCAGAGCTGTGTTAAGAGGAAATATGTAGCTTTTGAAATCTATCAGCACAGCATTCATCGACATTGTATGACTGAAATCTGACAGAACGGTGATTGTTGATATTGTGTAACCGTGAAATATGTTAAAAACTGAATGCTAACAATATATAATTGTGCAATCTGGCATCACTGTTTGTCCAATGTCAAAGTCAAAAAATATATTCGCCTTATTTAAAGAAAATTACATGGCTTGGATATATTTTCATGAATTAGATATTATTTATGAGCTCTAATGTTATTATATTAACATTAATTACTATTGGTAGACATCACACATATCATAGCTGCTTTGGGTTTTCAACTTTAGTGATAAAATCAATCTTTATATAAACTAGGACCATACTCAAATCATTAGACTTTGAATCTTGTGCTTCATGGTACAGTATATAATAATTGAGCATTGAGTAAAAATATATAATTTCTATGTTTAAAGTTAATCTTGTTATTGATAATCTTAACTTCATTTGATAATTAATTCTTTGACATTGAATAACTGTGAAATATGCTAGAGATGTGTTTGTTGACTAACTAAGCTATAGTATCCAAGTAAAGGTACTACAGTATATGCAGAAAATTAGCCTCTCAGAATGATATTACTGTAATCTATAAAATCACTACTACCATACATATAACACAGTTGTATGTGAACATATTGATAGTGACCTCCAACGTTGGCAAAATACCAATCATGAGTGAACAAACAGTACTGCCAAATATCACAAAACCAATGGAAATGCAAAAATTAAGACAAGTGCATAACAGGAGATATAAGTAAAAGTTAGCATAATACAGTACACAACATGGCAGCTAAGATATACAAACACAGTGTAATGCTCCCTACAGAGGACTCCATTCCCCGCACCACCTAATGACGTGCAGAGAAACAAATGTATCATGTTGGAAATCCTCACACTAATCTCACAAGACATATTGAAGAAAAGATTTTAATGAATTGTCAATAAACATGTTGAAAAAAATCCAATATTACTGTATATAAAATTATAGACAATTTGCAGAGCTTCATTATGATTGGTTTGATTATAATGATGCTGATATTGTTTAATGTATTTGCTCATTGTAAACGAAACAATACTTTTAACATTTATTGAATCACAATGTCACCGAGATATAAAACAGTTCACTTCTTTTTTCATAGTTCTTTGTTTCCTTGTGCCTTAACATCTGTGTCAAAATAATTATGACAACAATAACATACATACACCCAGACTATTGAAAATATAATTAACTGACAATGTGCCTCAAGTTAACACATTGCAAGACTTGTGAAAACTGGTGTTGATCAACATAAAAAAGTGGCACCAAGAATCTGATTTGACTAATAGTCTCTGGCAATGTACATTATGAATCATACAACAATGTAAACTCTAACAGGAGATACTCCTCCCACACCCTTACATTCTGTTTCATAAAGTTTGGTGTTGCTTATATTGTACAGTGAATGTAAAACTCAGTATCTTAAGTCTTTTGTCTGGATGTACAGTATGTTGTCCTGATAATGATGATCTAGACATAGCAAAGACTATTGAAGTACAGTACAATGAACTTATTTATTGAAAATACCTGTATGCTTGTAGAAAAAAGAGCTGTATAGCTCATAGCTATTAATTTATTATGCCAAGTGAGTTGGTTGAGGAGAGAAAGTCCAACACAACACTACTTTGTTTCACCACCCGACCGCTTGACTCTTTACCTTGGGCGTGGGCATGGAGGACGACCTCTGAGTTTTAAACGGTGGCGGTCGCATGTTATGAGGGTCAAGATCAAGGGAGTGCCACGTCTTGGGGTCGCCTCGTGTGGCCAGGTGTTGTGCGCTGCCTACCTTCCCACCACCACCTCCACCACCACCACCACCACCAACACTACCACCACCACCACCACCACCACTTAGACCAGCTCCTAGCATGTTACCCTGGATGAGGCAACCCAGTGTTAGCTACCGCCAATTTTAATCTAACATACCAAAACATTTAATACCACATTATAACAATCACTCAGATTAGCAGACCAATGTTAGCTACAACTGTTTTTAGTCTATCATACCATACCACTCGCTACCAACCACACCTTAACACATTACACATCACCCTAAATTGATGAAATATGCAAGAAAATTTAATGGAGGACTAAGTAAGATTATGTGTTTGAGAGAAGAATAATCTTAATAGGGAGATATTAATAGTGTACATTAGACTGTATTCAGTGGGGACTTCCGAGATAATATAAAATATAAGTGTATTTCTACCAGACAGTTCACACTATAGTGCCGGTATGTAAAACTTGGAAAAAGTAAAGTGAGATACATGCATACATATACTGTACTGTCATAAGTGAAAAATCTATAGAGTACAGTTTTAGTTTTATGTCCTAATGGCAAAAATATAAACTGTGGATATGAAAAGAGTTTACGAGAAAGGATACATAGGTATTAGAAGCATCAGTGAGGAGAAGCACACGAGTATGACTATATGAAATAATGGATGAGGATATGCGAGTTAAGAGAAGCATGTTAACCCCTTCTGTACCGGCGACGTCTTTTAAAGTTAATTCTGGCTACTATTAGACGACTTTATTCAGTTTCAATAGGGCTATGTGGAGTGTATGGGAAGCGAGAGAATGACTAAGAGAGTGTACAAGAGTGAGGAGGAAGGAAAGAGAGGGAGAGGTAGACCGAGACAGAGGTAGAAGGATGGAGTTAAGAAGTATATGCGTGAAAGCGGTGCTGAATGGGAGGAGGGGCATCGACTGACTGGGGACAGAGGTGCATGGGGGCGTTTAGTTCGTGGACCACGGCATCCGGCAATAGATAGATAGAGAAAAGGGCCTCCAGCAATTAACAGGCTTTAAACTATCTCGCTCAACCATTTTCACTACCACAGATCCTTCTTAAGCTGCACAACATCGTCTTAACATGGCTAGAATGCAATAAAAAAGACCGCCAGAACAGAAGGGGTTAACATACATGGAGGGAGTCTCAAAGAAATACTGTAGACAGAAAGATATGGGAAATCTGACATCACTGTGTTTGTTGTTGTTGTCATTATAGTTCCCCAGACTGTCTGCCCGAACAGTCCCGAGTCTGGTAGACCGAAGCTATCCAGATACTCGGTCAGGGTGTGATGAGATTTGTCTCTGAGAGGGCAGCAGGGGAGGGAACCATCAGCCCACGGGCTTGCACCCCCGGGCCAATGCCCAAAACGTCTGCAGCCCCCCTTGCTGTGCCACCCAATCGGGCAATCTCGCCAGCACCTACAAGGAGAAGTAGTACAGCAAAAGATACAGATAGAAATGGCTAAGGTTGGGTAGAGGATGCCAAACCTCACTCTGGATAGGACCAGACCTCACCAAACTGTGTTTGTTAACCCTTTTGCTGCGGCTATGTTTGGGATATTTAGGGCATATTCAGGCACTCCTGAATGATAAATCAAGCATCTGCATTAAATGAAGTGTATTCTGCCGAAAACTAGACGAAAATAGCTTCAAAATGAGACCAGAACGGGCCCCGTACGTGGTCTGGTACACCCGCAGTGGTGCCAGTGAAACGCGGGAAACCCGCTATTTGGTAGCACACGCTCGCTTGGCTACACTGCTATGAGACACAGAGAGAGACCCGCGCGAGACACAGTGTACCTCAGTGAGCCGCTCGCTGCTCTGAGGGTCGGAGGTGGGCCCCTCACGCTCCCGCCCACTGACACTTGATTTTTACGGTTTTTACAGGCTTTTAAAGCCTGGAAATTGCTGTAACTTGCCAGGACGTTCCAGAACGTCACACGCAACGAAAGGGTTAATGGGGAATGGTTGTTTTTTCTGGCACCCCTTCTCCCTCATGCTTAGCCCTATTAGTTTTCAGATTTTAAGATGTTCGGCCCATTAGTTTGGCAATTTTAACACCTTTCACTCCATTTCTTTGTCAATATCAAGACCTTTTGTATAATTTAGGTATCAATTTTTTCCCTAGCGAGAGATAGCGAGCCTGTAATTTACGAGGTGGTGGGACATTTTTCTTCCGAAAAATATAAAAATTTATCTAAAAGGGGGATCTTGGAGATGATTTTTTAAAGTTTGATGAAGGTCTGGGAAGGAAACTAAAATAATAATATGAAGGTAAATAAATAAGCAAGTAAATACGTCCATCCCCACTTAACCCTTTCAAGCTCCAATACGCATTTCTGTTATGTTTTCTAGCTACTATTCGACGATTTTATTCAGATTAGTAACGGTATATGGAAGTCAAAGGATTGATTGAGATAGTATTTACCCTTTTAAAACCCACAGATACTTCCTAAGCTGTATACCGTCTAATGATAGCCAAAAATAAACTGATAAAATGCATCAGAGCTTTAAAAGGTTAACATTGCATAACTGAAACATGGCAAACTGTGTTGGCATTGTATAACTGAAACCTGGCAAACTGTGTTGGCATTGTATAACTGAAACCTGGCAAACTGTGTTGGCATTGTATAACTGAAACCTGGCAAACTGTGTTGGCATTGTATAACTGAAACCTGGCAAACTGTGTTGGCATTGTATAACTGAAACCTGGCAAACTGTGTTGGCATTGTATAACTGAAACCTGGCAAACTGTGTTGGCATTGTATAACTGAAATTTGACAGAGGTGTGCTTGTTGACAATAAATAACCAATATCTGGTAGAGAGTTGATCTTGTGTGACTGAGAAAGGATGCTGCCAGAGAATGGGTAGTTTGGAGTGCTACCAGTAGGTGAAAAAAAGTTGACAAACCTATATGGAACATAATTTTCAAGAGATAAATGCATGAAAGTACTGTACTGTACATCAAATGGATTAATTATATCAGATGTATGTATGTATGTACAGTATATACTCAGGCACATACCCCATAGCTGGGGGTGGCCAACCCGAGACAGAGCCCGAACAGAAACAACATTTAAAGTTTCAATTCTTAGGGTCCGGGACCACTTTTACATTCCCTCGCCCCTTACTCTGTCTCGTCTAGTAGGTGAAGTTTACAAGGGGAGGAGGATTCCTAACCCCGTGCCCTCAGAAGGAAAAGTAGGACAGTAAAAGAAACAGACAGAAACGGCTAAGGTTGGGTAGAGGATTCCGTACCTCACTCTGGATAGGACCAGCCCTCAAAGAGTTACTAATTTTGAAGTACTGTACAGTACTATATTGTACTTATATACTGTACTGTACAAGAGAAAGGGAGTATTATAGCATCATGATATAATATTACAGGTATATAAAACTAAATACCGGTACACTGCAATGATATTGGCAAGTGAAATGACAGCAGCTGACTTACACTGTAGAGTGTCGGTGTTGGACCAAGCCCTCAGTCAATCTCTCCCTTTCAACCTATCCCACACAAACAAACCATACCTAATCCTCTTAACACTATCTGGTCCAACCTCTTGTGGGTTATTAGGCCATTGCATTTTGTTTAAATATTATTAAGGATTTTGCTATTTATTTTTTATTTTTCAGGCAATGTATTTTAGCTCATCCCCTAGGCTAACAAAAAAGCCTTCCCAAACTTCCTTTAAACTAAAAAAAATGCCCACCTGAATGGGGTCTATCTATCTATTTATTGCCTGACGCCGTGATCCCCTAAGGGATGGCCACGAACGAACCGCCCCCATGCACCTCTGTCCCCAGTCAGTCGACGCCCCTCCTCCCAACCAGCACCGCCTTCATCCATATACTTCCTCACTCCATCCTTCCACCTCTCCTTTGGTCGACCTCTCCCTCTCTGTCCTTCCACCTCGCTCTCGTACACCTTCTTAATCATTCTCTCGCTTCCCATACGTTCCATATGGCCGAACCATCTCAAGGTGTTCCTTTTCACACTTTCCAGCACATCTACCTCCACACCACACCTATTTCTTACTTCCTCATTCGTCTGTCTATCCCTCCATGTAACTCCGCACGCACTTCTCAAGTAACTCATTTCCACCCCTCTCACGCTTGGTCTGAGTCTCTTCTCAAACGTCCATGCTTCGCTTCCGTAAGTCAGTGTCAGGATTACCACACTGTCATGCAAGGACTTCTTCACTTCCATACTGACCACCCTATTTCTTGTTACTGCTTTCAGCGTTCCTACAACCCTCTTCCCCTGTTGCACCCTCTCCCGCACTTCTTCATCCATAGTCCCATCTTTAATCAACACACTGCCCAGGTACTTAAATGAGCTGACAATCTCCATAGCCTGACCGTTCAACTTCACCTCACACTCTGTGGCTTCACCCCTTTCAAAGACCATAACCTTGCTCTTCCCCGCATTTACCTTTAGATTCCGTTATTCGCACACTGTTCCAAACGCATTTACCCGACCCTGCAACTCCCATTCATTATCGCTCATCAGAACTGTATCATCAGCAAACAGCAGTACAGGCAGCTTCCACTCATTTCCCTCCCTTATCAGCGATACACCAACATCCACTGCTCTTCTTTGTATTTCTTTTATTACTCCATCCATATATATACAGTAGTAAACAACCTTGGGGACATCACACAACCCTGTTTCAACCCAACATTCATGGCAAAGAAGTCGCTCTGCTCATTCTCCACACGTAGTGGGGTGAAATGTCTTATTATTGCCTAACTAATAGGGTGAAATGTCTTACAATCTCTAAATAAATGAAGCTAAACAGGAAGACTCCCCTGGGACCAAATAAGGTTAACACTGTCACACATAAACATCATGTCCTAGATCCCTAATTACCCTACAATTCTAGTTAGTTCTCTAGTAAACACACTAACCAATATATATAACCCTCAATGATGTCTTTTTACCATATATTCTTGCTAAAGTCAGACAATCTTTATGCAGATTAAGAAGGATCTATGTTATTCAGAGGGTTTATTGAGATTGTATTTATCCCTCCGAGTCCTAGAGGTAGATTATAATCTAAAAAAAAAAAAGCCTAATTGTAACCAGAATAAGATGAAAATAATGTCATTGTGCTGAAGGGGTTAAACCACTTGAACAAATACTTTATATTACAGTAGTATTATCCTTGGTTGAAGTGCAGTTTCTTATATCAAGAGAGGAAACTAAAGCCGGTGTTAAACCACCACTTTAGTGGCGGATGTATCAGAGCCACAGTATTCATTAATTAAAAAGTAAAACTTGCAAAACAAACAAACCAAAACAGGAACTGCACAATATATGGACAAAAGAACTGTTGGGAACTGCTATACACAGATGACCCAGTACAGCACTTATAGCAGATAGTGTGTGGGACGCCAAGGCCAAGTTCAGAAGATGGAGAGAGGTCATGGCAAGTAAAGGATTAAGAGTTAATATATATAAAACCAAGGTTTTACACAGTAGATTAGGGCTTGGAAAGGTAGACAAAAAAAATGGTGCATACCCATGCGCAGTATGCAGAAAAAGGGTGGGCGCGAACTTAATTAAGATGTGGCTGGGGAAAGTTCAGAGAACTGTTGCCACTATTTATCATGAGAAGAATCCCTCTCCCCTTGAATTCCAATCCAGTTTTATTCACTTACAGTTCAACATTTTTTAAAGCTTGCATGCATAGTATGAAGTCTTTAACAATACAGTAGGGTCCCGCATAAAACGTGTTCGCATAAAACGAGTCTCGATTAAAACGACCGACCTAAAATTCGCTTTGTACGAAATATCGTCGCTTTGTATGAAATGTCGTTCGCTTTGTACGAAATATCGTCGCTTTGTATGAAATGTCGTTCGCTTTGTACGAAATATAGTTCGCTTTGTACGAAATATCGTTCGCTTTGTACGAAAATTTTCGCTTACAGTGAACATTGACGATATTGCGCCACCAAAATGCTGTGTTCACATAAAACGAAATCGCATAAAACGCCCTCGTTTATCGACCATAAACTCGTTTTATGTGAGACCCTACTGTATTTGTCTTTCTGTTACAGATAAATGAATGTCATGAATTTTGTCAATGTTTTCCTGTGTGGTGACTGAGGGAGGGCTTCCATTACGGAGGTCATCTTCCAAGCTTTCATTCGCTACCTCTTTATCAAAGGATTAACCCCCTAAAGAAATCCACTAGGATATGGTGGCTACAAGAGGGGACAATGCTCCTTCCTACAGCATGGTTAAAAATTGGGCAGCTGAATTCAAACGGGGTAGGTAAAGCTTGGAAGATGACCCCCGTAATGGAAGGCCTCCCAGTCACCACACAGGAAAACATTAACAAAATTCATGACATTCATTTATCTGTAACAGAAAGACAAATATTGTTAGAGACTTCATACTACTGTGTGCATGCAAGCTTTAACCCCTTCTGTACCGGCGACGTCAATATATTTTGTCTTGGCTATATTTGGACGATTTAGTGCAGTTTAAGAAGGATCTGGGGTAGTAAAAGTGGTTAAGTGAGGTAGTGCAAAGCTATTTAATTGCTGGAGGCCCTTTTAAACTGAATACAATCGTCTAAAAGTAGCCAGAATAAAGTTTAAAAGACGTTACCGGTAAAGAAGGGGTTAAAAAAGTTGAACTGTAAGTGAATAAAACTGAAATTTTGTAACTCAAGTCCTTCTACCTCAGGCCACGAACATATCAATCACCCCTCGTATAAGTTATACAAAAAGTCTAATCCTGACCAAAAGAAGACGAAAATTAGGCCATGGTGCTGAAAGGGATATACAGTATGTATTGTATTGGGGGTTGGAAGGAGTGCAGGGGGGTTACACATATTCAGTCATTCAAGCTTCAAATACCCAGGAATTTCACTTCACTTTAAATACAGCTAGGAAAAAGCAGGATTTTCAATGTATTTTTCAGTTGATTCATACATTTTACTCAGGAAGCTTACTAAAAATCTCTTTCAAATATTCTAGATATATTTCAGATACTCAAAGTCACATAGTTCAGTCAAATCACAGATACTCCAAAGTTACTCCATATCATCTACAGACATCTGACTCTTTAATTTAAACCTTTATATCCATTATAGATGCTATTAACTGTTACATCATTATTGATTAGAGATTTATAACAGTATTTATACTATTAGATAGATAGATAGATTTATACTCGGCTTCACATTGCTAGTTCTGGGATATTACTAAAAAACATATTTATTTAATTGATTGGCCCAGATCAGAACAGTTAGTCTTAATTTAGGAATTATTTGGTTATAAATTTTGCCTGTAAGTTAATTATTATAATTATTCCTTAACTTAAATTACAAAGAGAGAGATTAGTCATTAATAATGCATAAGGATTAATAACAGAGAAAACATTGTATTATTTTACGCCTTACATGATTTTTGATGTACAGTATATGAATGCATAAAATCCTTGAGGAGAGGCACTCCTGCATTTTGTCAAGGCAAACCGAAACAAAATAATATTGATTTGAAGTTTGAACCACACAACCTCTAACTTCAACAATGATAGTGGGGAAAAAAAAAAAAAAAAAAAACTATTGGTGACCAGCTGGATGGGAACAAATGTTGTGGAGTGTAGTGTGATGTATGTGTTGTATGGATCTGAGGAAGTTACACCATCCCTTGTGTCGGTACATTCCTTTGGAGAGTTTTATCTAAATGGATTGGTTGAAAGGCAGTTCCATGCTTTGCATGGGTATACAATACAATACAATACACAAATTTAAAGACTGAGTATTCCACACAAAGTGCAGTTCCAGTCTCACATCCTAATGGCGGCGTTCCAGGCAACCCTGTTAAGATGGCCTTTCTCAGGGACTCGGGGCTGTTCGGCCAGGCAGCTTAGAGAACAACAACAACAACAACAACAACCCTGTTAAGAGCTGCCTCACCTGACAGGTTGTTTGATTTAAGACCCAAAGGCAGCATTTTTGGTAGCAGAGTAAGAGAGGGGAGTTTTCAACAGCAACACACCATCAGCTGTTTGAGAGTCCCTGGTTCCAGCACCACTTTGCCACCTTGAGGTAACTTGATGGTAGTGTAGATAATGGTAACCCTCTGCACAGTCACTGATTGCGTAGTACTGTATGACCCTTACCTACACACATACCCACCAATGTCAAACAGTATCCAAGATAAACACTGGAAACTATTCATGCTTGTCACTTTATGGAGAGCACAGGACAAAATACAAGTGAATGGATGAAAGACACCACTCACCCATCACCTATTGACTAGTTAAAACTAGATACCACAATTCTAGTTCTATAATAGAAGATCTGAACCACTGCCTAATCATTGCTACTATCAAAGTTCACTGTTCTGTTGGAGATAAAACCAATGTTGCTTCATAAACAACATGGACCTGGGACAAGAGCTGTGAATGAGTCATAAGATTAAACCCATCAACTGCTAAAACCTGTGCAAAATAAAAGCTCAAGTTGAGGGAGGAAGGGGAGGGCGGAGGTTGGAGAATGTGGTATGGAGAGATGACACTATTTTCTATGGGTCACCCAATTTTAAGAAATTTCCCGGCGCTGGCATGGTATTTGTTTTGTTTTTTTACACATTTAAATATCATACCTTCCGGAAGTAACGTCGTAGTTCCTGGGTTAATGTTCTCACAGGTTTAATACAGGTATAGTTTGTAGGAGAGTAATTTTTTACTTTACCATTTTGTAATAACGTAATTTGAACTAGTCAAGATAATTTATTCTCATTTTATTTGTGCATTAACATTTATGGTGGTTAACTCAATGACTGCAGGCTGTTATATAAAAAATATGGTCATCACTGCGACACTTGTCATATGACAATTGCCGAATATCTGCCTAGAACAAGGCCTGGGATGCAGGCAAGCGAGTATAAGCAGCGCGGAACGGTCCCAACCATAGCCCCCCATGTCTGGGTGGTGCCAAGTATCAGTGGGAGACATCTCCAACTTCCTTATAGACTTGGGTATAGCAAAAAACGCTCAAAATTGCAATTTTTTACCGATTTAGCGTCACCTGTGCAATATTGTTGCACGGCAACCAGTGGTCGTACAGGCATGATTCAGGTACCATTGGAAAGGTCTATTCCTCTGTTTTCACGGATATATAATTGAAATACGTTCCAACTCTTGTTTATGCAAGAAAATGTGCAGGGAATGAAGGTTACTTTCAGTCCAAAACCCCCATATGATACAGTGGTGACCAAGCAATTGTCATATGACAAGTGCCGCAGTCATTGCGTTAAATACAGCCAGCTCTGAACAATTTAGCCCAAGTTCATATCTTGGCAACTAGACATCCCTGCACTCGCAAAAATATACTTTACCATCATGTATTACTTAAAAAGGGCATTAAAGGAGCAGCTGAAGGAATACGAAGGACGTTTCAAGGAAGTGAAGGAGTCAACTGCATGGACGGTGGTAGGTGAACAGAAAGTTAAGGATTTGGAGGAAATTGTGAAAGAACAAAAAGAGGAAATGAATAAGACAAAAAAAAGTTTTGAGAGTGCAGTCGTAGGAGTCATGAAGAACAAGGAGAGTGTCGTGAGGGAGGCCATGGACAGGGATAGAGGCGTAATCATGCATGGAGATATAGAGGCTCATATGAATGATAATGGAGTGAGAAAAGTGAGAGATATGGAGAAAGTGAAGGAGGTCATGAAAGCTGTTGATGTAGATGGATGTGGATGGGATGGGCAGGTGGAGGAAGTCAGTAGGATAGGTAGAAAAAGAATAAATGTTAATGCACAAATAAAATGAGAATAAATTATCTTGACTAGTTCAAATTACTATTATTACAAAATGGTAAAGTAAAAAATGAGACCTATAAGGGTACATTTTAAAATCAGGGCAGTGGCAGAGACAGTGACAAATTTTAGTTGGAGACTAAACACAAATGAAGAACTGAAACATATAAGATTAAAGAAGGATTTGAGCATAGAACAAAGACAAAAAATAAAGGAACTACAGGAAAAGGCTGATGAGGAAAATGGAAAGTTGGGTGAGGAGGATAAGAAGAAGTTTTTCTGGAGAGTGAGGGACGGGAAATTGAAGAAGTGGTTTATACGAATAGAAGGGAGAGGGAGATCTGGGAGGGAAGAGAATGTGATAGAAGTTGTGGCAGAGGTGGAGAGCAGGGTGGAAGCGTCTCGGGGAGAGACAGGAGAAGAAGAAGCTGCAGACCCAGTACCGGTAGTGTGAGGGGGGGGAGTAGGGCACGGACAGGAGGAGCGGGATGATGTAGCTGCTGAAGTAATGGTAGAAAGATTAAGGATTATGTTTAGCAATGTTGATGTGTTTACCCAGGACAAGAAAAGAGAACTGATATGTAGGTTGCAGGATGAAGAGGAAAAATCTGATGTCATAGCCTTACAGGAAGTAAGACCAAAAAATGCTAGAATTGAAAGGGAATTGGTGCAGTATAGTTTGGAGGATTTTGAGTTGTATGAGAGGAATGCTATTAGAGCAGAGGTTGGAAGAGGACTGTTTATTTATGTAAGAAAAGAGCTCAAGGTAAATGAGGTGGATATGAGACAGCAGTATTGTGAGTATTTGTGTATTGAAGTAAAATGTGCAAGAGGGTCAATTCTAATTGCCTCTATATATAGAAGCCCAAATAATAGTAGGGAAGAGGATAACCTACTGAAAGCAATGGAGGAAATAGATAATAGAGAGAACAAATATAAGATTTTGATTGGAGATTTCAATTTGCCAAGGATCAACTTGGCAAATTGTACTACTCCAGTGGGACAGTGTAGCCTGGAAAACAAGTTTATAGAGAAAGTGAGATTGTTTTTTAACACAACATATTACAGAGAAAGCAGTAACAAGAAATAGGGTGGTCAGTATGGAAGTGAAGAAGTCCTTGCATGACAGTGTGGTAATCCCGACACTGACTTACGGAAGCGAAGCATGGACGTTGGTTGAGAGACTCAGACCAAGAGTGAGAGCAGTGGAAATGAATTACCTAAGAAGTGCGTGCGGAGTTACATGGAGGGATAGACAGACTAATGAGGAAGTAAGAAGGAGGTGTGGTGCGGAGGTAGATGGGCTGGAGTGTGAAAAGGAACAACTTAAGATGGTTCGGCCATATGGAACGTATGGAAAGCGAGAGAATGACTAAGAGGGTGTACGAGAGCGAGGTGGAGGGACAGAGAGGGAGAGGTAGACCGAATGAGAGGTGGAAGGATGGAGTGAGGAAGTATATGAACGAAAGCGGTGCTGGTTGGGGGGGAGGGGCGTCGACTGACTGGGGACAGAGGTGCATGGGGGACGGTTCATTCATGGCCACCCCTTCGGGGATCGCGGCGTCAGGCAATAGATAGATAGATAGATAGATAGATTACAGAGATGACAAGATATAGAGATGGGACGCAGGGGAGTGTACTTGATTTGATTTTTAGCAATGAGGAGGATATAGTGGAACATGTCAATGTGGATAGCCTTATAGGTCGTAGTGACCATGCCTGTATAAGTTTTAGTTGCAATATTAAAACAGAGAGGGATAATAGAAGCAATAGAAAAATATACATGTATGATAGAGCAGATTATGAGCTGCTGAGAAGGTGTTTGGACATTGACTGGGGGGAATACTTGAACGGTGAAGATGCTGAAGGAATGCGGAGGAAGATTAGAGTCAAACTGGAGAATGCTGTATCCAAATGTGTACCAGTAAGGGAATATAAGGATAAAACAAAATTGAGGAAAAGAACGAACCGAGAATTACCAATGAAAAGAAAGCTTTGGGCATTGATAAGAAGAAAGAAACGATTGTGGGATAGACTAAAAGTGTTAAAAAAGAACAGGGGGTCTAGTATAGAAGCTAAAGAAGTGGATTTGGAATGTAGACAAATACACAATAAAATAAGGTGGGAGACAAGGAGAGGGAGAGAGAGATTGCAAAAAAAGTGAAGGATAATCCAAAAATATTCTGGAAGTACATTCAGGAAAAGTTAACAAGAAGAGTAGGTATCCCAGAACTGATAGGAGAATTGGATGATAGGAATAGAGCAGAAATTGATAAGGAGAAAGCAGAGGTGCCGGGGAAATACTTTGGGGAGGTACTAACAGTGGAGTCGGATGATGCAGTGCCTACTATTCCCATCAAACAGGCACCGGCACTAGAACTAATAGAGTTTTCCCATGCTAGAATAAGAAGGGCTATAGAAAAAATGAACAGAAGTAAGTCCCCGGGACCGGATGGGATACATCCAAGAATCATAAAGGAAGGAGGTGAGATGTTAGTAGAGCCATTAAAAATGTTATTTGAAATATCTTTTGATACAGGACAAATCCCGATGGACTGGAGAGAGGCGAACATAACAGCTATATTTAAGAAGGGAAAGAGAAATGACCCAGGAAATTATAGACCAGTCAGTTTGACAAGTATTGTGTGTAAACTAATGGAAACGGTAATTAGAGAAGGAATAATGGAGCATATGAAATCAAACCAACTTTTCAGTGGGAGACAGTTCGGATTCTTGCCGGGGAGGTCGACGGTACTACAGCTAATTAAGGTGGTAGATGATTGGATGCAAATTCTGGAGGATGGTGATGTTATAGACGTGGTATATTGCGATTTTATGAAGGCCTTCGATAGGGCCCCACATAAAAGGTTAATAGAGAAAGTTAGAAGCTATAATATAGGGGAGAAATATGTGAAATGGATAGAAGCCTTCCTGAAAGATCGGAGACAGAGGGTACTGGTGAATGGAATAGGCTCAGGGTGGAGGGAAATTACAAGTGGGGTACCTCAGGAATCTGTGTTGGGACCACTACTGTTCGTTATATTTATCAACGACTTACCTGAAGTTATAACTAATGGAAGTGAGATATACAGTACCTGTATGCGGATGACACTAAGCTGTATAGAAGAGTGAGGAGTAAGGAAGATGTGGGTTTGCTTCAAGGAGATGTGGAGGGCATGAAGGGATGGTCTGAACTTTGGTTAATGCCTTTTCATCCAAAAAAATGCAAGTACATGCGGATTGGGACAAGCAAGATAGACAAGGTAGGATACAATATGTATGAAGCGATGGAGGAAGTTAATGCAGAAAAGGATATAGGAGTAGTGATAGATAATAAGTTAAATTTCTCAGAACATTTAGCGGAAAAGATAAACAAAGCCAATAGAATTGTAGGGCTGATAAGGAGGACATTTGTGTCACTTGACGAAGAAATATTCAGGAATCTCTATACAGCGCTGGTTAGGCCGCACCTGGAATATGCGAACCAGGTGTGGGCTCCATATAAGGTAAAGGATATAGAAGCAGTGGAGAAAGTGCAGAGGAGAGCTAGCAAGCTAGTACCAACGTTGAAGAACGCGGGCTATGAGCAGAGGTTGAGGACACTGGGGCTTCTGACACTGGAATATAGGAGAAAGAGAGGGGATATGATAGAGACTTTTAAGATAGTGTCAGGAATGTATGATGAGGATGTGTGTGAAGGTATCTTCTTGATGCGGGAGGGAACAAGAACGAGAGGACACTCTAAGAAAATGTACAAAGAAAGGAAGAGGCTTGAAAAGGCAAAGAACTCATTTTGTGATAGAGTGGTAAATGAGTGGAACGCACTGCCCCAGTATGTAGTCGATTCCGCACTGCCCCAGTATGTAGTCGATTCCGAATCAATAAGGAAGTTTGAAAGTAATCTTGATAAAGCATGGGGAAGACAAGATTTGAAGTTTGATTATAAAGCAAAAATATAGAATAGTAAAAATGTTGCGTTTGCTACCGCCGCCGCCAACACCGTGAACGACGGCAGCAGTGCAAGTACAGTAAACTTCCGTTAATCCGAAAGGCAGCGGACCGGCCCTCGTTCGGATTAGTGGATTTTTCGGATTATCGGACTTTACCCCTATGAACCTGTGTATGACGAAAACATTGAGACATTAGGCCACCCAAATGACACAATGGTGCACACACACATATCATATGTTCATGAAATCACTTCAAAAGTTTACCATTGTCATTGTAGCCTATTACCTACTTCAAAACATTCAGATTAATGGTCAAAGGAATCTGCTGATATAAACGTCTTCTTCTTCTTCCGTCTACTAGCGAGTTTGTCTTGCTCTTGAAGATCAGATGTGGTTCGGGAAGTAATGCCTTAACAACGGCACTTCCCTGAGAGGTTCTTGTAATTTTCATTTTGTGATTTTCCTTTTGTGACGTGCTCTGTTATATTATATTGTATTGAAAGCACCCTTGTCTTGTTATCTTGAAAGCACCCTTGGGACGCTCCGATCACTGAACTATAAATAGTAGCGTATCGGAACGTCCAAAGGTGCGTTTTCAAGCTCAAGACTAATACGTCCAAAGGTGCGTTTTCAAGCTCAAGACTGAATGCGCTTGCAGAAAATGCGGTGCAAGCCAGTAGCGCATCGGAGCGTCCCAAGGATGCGTTCAAGAGCAAAACAAGCTCTCTAGCAGACGATGTGGAAGAAGAAGAAGAAGGTGTTTACGTTTATATCAGTAGCTTCCTTTGACCATTAATCTGAATGTTTTGAAGTAGGTAATAGGCTACAATGACAATGGTAAACTTTTAAAGTGAATTCATTAACATATGATATGTGTGTGCTCCATTATGTCATTTGAGTGGACTAATGCCTCAAAAAGGGGACTTTGGGACTTCTTGAAATTCGGACCATCGGGTGAATTCGGATTTGGCCTCAAATTGAAAAATTTGGACTATTGGGAGATTCGAATCATCGGTCATCGGATTAACGGACTTTTACTGTATTGGCACTGAGCTGGATACACAGGCCTAGTTTGCCTTTTTCCAGAGGATCTACTGTAAGAATACTGTAAGAATACTGTAAGTAACGGTTGATTCTACAGTACTGTACAGTACTCCCTATAAACCCCACAAGGATTAAATATTAGTAACTTTCTTTCACAGAGACATGAAGGAAAATCATACGAAAAAATAAATTATGTTAATAAGTGTACACAAGGTTAAAATATGTATCGGTGCACAGGGGGTCGATGTCTACCGTAAACTTTCAAACAATCGCTGATGTTGTGGGAGTTTTTTTGTTTTGTTTTTTATAAACATATAATAGTTACTACTGTATGTGCATATTTTGATGGATTGTATTTCTGTTGTGTTATCATTTGGGGGGAGGAGAGACTTGGTATCAGCACTGGTGTCTGCATAGGTTATTTCTCTGTGAACTAAGACAACAACAACAACTGTATGTAATATTTTGCTGGTTGGTGATTTATGATATGCGCCTGACAGCAGGGCTACCAACGTGTGGTAAGTTGGCCACTATTTCACTGACCTTCGTTCTATGGTGTCATAATGTTTTGCACATATTGCGCACCAATACTTTTTTTTACCTTGTGTACAGTCGGATACCATAGTCTCTAGCCCACTCAGGATAATTCTTAGACCCCCTATGTTTATATGTACAGTATGCAATTACAGTATATCTATCTGGATTGATTTTTGGATATAACTTGCTTTTCAATAAATAGTATATATAGTTTTGCAGTTGATTTATATGAAATTATCTTTTTAAATTAGTTTCCAGAGATATGCTTCCATAACAAGATACAGTATAGGTGAATTCCACGAATTTGTATGAGTGGGCTAGAAACTATGGTATCCGAGTGTACATAGCATGTCTATGTAAATCTGCTTAAGTGTAGTGAATTTTCATTGCTGTCTTGGTTTATTGTGTTAAGGCGGTGTCACACGACCTCTTTTTCTGGCAATTTTTACAGGCAATTGTAGTCTGACAGCTTCAAAATTCAAGTTATATCAGAAATCAGCCAGCTAACCTAATGTACCTTCAGTCTAGTTTCCAATTCCAATGTAAAAAAGCCTCAATACATTACGAGAAAAAAATTGCTCATCGAAAATTGCCGGAAAAACCGCCCGTGTGACACTGGCTTGACTCTTGACGACGTCTTGCTTTTGATAACTGGACATGGATAGATATGTGAGTGTGGTGGGATCTGGAGGTGTAAAATAAGGGCGTGTGAGACAACAACAACAACAACATGACAGCAACAATCTGCTCTATAACACCACCACTACCAGGAAGCAACAACAACAACAATAACAACAACAAGAGTATAAGGTCAGGCAAGGGTCGGGGTCAACATAACACCAGCCATAATGTTAATCTACATAACACTGTCATACTAGGAACACTCAAGGAAGGGTAGGTGGGAGGGGTGTCACTCTCTAGGTCTCACACATTACTAACTTACATATACTGTACAGTACAGTCAGGGACATAAATACCTCCACACTTAAAGTGAGTGAATTTTTTTTACATAAAAATAGTAGTTTCTCAATATTTTATGGTTCAATCAATTATTTACAATACTGTACAGTGTAAGTACATACATACATAAAACTTTAAGACTGAGTGCTCCACACATACAGTACGTTCAGTTTCAGTCTCTTGTCCTAATGGCGGCGTTCCAGGCAACCCTGTTAAGGGCTGCTTCACTTGTCAAGTTTTTGGATTTGAGATTGGCACGTATAGCCCAATCCCAGGTCTTCCTCGGTCCACTCCTTGGTGCAGCTCCCTCCATAATCACAAACCTGCATCTTTTCACCCAATTTTGTTCATCCATTCTCTCCACATGCCCATACCATCCCAGTCTACTTGTACGCATCTCCTCGCTAATACTCTTTATACCTAAACGTCTCCTCAGCTTATCATTTGTTATTCTATCCTGCAGCCTGGCCCCACACATCCATCTCACCATTCTCATCTCATTACGTTCCATTCTGTTGACATCCTCTACTTTAACGGTCCATGTTTCTGAGGCATACATTATTGCACTTCTAACACATGAGGCATACACCTTTCCCTTCAGGGGGAGAGGCATTCTTTTCATGATCAGAATTGGCAGCAGTTCTCTGAACTCAAATATCAAATATCTATCGATCTATCTATTGCCTGACGCCGTGATCCCCGAAGGGGTGGCCACGAACGAACTGCCCCATGCACCTGCCCCCAGTCAGTCGACGCCCCTCCTCCCAACCAGCACCGCCTTCATTCATATACTTCCTCACTCCATCCTTCCACCTCTCCCTCTCTGTCCTTCCACCTCGCTCTCATACACCCTCTTAGTCATTCTCTCGCTTTCCATACGTTCCATATGGCCGAACCATCTCAAGTTGTTCCTTTTTCACACTTTCCAGCACATTACCTCCACACCACACCTCCTTCTTACTTCCTCATTCGTCTGTCTATCCCTCCATGTAACTCCACACGCACTTCTCGGAATGGCATAGGCCTCTCGGAAATGTCCCTGTATATCTCGGAAAATTCCGAGTTGGGCGGGATTTGTGTCCGGTATACAATGTTCTCTCACTCGGTTTTAACCTATAAACGGCGAGCAGGGGGTATTGAACTCGATGCCCCTGGGCGAGCATATTAGGCTCCATTCATGCCTATAATCGTCATTTTACGATAAATATCGTTATTACTTATTCATATGCGCCTATTTTACCTTCACTATGAAGATAGTAACCTGTAACAACAATAAAAAGTGAAAATATAATTTTTCTGGTCAAAATCGCGAATATACATGGAGCAGCCCATTCATGAATTATGGAGCAAATTGAGGCAACCCCTCCCTTCACGAGGCCTCAAGCCGGACTGAGCTTACTCATCCACACTCTCGCTTGTGTAACACACCCGCTAGGCACATAATAATAATAATAATAAGCATGTTACTTATTTCTCATAAGCGCCAATTTTTTCGAAGAATTCACTAGCGCTCGGAAAGAGAAAGAAAAAAGAACAAAATCAATGCATCAAAAGAAGGCTTATATACAACACACATTTAACAATCACTAGCAGTGGCAAAATAGCCTAAACTCTATAGCCATCTGTCATGACACCTCTCTCAAGATCATAGCTTCTCTCAAAGAGAAAAGTCTTAAGTTGTCTCTTGAAGCATTCAACAGAACTCAGTTGTCTCATGGACGGCAACCTGTTATAATAATAATAATAATAATAAGCATGTTACTTATTTCTCATAAGCGCCAATTTTTCCGAAGAATTCACTAGCGCTCGAAAAGAGAAAGAAAAAAGAACAAAAATCAATGCATCAAAAGAAGGCTTATATACAACACACATTTAACAATCACTAGCAGTGGCAAAATAGCCTAAACTCTATAGCCATCTGTCATGACACCTCTCTCAAGATCATAGCTTCTCTCAAAGAGAAAAGTCTTAAGTTGTCTCTTGAAGCATTCAACAGAACTCAGTTGTCTCATGGACAGCGGCAACCTGTTATACAACCTCGGAGCCATGTAGGAGAATGACCTCTCAAAGAAAGAAGACTGCTGGAAAGCCCTTGGTTCATCAAGACGAAAAGGGTCATTGTCATGACGCACAACTACACCATGGTGTGCCGGTGGGCGCCTGAGCAGCTCCGCAAGGTACCTAGGCTCACCAAATTTGAGAACCTTAAAAGTCACCAAACACAACTTAAATTCTATTCTTGCTCTTACTGGCAGCCAGTGCAGTTCTATGTGAAGAGATGTAGTAGGAGTTCTAGGTGGAACACCAAAAATTAGTCTTGTGGCCCTGTTAAGAACAGACTGAACTTTCTTCAAAATATAATTTGGAAGACCCACCAACAGGGCATTGCAATAATCAACACGAGAGAAGACCAATGAGTGAACCAACGTCAGGAGGCAACGTCTGGTTATAAACGGCTTCACCAAATAGAGATTTCTGATGTGCAAGTAACAACTTTTAACTATCTGGTTTACATGCTCTTTGAAATCTAATCGGGAGTTCACATATACACCCAGATTTCGAACAGAGTTGGCCGGTCGCAGCTGAGATCCACCCACATTGATGGAGAGGGCACCTACTATATCATCAGCTCTTCTATTTCCTCGGATGATGAGAATATCAGTTTTACCATCATTTAGTTTAAGTTTTCTCGCTCTCATCCACTTCTTGATATCAGACATCAACAATTCCATCTTACTCCGTATATCAACTATATTTGTGATTCTCACATAAATCTGGGTGTCATCTGCATAAAAGTGAAAGGTGACATTATGTGCACAAAGCAGAAGAGACAAACTGCTAATATAAATTATAAATAGGATAGGACCTAAAACTGATCCCTGCGGAACACCATACTGCAGGGGTGTCGAGTCCGAGACCACTTGATTTACCATCACACTCTGGGATCTACCTGACAAGTACGACCCAAGAAGCAAGAGAGCGGAGTCACGCACACCACAATCATAAAGATCACTCAATAACAACTCGTGATCCACTGTGTCAAAGGCCACAGAGAGATCAAGCAAGACCAATAGTGAGGCCACACCATTGCAAATGTTCTCAACTAGATCATTATGTACTCTAATCAATGCTGTTTCAGTTGAATGATGCTGTCGGTAAGCAGACTGAAAAATTGGGATAGTTTCATTCTGCTGAAGTAGTGGTTGTAATTGGTCAAGTATTGCACGCTCTAATATCTTTGATATGAAGGACAGGTTGGAGACAGGACGATAGTTCAACATGTTCTCAACATCAAGTCCAGGTTTCTTTAGAGTAGGTCGGAGTAGTGCATGCTTTTCAGAATGTGGGAAGCTACCTTCAGAGAAGCACTTATTAATTATTTTGGAAATAAACTCAACTGTGTGATCATAGACTCTTGGTAGCTTGGAAACATTTATGGGATCCAACGGGCAAAATGTTTTATTGAGGTTTCTTATGTAGGACGAGATCATGTCCATCTCTACTGAGTGAAAGGATGAGAGGACATTATTAGGAATGTGTCGGGGTTGGAGTACAACTGAAAGTTCTTCACCAACAGAAGCATCATCCAGTTCCTGTCTTATGCGAGTTATCTTGCCAGCAAAAAATGCCACAAAGTTGGCAGCCAACTCGGCATCGGGCACAGAAGGTCTTAAGCTGACTCTTGTTTTTCCAAGTAAACTGTTTACAATTGAAGCCAACCTCCTCTGGTCGTTACCACACGAGTCAACTTTTCCCTGATAATACACTTTCTTTTCATCTTTGATTTTGTGGACCACAGCTCTTCTGGCTGACAGATATTGCAACCATGTAGAGTCTGTTTTATTTTTCCGCCATTCACGTTCAGCTCTTCTACGCGCTCTTCTAAGAAATTTAACTCGAGTGCTATACCAGGGTGAATCATCTCGTACTATGATTTTCTTCTCTACTTCTGGACAGTGATGATCGAACACTAATTTAAGTGCATTTCCATGTACCTCCACCAGCTCATCTGAAGTAAGGTTGGAAGTATCAATACTTCCCAAGTACTGTTTTACTTCACTGCTAGACAAATTTTGGTCTGCATTTTTATAATTTCTAAATCTGATTACTTTTTCATGTGTGAGTGGCTTAGGGAAATCAAAGCTGAAAGTAATCAAAGCATGATCAGAGGTATTAGGGTCAGCATTCTCAACATCAACATCCAGAACACCACCACAACCCACAGGAGAGAAAACCAAGTCAAGGGTGTGTCCTAAGATATGAGTTGGGTGGGACACATGGTTTACAAAATAAGCACATAAGCACATCCTCCACACATTTTGCTAATGTTAGCACAAAAATATACCAACGAATTAGGGAATAACAGGGAAAATAGGTGATAATTGAAGGGGGAGGGGAAAGGAGGGAAGGAGGGGATGTGGAGGAGTGATATGAGGTATAGGAAAAAAAAACAAAAAAATAAAAAATAAAAAATGTTTAGTGCTACTGGGGCCGTTTAACCCTTGGAATCCGGGAGGCCTCATATAAGGCAAAATGCGTGGCTATAAATCGCCGCTGTAATCATCAGAACTCGGCAACCACGTGTTGTAGCAACGTCATCTCTACGGCATTCTACAGATAACAAAAAGTTTACAATTTGCATAAACGTTGACTGCTCTAGGTGGTCTCAATCAGTAGCAACTGAATTATGAAGTTTGACTATACCAAAATTCATATGAGGCCCCCCCGGATCCCATGGGTTAAAATGTTTTTTTTAGGCCGCCCTCGCCCAGTAAAACTTCTTATGAGCTTTCTCGTCGTTGCCGGGTTAAGTGATTTTAGGATGAATTGAAGCCTGTGCCTTTCAATTATTGTGTTAATATTAATTACTATGTACTGTACTGTCCCTGAAAACATAATAAGGTTCGTATTTGTCATTAATATGATGAATTTCACATTTAAAACAAAAATAAAAGTTATCTCAATTTTCTCGGACGCGGACTTTACTCTTATAATTTGGAATTTTCCCTCGCTTAAGTCGGACATAAGTCGGACCTCGGACATCTCGGAAAATCGGGCATCTCGGAAGTGGTCTCCCCCCAATTAGTCCGAGTTAGCGAGGGTTTACTGTAACTCATTTCCACCGTTCTCACTCTTGGTCTGAGTCTCTTCCCGAACGTCCACGCTTCGCTTCCGTAAGTTAGTGTCGGGATTACCAAACTGTCATGCAAGGACTTCTTCACTTCCATACTGACCACCCTATTTCTTGTTACTGCTTTCAACGTTCCAACAACCCTCTTCCCCTGTTGTACCCTCTCCCGCACTTCCTCATCCATAGTCCCATCTTTACTTTACACACTGCCCAGATACTTAAAAGAGCTGACGATCTCCATAGCCTGACCGTTCAACTTCACCTCACACTCTGTGACTTCACCCCTTTTCGAAGACCATAACCTTGCTCTTCCCCATATTTACCTTCAAATTCAGTTTTTCGCACACTGTTCCAAACTCATTTACCAGACCATGCAACTCCCATTCATTATCGCTCATCAGAACTGTATCATCCGCAAACAGCAGTATAGGCAGCTTCCACTCATTTCCCTCCCTTTTCAGCGATACACAAACATCCACTGCTCTTCCTTGTATTTCTTTCATGACTCCATCCATATATACAGTAAACAACCACAGGGACATCACACACCCCTGTTTCAACCCAACACTCAGGTCAAAGAACTCGCTCTGCTCATTCTCCACACGTACTGCCGCCTTTGCACCCTCATACATGCTCTTCACTGCTTTCAGCAACTTGCCATCTACTCCGTATATTCTAAGTACTTTCCACATGCCTTCTCTATCCACTCTGTCATAGGCCTTCTCCAAGTCCATAAAGGCAACATACACCTTTTGTTGCTTCTCCAGATATTTCTCCACAACACAATTCAGGGTAAAAATCAGATCTACACATCCTCTTCCTTCCTAAAAACCTCCCTGCTCGTCGCCTATCCATTTCTCCGTTCTCACTCTCACTATCACTACCCTACTGTACACCTTCCCTACTACGCTTAAAAGACATATTCCTCGGTGGTTACCACACACTCCTCTTTCCCCTTTGCCCTTATATAGGGGGACTATTATGCCAGTCTTCCAGTCATCGGGTGCATTCCCCTTTTCCCAGCTAGTTTGCACATTTTCCATACCCATTCAATCACTATCTCACCACCATACCTCAACATTTCCCCACACACTCCATCTGTTCCTGGTGCTTTCCCCAACTTCATTCTTCTTATGGCTTCCCACACTTCTGACCTCCTGATTCCCACCTCCTGATTCCCACCTCCTCCTCCACTACTTCTCCTCTTCTCCCTCCCATACCATATCCAACTATGTTTGCTGGCTCTTCATTCCTTACATTTAGCAACTCGTTGAAGTACTCTCTCCATCTTTCGACTCTCTCTTTCTTCTCGGCTAACATTCTCCCATTCTTATCTTTCACACCCTTACTGTTTCCCTTGCTACCTTCCCTAACTTTCTTGACTTCTTTCCAGAACAGTTTCTTACACTCCCTCCATTTTACACTCAGATTCCTTCCAAATTCCTCATCTACTCTTCTCTTACTTTCCTTCACTACTCTCTTAACCACTCTCTTTCTCTCCACGTACCTTGCTCGTTTCGGCCAAGCCCCGCTAGGGGCGTGTTCTTTAGGGCCAAGCCCCGCTAGGGGCGTGTTGTTAGGTAAATAAACCCCCCCACCTCCCCCCTACCCTACAAAAAATATTTGGGGGGTAACCCACCTGACCACCCTACCCCTCCTTGCTCCCCCACCCCCCACCCCAACCTTCCCATCCTTGCTCCCCCCCCCCCCCCCCCCCCACACCCCAACCTTCCCATCCTTAACCCCCCCCCCACCCCCACACCCCACCCCCCCACCCCTCCCCTACCTAACCTAACCTAACTAACCTAACCTAACCTAACCTAACTTACCTAACTAACCTCCAAATCTTCATTCCCTCTACTACCCAACCACTTTCTATACGCTTTCTTCTTGTCTACCACAGCTATTTTTACCTCTTTTGTACACCATGCTGTACCTTTCACTCCCCTCCCTCTTCTCCTCATTCCACACACCTCCTCACATGCTGCACAGATCTCTTCCTTAAACACCTTGCTTATCTCCTCCACTTCCTCCATATCTTCCAGGTCGAACCCACCTAGTCGTCTTTCTACTGCTCTCCTGTAGCCTACTCTTCCCTGATTTCCTCCTCCTGTAGCCTCTCCACCCTCCTCACCATTCCACCTTCCTCTCGCCTCCCTCCATCTTTCCTCACCCACTTTCTTTTGTATCCTAATCAAATATTGCATTTTGAAATAACAAAAAAATAGGGGCAAACAAAACTTATTCACTACTACAGCTCTGTACTTATTTGTTCCACGCAATCTATTCTAGCCTCAATGTTTTCCTAAGAAAAGACAAAAAATCTTTGCTATACGGTGTCGTTAAATAATGCACTAATAACAGTTCCTCCCAATATTGTGTAAATATTCCTGGCTATGTCTGTACAGTATTCTATTCTTTTATACCCATTCATTCCCATTAATTCCAAGTACCGCCAGAGATTTACTCAGTTACTGCTGGTAGATTATTAAATTCAGCTTACTGAGGAACCTCTGAGAGTCTAAGGGTTAAATTATACTGGTAATTAATATCACAACACAATTATGCTGTACACTCAACCCTCTGCTATCGCGCCTAATTGGTGCCGAAATTACCGCGCTATAGCCATAATGGCGATAGCAGAATTGAAGAACTTATATGTACCTGACAATTAAGAAACTCGTAAGAGTCAAACAGAGAATTGAAGATGGAAATGAGCGAGAGAAACAAAAACATAAGGATATTATGAGAATCTGCAGGTGGCTTACTGGCTTATGCTTGGTAGATGCAATACTTTATCTAATATCTAACCTTGCTAACTTATAATCACTCCAACCACGCGAACTATATCTACAACAGTCTTCTTACCTATTCTAATAGCTAACCAAGAACAACTTCTAACACACCTCACCTTTGAGTGAAATTGAGTGGAATAAAGAGCAGCATAGTAACGAAAAGCCAATATCCCCCCCCCCCTTTTTTATTATAGCACCAGCTATTGTAAGCAGTGCAATAAATATAATGAAGGACGGAAAAGCTGCAAGATGCTCTGGCATTGTAGCTGAGATGATTAAAGCCTAAGGTGATATAGGAGTGAGTTTGGTCTATCTATCTATCTATTGCCTGACGCCGTGATCCCCGAAGGGGTGGCCACAAACGAACCGCCCCCATGCACCTCTGTCCCCAGTCAGTCGACGCCCCTCCCCCCAACCAGCACGGCCTTCGTTCATGTACTTCCTCACTCCATCCTTCCACCTCTCATTCGGTCTACCTCTCCCTCTCTGTCCCTCCACCTCGCTCTCATACACCCTCTTAGTCATTCTCTCGCTTTCCATACGTTCCATATGGCCGAACCATCTCAAGTTGTTCCTTTTCCTTGGTCACAGAGCTAATTCCTTGAACGTCACGATAGTACGATAGTGCGTTGTTATGTGTGCGATTAGTTTGCTTGGGAAACAGATTAACTTACTCATGTAGTAATGTACACCCTATGTGGTGGATTGTATTCTTTTATTTAAAAATTATTAGTTTACTTAAGCGTTGTTTCCACATACCGATTTTGATTAGTTGTTTTGCCTTTTTACTATGTTCGTATAGGTTTTAGTTTGTTTATTTTGCAAGTTTTATATTATAATTAGAGAGAAAGTAATCCCTGATGAATGGCACAAAAGTGTAATAGTAAAAATATATAAGGGCAAGGGGGATGCATTGGATAGGGGAAATTATAGGGGCCTGAAAATGCTTGACCAAGTAATGAAGGTCTGTGAGAGTCTTTGAAGGTATGATAAGGGAAAGCATTTCTATTGACGATATGCAGTTTGGTTTCATGCCAGGACGTGGCACAACCGACGCTATCTGCATAGTCAGGCAGCTGCAGGAAAGATACCAGTACCTATTTAAACATAGGGATCAGTATTTTGTGTTTGTAATGGCTGTGGATGTGAGACTAGTGTTAGACATGTAAGACTGTTGACTGGGTGTTACTAGCAGATAATGCAACACTACCATATACTGTATAACTAAACCTCTTCATATCCTACAGCGTCCTGTGGTACATTGGTTAGTATGTTCACCTCACAACTGAGAAGACCTGGGTCATCTCCCAGGCAGGAGGAGACATTTGGCCAAGTCTCTTCACTGCTGATGCCTCATGTTCACCAAGCAGTTAGTGGACATTTGTGATGTTCCATCTGGAGAAGTAAACTGTGGTAATCTGGATAATACAGTATACAGTACTGTACCATGTTGGATAACACACAAATGTTACCCACCTAAGGATCCAGAGGGCAATAATACTAAGATGAGTGCTGCAGCAAAGTGCAGGCTAGTTTAAGCTCCTTAACTTCTAGGTCAGAAGTGTGGGAAGCCATGAAAAGAGTGAAGTTGGGGAAAACACCAGGAACAGATGGAGTGTGTGGGGAAATGTTGAGGTATGGTGGTGAGATAGTGATAGAATGGGTATGGAAAATGTGCAAACTAGCATGGGAGAAGGGGAGTGCACCCGATGACTGGAAGACTGGCATAATAGTCCCCCTATATAAGGGCAAAGGGGAAAGAGGAGTGTGTGGTAACCACCGAGGAATATGTCTTCTAAGCGTAGTAGGGAAGGTATACAGTAGGGTAGTGATTGAGAGAGTGAGAGTGAGAACGGAGAAATGGATAGGCGACGAGCAGGGAGGTTTTAGGAAGGGAAGAGGATGTGTAGATCAGATTTTTACCCTGAATTGTGTTGTGGAGAAGTATCTGGAGAAGAAACAAAAGGTGTATGTTGCCTTTATGGACTTGGAGAAGGCCTATGACAGAGTGGATAGAGAAGGTTTGTGGAAAGTACTTAGAATATACGGAGTAGAGGGCAAGTTGCTGAAAGCAGTGAAGAGCATGTATGAGGGTGCAAAGGCGGCAGTACGTGTGGAGAGTGAGCAAAGCGAGTTCTTTGACCTGAATGTTGGTTTGAAACAGGGGTGTGTGATGTCCCCGTGGTTGTTTACTGTATATATGGATGGAGTTATGAAAGAAATACTATCAAGAGCAGTGGATGTTGGTGTATCGCTGAAAAGGGAGGGAATTGAGTGGAAGCTACCTATACTGCTGTTTGCGGATGATACAGTTCTGATGAGTGATAATGAATGGGAGTTGCAGGGTCTGGTAAATGAGTTTGGAACAGTGTGCGAAAAACGGAATTTGAAGGTAAATACGGGGAAGAGCAAGGTTATGGTCTTCGAAAGGGGTGAAGTCACAGAGTGTGAGGTGAAGCTGAACGGTCAGGCTATGGAGATCGTCAACTCTTTTAAGTATCTGGGCAGTGTGTTGAGTAAAGATGGGACTATGGATGAAGAGGTGCGGGAGAGGGTACAACAGGGGAAGAGGGTTGTAGGAACGCTAAAAGCAGTAACAAGAAATAGGGTGGTCAGTATGGAAGTGAAGAAGTCCTTGCATGACAGTGTGCTAATCCCGACACTGACTTACGGAAGCGAAGCATGGACGTTGGTTGAGAGACTCAGACCAAGAGTGAGAGCAGTGGAAATGAATTACTTAAGGAGTGCGTGCAGAGTTACATGGAGGGATAGACAGACTAATGAGGAAGTAAGAAGGAGGTGTGGTGTGGAGGTAGATGTGCTGGAAAGTGTGAAAAGGAACAACTTGAGATGGTTCGGCCATATGGAACGTATGGAAAGCGAGAGAATGACTAAGAGGGTGTACGAGAGCGAGGTGGAGGGACAGAGGGGGAGAGGTAGACCGAATATGAGGTGGAAGGATGGAGTGAGGAACTACATGAACGAAGGCGGTGCTGGTTGGGGGGAGGGGCGTCGACTGACTGGGGACAGAGGTGCATGGGGGCGGTTCGTTCGTGGCCACCCCTTCGGGGATCACGGCGTCAGGCAATAGATAGATAGATAGAACTTCTATGTCAGCCTCTGTAGTGCCTCAACCAAATCTTAAACTGTAAATATTGTAAAGTTGACAGTACAGTTTCTATTATGAGCTGACTTATTCACATGAGCATTTTCCTGGATCGGCAACTATTTGTGGTATCATTTTCGGGCTTCTTTGAATGGCATGTGCAACTACACTAGAAGTATATTAATTAAGGTGGCTGGATGAATGTGAAACTGAATTTGGAAGCTATCAAACCAAAATGGCTTACAACAATTCACCCCCCCCCCCCACCTCCTCACCCCCTCCCTACACACACACACACACACCAATTGAGAGAAAATTACCAAGTAGAGACTTCCGGACATTTACAGAGAAGATGTTGACCATATCTAAATTAAAACATGGGGTTTCTATGTCGTGTATATCATACAGCACAGGGACTGTGTCCACCATATTCTCGTGCACTTAGGGATGCACTGTATAGTTGATTATTCTGTTAATCTGTAGCCTAATGTTCTCACTCACAAGGGAGGGGATAGGAAAGGAAGGAAAACTCACATCACACATTATAACATCACCAGCTATTCTATACAAGGTAGACAGGCAACATAAACACAGATTCTACAGTGAACCTCCAACCATGAGTGACTGCAATACCAGAAAAATATTGCTTCAACCAGGATGAACAAACAATATCAAAGCTTGTATTTAAAGCACTTGGTAACAAGTTACATTGTTTTCTCTATAATCACAATGACGCACGGCTGAATCTGATTAGATGTTGTTCTATTCGCGAGGGAATTCCTCGGATGAAAGCTTCATAATAGGAAAATCCCCACTGGCTAAGTTTCTCTATCTTTCCTATATGCACTACCAACCAACTTGAGAATTAAGCCACGCCCCTTCATGACTAAACTCATGACCAAACCTTCTTAACCCGGCAGCTGCAACATGCCTTCCGGAAGGTTTTGTAGAGCCATTGCGACATGCCTAACGGAAGTGCGATTTTCAAACACAAACACACACATATACAAGTTTAAAGACCGCTTCATTCACACAGAGCGCGGTTTTAGTCTCTTAAATGTAGTACAGTACAATAAAGACTTGCCATACAACAGCCCCATCGTGTCATCACAGTGGCTGATGATTGTATAGACCTAACAGTGTCTCAGCAAGACTCAACGAAGTCCCCCTGAAGCACTTGCACCGTGCCAACAAGCCTAGGTGGCTGAATATTGGATCAGGAATAAGAACCCAGGAGAGATGGGGGGGGTGGGGGGTGGGGGGGGGGGGCCCCCAGCTTGTTGGAGGTCTAAGGAGGGAAACTAAAAAAATACATAAATGAGCAAATAAATATGCCCATCCCCTTAAGGATCATAGTATGGTAATAAGCAATGGGAAGGGGCTCACTCTCCCATTCCTTGCATAATTTTCAATAGAGGAAGGGAAGTGTGACCCATATTTTGTGTTTAAGACTATGGACCTTAACCGCTCAACCACTAACAACTACATTCTTGTTATTTGTGGCAAATTATACGAAATCTTCGGAGGGTTGAGGGCCGGGGGAATGCTGGAGGGACCTTGGTGATCCCTGGTCTCTGGGTCTTCTCCTGGGTGACCTAGATGTGTGTGATTTTGTGTGTTTGTTTTTGTGTGTTTGTTGTTTTGTCCCTGTTCAGGCTCTGTCTTTAGTCGGCCACCCCCAGAAGAAAAAAAAAAGGAAAAATGGGGAATGGGCCTGAGTAAATACATAAATAAATTCATGCTACTGTCAAACAATTTTACTTACTGCAATGATTAAATATACACAGCGTTTTGGTTAGCATAGGGTTCAAATCTACCAAAGTGGACGTTAAAAATTCACTATATGCCTGAACTAAAATTAACTACCCAATGATTGCAAATATAATGGTAATGCATGTACATGTGAGAGTTCCAATGAATGGAAAAAATATCAAGAGGAGTGGGTTTTCTATTTTGTCAACTGATCACACAATCTCTGGTGGTTCCCCCCCCCCCCCCAGTATCTCTTCAGTATCTCTGAAGGTAAAAATGCTTGGGGCATGACTAGAGACCAAGTGGTAAAAGATTTAGACAGTGTAAGGACGGCAAACAGTGACGAATTCAGGAAGATAATTGATGAACAGAAACAGCAAGATGTTAGGATACAGGACCAGGTAAAAAGTATGGTTAAGCAAGGCATCCACGAAAACTCTCAGGTCATCCAGGAAGAAAGTCGTAGGGCTAACTGCCTCATAATATCAGGAGTGGAAGAAAAGGAGGAACTAGACTGGACAAAACGAAGAGAGAAGGATGAAGGTCGCATCAACAAGATTCTGGAATCTATTAAGGATGAGGAGGACACCTGGAAGGAGGAAATATCAGACATGTTTAGGCTGGGAAAATATACAAAGGAATACAATAGACTGGTAAAAACCGAATTTAAGTCAAGAAGGACATGTGATGAAATCATGGCAGTAGCAGCTAGGCTAAAAGGGTTAGAGGGTAGGGACAAAATCTACATCAGGCCGGACATACCAGAAGAAGAGAGAAAGAAGGAGGCTGAACTAAGGAAAACTGCCAAAGAGGAAAATAGCAAGAGGACAGAACAAGAAAAGAATAAGTTTTTTTACGGAGTAAGAAAGGGGAAGATTATGAAACTTTCGGTAAAGAGAAACTAAAAGAAAAAGAGGGTAGGGAACAGACCGCCGCAGATAAGGCACTTGGAGCAGGTAATGGGCAACTAGAAAGTATAAGGATTCTATATAGCAATGTCGATGGGCTAATCTCTAAGAAATTAGAACTAACAGACTTACTCAATACTAAGAAACCAGAAATAGTATGTCTCACTGAGACAAAACTAAGAGAGGAACTTGATATAAATCTGATAGGATGGTCTGAATACAGGATTTGGAGGAGGGACAGAACATTTTGACATGGAGGTGGAGTGTGCATCCTTACTAGGAAAGATTTGATTGTGTCTGAGATAAAACTAGAAACTTCAACAGCAGAAGTTTTAGCACTAGAAATTGGTGGAAACGAAAAAATAGTGGTGATAGTAGCGTATGTACCTCCCAAGACGAAGACATGGAGTAAGGAGGAGCATAGCCAAATGCGTATGGAAACAATTAGTGTGCTATAAAATATCTTAGCTTCAAAGGATGAAATAGTCATGTGTGGGGACTTTAACTGCAAGGAAGTGAATTGGGAAGAACTTGAACCCGGAACAGGTGAGGAAAGTTGGGGCTATGAATTTTTAAGTATGGCCATGGAAAATTCTATATACAGTAAACTTCCGTTAATCCGAAGGGCAGCGGACCGGCTCTCGTTCGGATTAGTGGATTTTTCGGATTATCGGACTTTACCCCTATGAACCTGTGTATGACGAAAACATTGAGACATTAGGCCACCCAAATGACACAATGGTGCACACACACATATCATATGTTCATGAAATCACTTCAAAAGTTTACCATTGTCATTGTAGCCTATTAACTACTTCAAAACATTCAGATTAATGGTCAAAGGAATCTGCTGATATAAATGTCTTCTTCTTCTTCCGTCTACTAGCGAGTTTGTCTTGCTCTTGAAGATCAGATGTGGTTCGGGAAGTAATGCCTTAACAACGGCACTTCCCTGAGAGGTTCTTGTAATTTTCCTTTTGTGATTTTCCTTTTGTGACGTGCTCTGTTATATTATATTGTATTGAAAGCACCCTTGTCTTGTTGTCTTGAAAGCACCCTTGGGATGCTCCGATCACTGAACTATAAATAGTAGCGTATCGGAACATCCAAAGGTGCGTTTTCAAGCTCAAGACTAATACGTCCAAAGGTGCGTTTTCAAGCTCAAGACTGAATGCGCTTGCAGAAAATGCGGTGCAAGCCAGTAGCGCATCGGAGCATCCCAAGGATGCGTTCAAGAGCAAAACAAACTCTCTAGCAGACGATGTGGAAGAAGAAGAAGACGAAGGTGTTTACGATTATATCAGTAGCTTCCTTTGACCATTAATCTGAATGTTTTGAAGTAGATAATAGGCTACAATGACAATGGTAAACTTTTAAAGTGAATTCATGAACATATGATATGTGTGTGCTCCATTATGTGTCATTTGAGTGGCCTAATGCCTCAAAAAGGGGACTTTGGGACTTCTTGAAAGGTGCGTTTTCAAGCTCAAGACTGAATGCGCTTGCAGAAAATGCGGTGCAAGCCAGTAGCGCATCGGAGCGTCCCAAGGATGCGTTCAAGAGCAAAACAAACTCTCTAGCAGACGATGTGGAAGAAGAAGAAGACGAAGGTGTTTACGATTATATCAGTAGCTTCCTTTGACCATTAATCTGAATGTTTTGAAGTAGATAATAGGCTACAATGACAATGGTAAACTTTTAAAGTGAATTCATGAACATATGATATGTGTGTGCTCCATTATGTGTCATTTGAGTGGCCTAATGCCTCAAAAAGGGGACTTTGGGACTTCTTGAAATTCGGACCATCGGGTGAATTCGGATTTGGCCTCAAATTGAAAAATTCGGACTATTGGGAGATTCGAATCATCGGTCGTCGGATTAACGGACTTTTACTGTACCAACATGTAAAAGAGTCAACAAGAGTAAGGGGAAGTGATCAACCAGCTAGATTGGAACTTCTCTTCACAAGAAGGGAGTACAAAGGAGTACAAAGGAGTACAAAGGAAATTAAGCAACAGATCTAGTGACCCTTCTAGGTTGCTTGTCCTCCAAAACACTGAGGATCAAGTGTCCAAACAGTGGTTTAGAGTCGGTAAGGGAACATTGGAAAGGGAATTACTGCCCTGGAACTAATGTCCGTGGCAGGATTAGGAAGTTAGTAGAGGACAGATGGGTTAGTAACAGAGGGGGGGGCATAAAATAAAGTTATTCATTTACAAACGCAGTCAGTCGCGGGTTTGATGCGAGATATTTGTCTAGGCGGAGTTTAAATGAATCAACGGTGATGCAGTCTACAATATAACGTTTCGGGGAAGCCCATTCCACAAGTTGACAACTCGATTGAAGAAGAAATTCTTTGATTCGTGCGAGTTAAAAGATTTACCAATAATTTTGCAACCGTTTCCCCGCGTGCAATTAGATTGGTCGATAGTGAAGTACTTACTACAGTTCATATTGTCGATGCCTTTGATGATTTTGAACACTTGAATTAAGTCACCTCTTAATCTGCGCTGGGTTAAAGGAAATAGATTTAATTCTCTAAGACGCTCTTCGTATGGTTTATTCTTTAGGCTAGGTATCATTTTGGTAACTCTATGTTGAACTCGTTCTAGCTTGTTTATATCTTTTTGGTAATAAGGGCACCAGGATTGAACGCAGTATTCCAGAAGAGGGCGGACTAAGGAATTGTAAAGGGTTAGGATAACTTCTTTGGATTTATGCTCAAATGACCTGCCTATAAAGCCAATTATTTTGTTTGCCATCTTAACAACTTCTGAACATTGTTGACTCGGTTTTAGGTTACTCGATATTGTTACTCCCAGATCGGTTTCTCTGTTTACATTCTTAAGCTGAGTGCCATTCATCGAATAGTTTTCTTTCTCATTTAGGTATCCGATATGTAGTACTTCACATTTATCCGCATTGAAACTCATTTGCCAAATTTGGGCCCAACATGACAATTTATCTAGATTGTGTTGCATATCGTCAACTTGTTCTTTTGAGAGTACAGTACGCTATTTGCAATTTTTGTATCGTCAGCAAATTTTGAGATTGTACAGGTGAGACCCTCATCTATGTCGTTGATGTAAATTAGAAAGAGAATTGGTCCTAGTACCGATCCCTGGGGTACCCCGCTACTTACATTGGTCCATTTAGATGCCTTACCGTTTATGACTACTCTTTGCTTTCTGTTGCTGAGCCAATTTTCTATCCATATCAACACACCGTCTTGTATTCCATGCGCTTTTAGTTTTAGCAGTAAACGTTTGTGGGGAACTTTGTCAAAGGCCTTTTGAAAATCAAGGTATATAATATCTACAGCTTTACTCTCATCGTAGAGGTTGAGGATATCGTGGAAGAAGTCTAAGAGGTTTGTTAAACAGGAACGTTTTTTACGAAAGCCGTGTTGAGTATCTTTAAGTATGTTATTTTCCTCTAAGTGATTTAAGAGTCTGTCTCGTATGACCGTTTCTAGCAATTTACATACAACTGAGGTTAAGCTAATTGGACGATAGTTACTAGGTAGGGATTTGCTGCCTTTTTTGAATATCGGTGTTATGTTGGCTAGCTTCCACTGATCAGGCATAGTTCCAGACTGAAAGGATTTATTGAATAGTAATGTCAGTGGTTTGGAGAGCTCATCCTTAGCTTCCTTTAGAACTCTAGGCGAGATTGTATCAGGTCCAGGCGTTTTATTTACCTTGAGTTTATCTAAACAATTCAATACTTCTCTCTCTGTAACGGTGATATTGCTTAGAACATCTGAATTATCAATCTGAATCGGCGATGGTGTAGGGATATCACTGAGGTCTTCTGTTGTAAAAACTGATGCAAAGAAGGTATTGAGGGCATTACTCATTTGTACTTCGTCTTTGGTGTATTCTCCATTTTCATCGACTAACGGTCCAACAGTTGAAGTAACTACTTTTTTCTTTCTGATATAACTATAGAATTCTTTCGGGTTTGTTTTACTTTGATTTGCAATATGTAACTCTAAGGTCTTTTTACTTTGCTTAATTAACTTTTTGGCTTTGCGTCATAGCTCTACAAATTTCACCCGTTCTTCGTCATTTTGTGAGGATTTTAATCTATCATTAGCAAATTTTTTAGCAAGCAGGCAGTTTGAAATATCTTTATTCCACCATTTGGGCTTATTATTATGGCCTGGACGCCGTATTTTCCATGGTATGCAGTCTTGCACTGCTTTTAGGTAAGTGGTTTTGAATAACTTCCAAGATGTATTTATGTCGTTATTGTTAATTAAAAAGCTCCAGTCAGTTTCTTTAACCCTTGGGATCCGGGAGGCCTAATATGAGGCAAAATGGTAAAAAACAAAATCGCCGCTATAATCATCAGAACTCGGCAACCACGCGTTGTAGCGACGTCATCTCTACGGCATTCTACAGACAACAAAAAGTTCTACAATTTGCAAAAATATTGACTGCTCTAGGTAGTCTCAATCAGTAGCTACCGTACTGAATTATGAAGTTGATTTTACCAAAATTCATATGAGGCCCCCCGGATCCCATGGGTTAAACATAGCTCTAAGTTTATGGAAGTTTGCTTTCTTGAAATTAGGGACTTTTTCGATGCTACTATTTGGTTCGTTACTAGTAAACTTTAAAGTGAAAGTTATCGTACGATTGTCGCTGTTACTGAATTCATCACCAACATTCAAATTCTCTATCAATTCTTCTTTTGTTGCAAGTACAATGTCAAGAACGTTATTACCACGGGTCGGCGTTCGAACAAATTGATAAAGCGAACTCTCTTGCAAGTTCGTATACAAGTCATGTCCGGAGTGTGAAGTAAGAGTATCGCCCCACTTGGTCACAGGTAAATTAAAGTCGCCAAAAATTACGGTATCTTGTGAGTTACTTACATCGGCAATTTGTTCGTAAATTTCTCGGTCAGTTTGCACTGATTGAGCTGGAGGTCTGTATATTAACGCAAGTATTATTTTTGTACCTTTATTATTCTTTATTAGCACATAAGATGTGTCGACATTCACAATTTGAGGTTTTGACAAGAGGGTAGGGTTAAGACTTTCTTTGATATAAAGTAAAACGCCACCTCCATTTTGATTTATTCAGCTTTTCTCAAACATTACATAACCGGGAAGTGAATACTCTGCTAAAAAGTCTCTATCTTCTGTATTGAGCCAAGATTCTGTTATGCCAATCACATCATAATTTTCTGTAAACACTAGCTCCTCTAAAACCCACGAAATCCGGGGGGCCTCATATGATCCCAATCGCTATGTCCCGGGCCATTTTTGTACAGTCAAACTTCATAATTTAGTAGCTACTGATTGAGACCACCTAGAGCAGTCAATTTTTCTGCAAATTGTAGAACTTTTTGTTGTCTGTAGAATGCTGTTAAGATGACATCGCTACGACGCGTGGTTGCCGAGTTATGATGATTTTAGCGGTAATTTTTAGCCGCGCATTTTGCCTCATATGAGGCCTCCCGGATTCCTGTAATTTTTTTGTTTTGCCTCATATGAGGCCTCCCGGATTCCGAGGGTTAACCTAACCTTAGACAGGCTGATAGGGTATACTGGTTGAGTTTGTCTGGTTACCATATACTGTACTTTGTACACTCACCTAGAACTATCCTAAAACAAACAATATACAGTCTTTAATACCAGTAGTTAGCAAGAAGTATCTGCATATACCTGTACATATAGTATCCTGATAATCTGTACATGATAAATGATACACGTATAAGATTTTAGTTAGTACACTTGAGAATATACTATAGTATAAATATATTTATAAACCATTCCTAACACCTATGGCACCAAAACCAGCATAGATAATTGATGCAAGGGGCCGACATCCGCAAACTACCTGCACGCTTCCAACTGAACCATTTGAAAGACATGTTAGCAACTGATATTTAAAGTTACATTATCTTGACTTTTGACAACAATCTATCTTTCTGTAAGCAATGTTTACTCTACCGGTATATATTAATATCCAGTATTCGAGAATGGATAATAAGTCGTAGGCGTGTGCATAAACCTTTAACCGTCTTGGTGGTGTAATGGTTAAGGTATCTAAAAATCTGTGTGTGATAACCCGGGTTCGAATCCTGGTGGATCACATATATGCTTTCATTAATTTCATTGAAGGTGTTTGGTGTTGTCGTGAAATTGATAAAAAATAGAATATATGCTACCATTCGTGGCAGCGTTTGTAAGGTGAACGTCTGAAGAGGACTCCAGAGAGTCAAAACTGTTGTGTGCCTACAATATAACCTTTGTCCGTCATGTGGGTATAATATCTCCAATCAAGTACTCACAGGATTTAATTCACAATATTCAAGATGTTTTATCCCATCAATCACAAAATTCTGGAATACTCTCCCTAATGATGTAGTGAATTTGGAGAGCTCTCTGGATTTCAAGGCGAGGGTTAACGCCTTTTTAGTTAGCTAGTTATATCTTCCTGGCTATTTGTTCCCCCCACTGAGACCCTTTGGGGGATATAGTCTCCCTACGGCTCTTTTTAGTTAGCTAGTTATATCTTCCTGGCTATTTGTGCCCCCCACTGAGACCCTTTGGGGGATATAGTCTCCCTACGGCTCTTTTTAGTTAGCTAGTTATATCTTCCTGGCTATTTGTTCCCCCCACTGAGACCCTTTGGGGGATATAGTCTCCCTACGGCTCTTTTTAGTTAGCTAGTTATATCTTCCTGGCTATTTGTTCCCCCCACTGAGACCCTTTGGGGGATATAGTCTCCCTACGGCTCTTTTTAGTTAGCTAGTTATATCTTCCTGGCTATTTGTTCCCCCCACTGAGACCCTTTGGGGGATATAGTCTCCCTACGGCTCTTTTTAGTTAGCTAGTTATATCTTCCTGGCTATTTGTTCCCCCCACTGAGACCCTTTGGGGGATATAGTCTTCCTGGCTATTTGTTCCCCCCACTGAGACCCTTTGGGGGATATAGTCTTCCTGGCTATTTGTTCCCCCCACTGAGACCCTTTGGGGTATATAGTCTTCCTGGCTATTTGTGCCCCCCACTGAGACCCTTTGGGGTATATAGTCTTCCTGGCTATTTGTTCCCCCCACTGAGACCCTTTGGGGGATATAGTCTTCCTGGCTATTTGTTCCCCCCACTGAGACCCTTTGGGGTATATAGTCTTCCTGGCTATTTGTGCCCCCCACTGAGACCCTTTGGGGTATATAGTCTTCCTGGCTATTTGTTCCCCCCACTGAGACCCTTTGGGGGATATAGTCTTCCTGGCTATTTGTTCCCCCCACTGAGACCCTTTGGGGTATATAGTCTTCCTGGCTATTTGTGCCCCCCACTGAGACCCTTTGGGGTATATAGTCTTCCTGGCTATTTGTTCCCCCCACTGAGACCCTTTGGGGGATATAGTCTCCCTACGGCTCTTTTTAGTTAGCTAGTTATATCTTCCTGGCTATTTGTTCCCCCCACTGAGACCCTTTGGGGGATATAGTCTTCCTGGCTATTTGTTCCCCCCACTGAGACCCTTTGGGGGATATAGTCTTCCTGGCTATTTGTTCCCCCCACTGAGACCCTTTGGGGTATATAGTCTTCCTGGCTATTTGTTCCCCCCACTGAGACCCTTTGGGGTATATAGTCTTCCTGGCTATTTGTGCCCCCCACTGAGACCCTTTGGGGTATATAGTCTTCCTGGCTATTTGTTCCCCCCACTGAGACCCTTTGGGGTATATAGTCTTCCTGGCTATTTGTTCCCCCCACTGAGACCCTTTGGGGTATATAGTCTTCCTGGCTATTTGTGCCCCCCACTGAGACCCTTTGGGGTATATAGTCTTCCTGGCTATTTGTGCCCCCCACTGAGACCCTTTGGGGTATATACTGTAGTCTTCCTGGCTATTTGTTCCCCCCACTGAGACCCTTTGGGGTATATAGTCTTCCTGGCTATTTGTGCCCCCCACTGAGACCCTTTGGGGTATATAGTCTTCCTGGCTATTTGTTCCCCCCACTGAGACCCTTTGGGGTATATAGTCTTCCTGGCTATTTGTTCCCCCCACTGAGACCCTTTGGGGGATATAGTCTCCCTACGGCTCTTCGGTGGGGCTCACATGTAGTATCTAATAATAATAATAATAATAATAATAATAATAATAATAATAATAATAATAGAAAGATTGTAGTGGACACAACTGTTAACCCTTATTTAGCGGCGAGCAACATAAGTCGAGTTAAATAAAGCTGGACTATGTGGCGGCGCTCGACATAACTCGAGTGGCAATTTCAGCACGTAATGTGGCTGAGAGAGAGAGACAAGTGGTGGCAGGAGACTAGCGAGCGTATGACTGCTCCAGACCACCGCGGCGAACCTACTGACACAAATCTCAGCTCCCTCCTCCCTCTCTCACTCGCTACATACTCAATTATGTACTGAAAGTACCGAATTACCTGCTTTTTGCACTCGCGTTGCACGGTTATTGCAAGAAAACTATCCATCATACAAGGATCGTTATGGTGTCATTCGAAAGCTCTGTTTATGCCCTTTCAGGGATAGGTACTTGTTTTACGTTCTGGGTCTTATTTAGGCATGAAAATGATCACGTAAACAGCCCTATTTTGGCTAAAAACACCCCGCTGTGCGGTACACATAAATAAACCGCATAGGCCGCTCGTAAGGTGTTAAGCTACAGTCAGTATTGTTTTTACTTTTAATTTCAATCGAGAATGCAGCTCTCAGATACTTCTTGTTTAGCAATATTATCACTTAAGGGGAGGCAGACCGTTCTTCTGGACCCCCTTCTCCCTAATGTTTAGCCCCACAATTTTTTAGATTACTGTATAGACGTTTGGCCCATTAGTTTGGTGATTTTAACACCTTTCGCCCCATTTCGTTGTCAATTTTTAAAGACCTTTCGTGCCATTTAGGTGTTGATTATTTCCTGGCGAGCGTAAGCGAGCCTGCAATTTTAAAAGGAACCGGCCTTTGGCCGGCACATTTTTCTACCGAAAAATGTAAAAATTTATCTTGAAAGGGGGTCTAGGGGGTGTTTTTCTAAGCTTGATGGAGGTCTAGGGAGGAAACTAAAAAAATATATGAATAAATGAATTAATAGACCAAACAAACGGCCAGTCTCCCCTTAATAACAGAGATCAGTCAACCCGGGCCATGTTGGTGCCACTGGTGTTATTACCCTCTATTTACACTCATATACGTTCATTTCCATTATATTCATTTATAATTATTAAAACAGGATAATTATATACATTTTGCATGATCAAACTCACCCAATGGTGTTCTTTTATTTAATAATTTTCATTTTAGTAAGCGTTGTTTCCACATAGCGATTTTGATAATTTAATTTGACTTTATATTGTCCTTGTCCCAATTTTGGTTTGTTTAGTTTGCAAGTTTTACATTTTAATAAAGATAATTACAGCACCAAAATGGCATCCACAGCAAAACATGGCTGCTCTCTCTTACAACAGGCTCTCTAGACCCAAGTATTCAACCAGTAGACCACTTCAACCTCCAAACGTATGGCAAGAGAGTATCAATGTAATCAAAAGAAAAATGTCAACGTCGATTTGTTATCGTTTTTTTCCCAATCATAATTCCTTCTCTTTTTCATTCTATCATTGCTCCAAATCAGTGCCCACTCAATCAATACTGTTAGTTAGTTATAATATAAAGTTGGCACGAATCATTAAAGTATTTGTTCCTGCACGAGTTGACACTGGTTGAGAGCTACCGGTTGAAAACATCTTACTGGTTGGGTTCTGGAACCCCTCTCCAAAATATCTACACAAATTGTTCAACATCCAGCAGGCATAACTACGGTGCAGAGTGAGTGAAACAAGTCCAAGCTGGACTATAGGTCCGTGTGGCCATATTAACTCCGAGGCACGGGGTGCGACGCACAGGATGAATGTAAAAAAAAGGGCACCATTACGGCCTAGAGGATAGATTAGAGTATATGCATGTGGAAGATCATTAAACTTGGTTCAATTATAACCACCAAATTTCGTGAAAATCAGTTCATAACTTTGAGAGCTACCTTCGCTGGCGGAGGTATGGGCTTTATTGATCGCCTCCAATATTTAATCACTTCTTACTTGGAGCATATCTTATCTGCTCACCAAAGCTCTTGGTTAACGGTTCATAACTTATCGAGATATTTATTTTACAGACAATCAAACAAACGGAGGCAAAACATAAGGCGGAGATAACTAGAGGGGCAATCTGAAAAGCGCGTAGCTCTGCCTACGCTGGCGGAGGTATGCACTCTACCTATCGCCTCCTAAATTTAATGATTTCACCCTTGGTGCATATCCTATCTGCTCACCAAGTTTCGTGAACATCGGTTCATAACTTTGTGAGCCGTCTACGGTGGCGGAGGTATGCACTCTACCAATCACCTCTACAATTAAATTAAGTCTTCCTTGGTGCATATCCTATATGGCCTCGAACTTTAGTGAGAATCTGTTCATAGCTTTTTGATAGGCTATATCTTGTTTACAGACAGACAAACAAATAAACAGACAGAAGACAAACAAATGGAGGCAAAAACATAACCTTCCCCAACTTCGCTGGCGGAGGTAATTATAACTAAGTGCAATTGCACGTAATGTATTTTATACACATCGGATCATATTTAATGTCACTCCTGCAAAAGGAAACCAACAGCGGAGCGCCCTGGCCAAAATTTGAAAATAGGACTCGAACCATTGTTTAAGAAGTAGACAAGATTATGTACATGTGTAAGAAAGAAATGAGTAACATCACAAAAATATAACTGTTTTCACTTTCCGTCACTCCTGTAGAAGGGGGCCTGTGGTGGGGCACCATGACCGATATGTTTAATCCAATTATTTATTGTAAGTACAGTACACCTATATAAATATATATATATATATATATATATATATATATATATATATTTATATATATATTTCTTTATATATTTTATATTTCTATATACCGGTATATTTTATATTTCTATATATATTATATATTTCTATCTTTATTCTACAACTACCTATAAATGCCTGAGTATGATTAATATTTTGTTATGAACTGTTTTGTCCATATATTTGTGTATAAGTCTCTGACTACTAGTAACCATAGAGTAAAAGTGTAAAGTTTGTATTACTAACCTGAGGTATACACATCTGGTCCACAGTGTCCCATGGCTTGTGTCTTCTGTTGGCAGGTATGGAAGGTGGTGGAGGGGGATCCTTGGTTATAGTAGGTGGTGGTGGTGTTGGGACAGTGACGGGAGTGGCTGGTGTAGGTGGTGGTGCTGGGGAAGTATTAATAATACTACCTACACCACCATTGTTAGTGGTTGGACCAATGGTTGGTACACTACCGACCACCACTGCTGACGCACTGTTCACAGACCCCAAGGTACACGTACTGGCCGTCGTCACAGAACTCGCCTGCATAACAAAAAAATGTACTATTGTAGTTAGTAATTGCAATGACATGATTAATGATGAACAAGAATTACCGGTAAACTCATTATGACAGATATATTCCAAGCATCTTCGTACTTCAATGGACCACCTCGCCCAGGCAAGATGGGACCGACAAAAAAAAATATATAAATACATACAGTACATAAATAAATAAATAAATAAATATATAATAAATTAATTAATCAATAATATATAATACTAGAAATGGCTCAACAAAATACAATAGGAAGAAGGAAGAATACTGACTAGGCTGCTCATACTGCCGATGGTTGGGAAGGTTGACCCTGGGGAAGGTAGATGATTATTGGGCGAAGATGATCCACCCTGTTGTTGTTGTTGCTGTTGTTGTGATGCGTTGGCAGTGGCGGCGGGAGGCAGGTTGAGGTGTAGACCCACGGCGAAGGTGTCGGAGGAGGCGGACTTGGTGAGGTTCCGCGCCACCGAGTACTTCAGGTGACACCGGGATCGAACCTCCTCCGAAACCGAGACCAGGGCTGCCAGGTACGCTACACTCTCCGGAGTTACCTGGTTTAAAAGAATTACAAATATTATATTATTATAATTCTTCATAAGAGTATTAACCCTCATCACCAGGACCCTTTAAACCTTCGCTGCAACCCCAATCCAAGGGGTTGCAGCGAATTTTCTGATTATCAGGTACTGTACTGTATTCATATCTACGCAAAGAAATGGCCTAACCTAGGTTAGATATATACAGAATATATAATAATGCAGCACTCACTGTTATCTTGCAAATTATGAAGACTAGAACACTCTACACCAAGTGGTTCAGGTTTGATAGTGAAAATATAAAGTTAAGTTTTCCTGTATATCTTGGATAACTTTGGGAATTTTGTGATCTTCACATATTCATACCTCCACAAAGAAATGGCCTAACCTAAATTAAATATATATTAAGATGCAGCACTCACTGTTATTGTACAAATGGTGGAGACTAGAACATTCTACACCAAGTAGTTCAGGTTTGATGGTGAAAATATGAAGCTAGTTTTGGTGATCGTCTGCCTACGTGTCAATTTTTGTTTCAACGTTTGGTTGGCACACGGCTTCAACTTCTAAACACTCTCGCAATAACTGATTATTGATTATGGATTATGAATTATGGACTATATTGATTATTGATTTATTTCACCATTTTAACCATTCTTATGTCACTGAACACTGCTTGGTGTGCACCGATTCAGATGGTGGAAAATGATCGATGGATTTGCTTGAGCTGTGCTTACAACAGTGCCCAAAGCAGACTGACTGAATTTCTCCTTTGATATTGACGAGAGCACTTAGGTCGGTGGTGACTATTTTTAAAACCAGGATAGCAGAGGTGTTTTCCATGGAGCTCTGTGCTGGCCAGGTGGCGGCCTGAGTTTAAAAAAAAACATAGTTTCATAATCTTTTATTATTTATATTATAAAAAGTTTGTATTATAATTTTGTATTATTTATATTATATACAAATTGTTTAAGATTTTTCTATTACTGTATATATATATATATACACTGCATTCCCGTTATCCGCGCTCAAAGTATCCGCGATCCTTGCTATCCGCGGACACCCTTAAATATCCCATTACTCGTCATCCGTGCAAAAAACCCCAGCAAAATACCAGCTATTCACGGATTTGAATCGGGCGGGTCATTGCGCATCCCGATTCTTTTTTTGGTCGGCCATCTTGCATTCTTGCGTGACGTCAACACAGCGGCTCAGCTGAGGCAGCAGCTCACAGCCCAGTGTTGGAAAAGTTGAAAACCACCTGTTTACAAGCTTTTTTCTGGACGAAACTCTTATCTCCCGCATTTATTAGGGCCTTTAGAGCATTTAGTGATAGGGACAGTGGACCTGATGGTAATCATGATGGAATTAAATTTCCGGGATCATCAAAACAGAGCAAAACTACGGACGCTGTCGGAAGAAAGCGGGCAAAGTATGCCGATGTGTAAGGCTAGGCTACCCTATAATGACTTATTTCAAATGAAGTTTGTGGGGTAAGTAATCTCCTCATAATATGCATTTATAAGTATTCACCTCAAATAATATGTATTTATTGGATATATTTGGGGGGAAATGGGTACTTTATGGGTGACTGGACGAATGTGGAAGAAAGTGTGGTACCTTCACTGACGGTACCACACTTTGTTCCACATTCGTCCAGGTCCGTCACCGTATCTGTTTAATCATTTGTTCCATATTAATGTCATAAAGTAGGTAAAAATAATGGTTTGAGGGTCCAAGATGGCCAAGCCTGGTACGACATAAGCCTATTTCCCATTGAAACCTATGTTAAACACTGCCCACGTATCCGCGAAACCACATATTCGTGGAAGGGGGCTGGTACGACCTAGGTGCGAATACCGGGAGTGCACTGTATATATATGAATGTACATGTATTTATATAAATGAAAAGTGGATGGAAGTGAGAGAGATGGAAGAGAGAGAAGTAGAGGATGAATGGAAACAGTTTAAGGAAGGAGTGAAAGCAAGCGCAGAGGAAGTACGTAGTAAAAGGAAAGTAGGAGGAAGAGAAATCAGGAATGCCTGACGCGAGTGGTGGAATTATACGGTGAGAAAGGCAGTAGACGAAATGAGACAGTGGTTTGAGAGGATGCTAGTGTTGAGGTATGGGTGAGGTACAAGGAGAAAAGGAGAGAGGTGAAACGGAAGATTAGAGAAGCGAAGAAAAATGCAAATGAAAGGTGGGGTCAAAGGTTGAGTGAGAATTTTGAGGAACGAAAGATGTTCTGGAAGGAGGTAAATAGAGAAAGGAAAGGAAAACAAAAAAGGGAAGAGTCGGTGGAAGATGCAAATGGAGAGTTAATAGTGGAAGGAGTGCAAGTGAGGAAAAGATATGCCGAGTATTTTTAATCTTTGCTCAATGTAAGAGATGGAAAAGGGGTCATGGACCCCCGCGACTTCAGAAATTCCGTGGATCTTATCGAATATTACCAGAGTCCCCCCTCCCGCCCCAATAACATATAGAAATGTGTGCGCGGTTATTCATAAGGTAATGTACATATATATAAATTATTAAGAATTTTATTTATTCGTCAAATGTATGTAATAGTAATACAGTATATTAACACTCAAGCCGCGGGGCCCGACATATGTCGTGTGAGAGAACCATGGCCACCCCTGCGGGGCCCGACATATGTCGGAAAGGATGTTGTTGTTGTTGTCGTTCCCCAAGCTGCCTGGCCGAACAGCCCCAAGGCCCCGAGCAAGGCCAAGGCCATAACCGAGCGCCCTCACAGAACCCCACCCTGCCGACCACAATAAAGCCTGGGTGACCGAAGCCACTCCATGGCGGGGAGTTGAGGAGGGCGCGGAAACGCCCGGGAAATCAAAGCCCCACCCAGGGCCCTGTGCCCCTCAGCAATTATGAAGAGAAAGTTGAGGGGCAAAGGAAAAATGTGACGCTTTGGCTTCCAATCTTGGTATATTGGGAGGTCAATCCACGGAAGAGACGCCGTCACTTGAGATCTAGAAAATATATAAGTAAAAGGAACAGTCAGAGTAAGCTATGGGTATGGCAGAGATCGCTCAGTTCTCACTCTGATAGACCAGCCCATCACCACATGACTAGAACCCAATCTTACAGTTTCTTACAGTAGATCCTCTGGAAAAAGGCAAACTATGCCTGTGTATCCAGCTCAGTACCAGTACTTGCACTGCTGCGGTCGTTCACGGTGTTGGCGGCGGCGGTAGCAGACGCAACATTTTTACTATTCTGTATTTTTGTTTTATAATCAAACTTCAAATCTTGTCTTCCCCATGCTCTATCAAGATTACTTTCAAACTCCCTTATTGATTCGGAATCGACTACATACTGGGGCAGTGCGTTCCACTCATTTACCACTCTATCACAAAATGAGTTCTTTGCCTTCTCAAGCCTATTTCTTTCTTTGTAAATTTTCTTAGAGTGTCCTCTCGTTCTTGTTCCCTCCCGCATCAAGAAGATACCTTCACACACATCCTCATCGTACTTTCCTGACACTATCTTAAAAGTCTCTATCATATCCCCTCTCTTTCTCCTATAATATGCCAGTGTCGGAAGCCCCAGTGTCCTCAACCTCTGCTCATAGCCCGCGTTCTTCAACGTTGGTACCAGCTTGCTAGCTCTCCTCTGCACTTTCTCCACTGCTTCTATATCCTTTAACATATATGGAGCCCACACCTGGTTCGCATATTCCAGGTGCGGCCTAACCAGCGCTGTATAGAGATTCCTGAAGATTTCTTCGTCAAGTGACACAAATGTCCTCCTTATCAGCCCTACAATTCTATTGGCTTTGTTTATCTTTTCCGCTAAATGTTCTGAGAAATTTAACTTATTGTCTATCACTACTCCTATATCCTTTTCTGCATTCACTTCCTCCATCGCTTCATAAATACTGTATCCTACCTTGTCTATCTTGCTGGTCCCAATCCGCATGTACTTGCATTTTTTTTTCTCAGCATCAGCTAAGAAAGGCCCTAGAAAGCCGCCTTTGGCGGGGGGATAGCTCCCCTATTTCAACCCCTTTCGGGGTTGGGCACCCGCCACGGAAGGGATGTTGAGCACATTATCGGCTCTGAGAGAGAGTCCACGCGTTGGGAGGACGATAGGCGGGCTCTGACCACTCGGCACGGACCCAGTGCCGCGGCTGAGCTCCCCACCACAACATTCCACATCCACGGCCTCACGAGACCAGGAAAAAACTCGGGAAATTACCGTATTTTAGGGTTTTCCCCTCGTGTTGCGCGATCGCTACAGGATAACCCGTGGTTGTGCAAGGGTGATTCAGGTGTCATTGGAAAGCTCCATTATCGCCCTTTCACACATACATAATTGTATTACGCTCTGGCTCTTGTTTATGCATGAAAAAGAGCATGGAATGAAGCTCGTTTAGGTTAATATGCCCTCCTGCCAGGTAGTTGAAGATACAAACATCCCCGTTGGACAGGGGTTAAATAAAACAAACAAAAATCGATATTTACCAGTGCTTCCTTTTCAACATATGATTTTTAATCACCTGCACATGTTTAGCAGCAGAAGGTGCAGATGGGGCTAATGCAGCATTAACTTCCTTTTCTTATTATGATCCATTGTGATTTGTTTACCGGTATACTAATGTACAAGTGCTATTAATATTGATCGGTTAATATTGATTTGTTTACCGGTATACTAATGTACAAGTGCTATTAATATTGATCGGTTAATATTGATTTGTTTACCGGTATACTAATGTACAAGTGCTATTAATATTGATCGGTTAATATTGATTTGTTTACCGGTATACTAATGTACAAGTGCTATTAATATTGATCGGTTAATATTGATTTGTTTACCGGTATACTAATGTACAAGTGCTATTAATATTGATCGGTTAATATTGATTTGTTTACCGGTATACTAATGTACAAGTGCTATTAATATTGATTGGTTAATATTGATTTGTTTACCGGTATACTAATGTACAAGTGCTATTAATATTGATCGGATAATATTGATTTGTTTACCGGTATACTAATGTACAAGTGCTATTAATATTGATTTGTTTACCGGTATACTAATGTACAAGTGCTATTAATATTGATCGGTTAATATTGATTTGTTTACCGGTATACTAATGTACAAGTGCTATTAATATTGATCGGTTAATATTGATTTGTTTACCGGTATACTAATGTACAAGTGCTATTAATATTGATCGGTTAATATTGATTTGTTTACCGGTATACTAATGTACAAGTGCTATTTGTTTACCGGTATACTAATGTACAAGTGCTATTAATATTGATCGGTTAATATTGATTTGTTTACCGGTATACTAATGTACAAGTGCTATTAATATTGATCGGTTAATATTGATTTGTTTACCGGTATACTAATGTACAAGTGCTATTAATATTGATCGGTTAATATTGATTTGTTTACCGGTATACTAATGTACAAGTGCTATTTGTTTACCGGTATACTAATGTACAAGTGCTATTAATATTGATCGGTTAATATTGATTTGTTTACCGGTATACTAATGTACAAGTGCTATTTGTTTACCGGTATACTAATGTACAAGTGCTATTAATATTGATCGGTTAATATTGATTTGTTTACCGGTATACTAATGTACAAGTGCTATTAATATTGATCGGTTAATATTGATTTGTTTACCGGTATACTAATGTACAAGTGCTATTAATATTGATCGGTTAATATTGATTTGTTTACCGGTATACTAATGTACAAGTGCTATTAATATTGATCGGTTAATATTTATTTGTTTACCGGTATACTAATGTACAAGTGCTATTAATATTGATCGGTTAATATTGATTTGTTTACCGGTATACTAATGTACAAGTGCTATTAATATTGATCGGTTAATATTGATTTGTTTACCGGTATACTAATGTACAAGTGCTATTAATATTGATCGGTTAATATTGATTTGTTTACCGGTATACTAATGTACAAGTGCTATTAATATTGATTGGTTAATATTGATTTGTTTACCGGTATACTAATGTACAAGTGCTATTAATATTGATCGGTTAATATTGATTTGTTTACCGGTATACTAATGTACAAGTGCTATTAATATTGATCGATTAATATTGATTTGTTTACCGGTATACTAATGTACAAGTGCTATTAATATTGATCGGTTAATATTGATTTGTTTACCGGTATACTAATGTACAAGTGCTATTTGTTTACCGGTATACTAATGTACAAGTGCTATTAATATTGATCGGTTTCAAGCAGTACCCTAAACTGGACCCTAATCTCTGCCACTTTTGTTTATGTAATGAAATACCATTAACATAAATAACCTCCCTTATTCTGGTGATGGGCTGGTCTATCAGAGTGAGAACTGAGCAATCTCTGCCATATATGGGTATGGTTCACTGTACTGTATTAGTTTATTATTTCTTACAGTTTCTTACAGTAGATCCTCTGGAAAAAGGCAAACTATGCCTGTGTATCCAGCTCAGTACCAGTACTTGCACTGCTGCGGTCGTTCACGGTGTTGGCGGCGGCGGTAGCAGACGCAACATTTTTACTATTCTGTATTTTTGTATTATAATCAAACTTCAAATCTTGTCTTCCCCATGCTTTATCAAGATTACTTTCAAACTCCCTTATTGATTCAGAATCGACTACATACTGGGGCAGTGCGTTCCACTCATTTACCACTCTATCACAAAATGAGTTCTTTGCCTTCTCAAGCCTATTTCTTTCTTTGTAAATTTTCGTAGTGTCCTCTCGTTCTTGTTCCCTCCCGCATCAAGAAGATACCTTCACACACATCCTCACCGTACTTTCCTGACACTATCTTAAAAGTCTCTATCATATCCCCTCTCTTTCTCCTATATGCCAGTGTCGGAAGCCCCAGTGTCCTCAACCTCTGCTCATAGCCCGCGTTCTTCAACGTTGGTACCAGCTTGCTAGCTCTCCTCTGCACTTTCTCCACTACTTCTATATCCTTTACCATATATGGAGCACATATGTCTTGGTGTGGTCCCCGCATCTAAAGAAGCATATTCACAAGTTAAAAAGAATCCAGAGAGCAGTCACTAGATTGGTTCCAAGTCTCAGAGAACTGCCATATGAAGGGAGGCTAGACAAATTAAATCTACCGAGTCTAAAAGAGAGGAGAGAGAGGGGAGACATGATAATGATGTACAAATGTACCCGGGGGCTGGAGAGGCTGGATAGGGAGGATATATTAATTATGGATACAGGAATAACTAGAGGCCACAGCTACAAAGTAAAAAGACCTACCTGCAAGAACGATATCAGGAAGTTTAGCTTCCCCTATAGATGTATTGACAAATGGAATGGACTGGAGGAGGAGGTGGTAGGGGCAAGGAACATCCATATTTTCAAGAAAAAATTGGATAAAAAGTAGACTGAGAGACGGGACAACACGAGCTTAGCTCAACTCCTGTAAACTACAATTAGGTAAATACAATTAGGTAAATACACACCTGGTTCGCATATTCCAGGTGCGGCCTAACCAGCGATGTATAGAGATTCCTGAAGATTTCTTTGTCAAGTGACACAAATGTCCTCCTTATCAGCCCTACAATTCTATTGGCTTTGTTTATCTTTTCCGCTAAATGTTCTGAGAAATTTAACTTATTGTCTATCACTACTCCTATATCCTTTTCTGCATTCACTTCCTCCATCGCTTCATACATACTGTATCCTACCTTGTCTATCTTGCTGGTCCCAATCCGAATGTACTTGCATTTTTTTGGATGAAAAGGCATTAACCAATGCTCAGACCATCCCTTCATGCCCTCCACATCTCCTTGAAGCAAACCCATATCTTCCTTACTCCTCACTCTTCTATACAGCTTAGTGTCATCCGCATACAGGTATACCTCACTTCCATTAGTTATAACTTCAGGAAAGTCGTTGATAAATATAACGAACAGCAGTGGTCCTAACACAGATCCCTGAGGTACCCCACTTGTAATTTCCCTCCACCCCGAGCCTATTCCATTCACCAGTACCCTCTATCTCCGATCTTTCAGGAAGGCTTCTATCCATTACACACATTTCTCCCCTATATTATAGCTTCTAACTTTCTCTATTAACCTTTTATGTGGGACCTTATCGAAGGCCTTCATAAAATCGCAATATACCACGTCTATTACATCACCATCTTCTAGAATTTGCATCCAATCATCTACCACCTTAATTAGCTGTAGTACCGTCGACCTCCCCGGCAAGAATCCGAACTGTCTCCCACTGAAAAGTTGGTTTGACTTCATATGCTCCATTATTCCTTCTCTAATTACCGTTTCCATTAGTTTACAAACAACACTTGTCAAACTGACTGGTCTATAATTCCCTGGGTCATTTCTCTTTCCCTTCTTAAATATAGCTGTTATGTTCGCCTCTCTCCAGTCCATCGGGATTTGTCCTGTATTAAACGATACCTCAAACAACATTTTCAATGGCTCTACTAACATCTCCCCTCCTTCCTTTATGATTCTTGGGTGTATCCCATCCGGTCCCGGTGACTTACTTCTGTTAATTTTTTCTATAGCCCTTCTTATTCTAGCATGGGAAAACTCTATTAGTTCTAGTGCCGGTGCCTGTTTGATGGGAATAGTAGGCACTGCATCCTCCGACTTCACTGTTAGTACCCCCCCAAAGTATTTCCCCAGCACCTCTGCTTTCTCCTTATCAGTCTCCGATCTACTCCCATCATTCAACCCCCCTACCAGCTCTGGGATCCCTACTCTTCTTGTTAACTTTTCCTGAATGTACTTCCAGAATATTTTTGGATTATCCTTCACATTTCTAGCTATCTCTCCCTCCCTCTCCTTCACCCCCCTCCTTGTTTCCCACCTTATTTTATTGTTTATTTGTCTGCATTCCAGATCCACTTCCTTAGCCTCTATACTAGACCCCCTGTTCTTTTTTAACAATTTAAACTTTCCCACAATCGTTTCTTTCTTCTAATCAATATCCAAAGCTTTTTTTTCATTGGCAGTGGTTGGAAAGTTGTATAGCAGGGTGTTGATAGAGAGGATATTAAAGGGTATGGAAGTTGCAATAGGAGAAGAGCAGTGCAGTTTTAGGAGGGGAAAAGGGTATGTGGATCAGAATTTTGCAGTAAGACAGCTATGCAAGAAGTATTTAGAGAAGCATAAGGAGATATTTTGGACTTCTATGGATTTGGAAAAAGTGTATTATCGTGTGGATCGAGAAGCAATGTGGAAGGTGCTACGGATTTATGAAATTGGAGGAAATTTGTTAAGAGCAATAAAGAGTTTTTTATGAAGAGAGCAGAGCATGTGTTAGAGTAGGAAATAATGAGTTAAGTAAGTGGTTTGAGGTAAATGTAGGTCGGCGACAGGGTTGTGTAATGTCACCATGGCTGTTTAACCCTCCAGCCCCGGCTATTGTATTCTATAATTTCCCCGAAACCTGGGGGTTTTGGCCGAAAAACGTCTACGCCTAGGCTACCATATCTTTGTTATTTTGACTGCTTCCGCATTCCCGCGCATCCCCAAACGTAGATGTGTTTCGTACCTGTAGAATGGTATTGAGTAGAGCTCTCTAAGTCAACTGGTTCAGTTGTGATGACGGTATCCGTTGAGAGAACTTTGTGGCAATGTCAGCCACTTTTCATTACTTTTCACTACTTAACAATAACACACACCACACACTAACAAGCGATGCCTCTCCTTCTTGTGGTCGGAGATGCGCGGCGTCGGTCCAACCGCCTGTTGTTTACATGCGTCGGACGGACGCCTCGCACACCAAGCTTACAGGCTTTCAAGCTGCCGGAGCCTCAGAGCCCTACCGGGTTTCGCGGGGGGTTGTTGTTGTTGTTGTTCCCCAAGCTGCCTGGCCGAACAGCCCCAAGGCCCCGAGCAAGGCCAAGGCCATAACCGAGCGCCCCCACAGAACCCTCCCCGTCGACCACAATAAAGCCTGGGTGACCGAAGCCACTCCATGGCGGGGAGCTGAGGAGGGTGCGGAAATGCCCGGGAAACCAAAGCCCCACCCAGGGCCCTGTGTCCCTCAGCAATTATGAAGAGAAAGTTGAGGGGCAAGGGAAAAATGTGACGCTTTGGCTTCCAATCTTGGTAGATTGGGAGGTCAATCCACGTTAGAGACGCCGTCACTTGAGATCTAGAAAATATATAAGTAAAAGGAACAGTCAGAGTAAGCTATGGATATGGCAGAGATTGCTCAGTTCTCACTCTGATAGACCAGCCCATCACCACATGACTAGAACCCAATCCTCTCAGCATCAGCTAGGAAAGGCCCTAGAAAGCCGCCTTTGGCGGGGGGATAGCTCCCCTATTTCAACCCTTTTCGGGGTTGGACACCCGCCCATCCCCGCGGGGGGTATTTGTTATGGGTGCCTCAGAGCCCTACCGGGTCTGAGGGGTTAATGTATACTGTATATACAGTAGATGGAGTGGTGAGGGAGGTGAAAATGAGAACTGTGGGTAGAGGATTGGGTTTAGAAACAATGGTAGAGATTGGGAGTTCAACCAGTTGCTGTTTGCTGATGACACAGAATTGGTGGCGGATTCTGAGGAGAAACTGCAGCGAGTAGTCAAAGAGTTTGGTGTGGTTTGTGGGAGGAGGAAGCTGAGGGTGAATGTCAATAAAAGTAAAGTGATGGTGTGTAATAAAGATGCTTGTAGGGTGAATCTAGATGTGAGGCTGGATGGGGAAATACTGGAACAAGTGGGGTGTTTTAAATATCTAGGAGGAATGATAAGCAGGAATGGAGGTATGGAAATGGAGGTAAAACAGAGAGTATGTGAAGGAAGGAAAGTTTTCGGAGCAATGGGAAGTATGTGGAAAGTGAGAAATCTTGGAATGAAAGTAAAAAGTGCATTGTATCAATGGATTGTTGTACCAACAGTGATGTTATGAGGCTGAGACATGAGTTTCTGAAGAAAAAGGAGAGAAGATAGCTGGATGTGATGGAGATAAGATTGAGGAGTATGTGTGAAGTAACTCGTAAAGACAGATTGAGGAATGAAGAGATACGTAAGAGAGTGGGGCAGCAGGAACATTTGTCGGCCAGAGTGGACATAAGGGTGCGGAGCTGGTATGGGCATGTTGAGCGAATGGAAGATGAAAGGCTTACAAAGTCAAAGACCATCTGGACATGAGAGGCACTCAATTCCTGGCTGCAGCCTCCACAAACCAACACCACCCACTACACTACATGGCAACACACCCACAGACACCAAGAAATATCAAAACAACACCCAGCACACGGTATCACACACAAATACTGTCTTCTCTCCCTCCCTGCCCACCTCAAACCAGCTTCCAGAAGCACATCCATACTCATATCTCTCGCCGTTCCATCCAATCACTCATAGACAACACGCAGCTGCAGGCACGACCTCCGGAAATCCATCCTTCTGAATCCTCCCTTCCTCGCGATGACAGAGTCCACCTGGCCAGGCTGAGATGTGGGCACCATCCAGCTCTTCTGAGCTATCAGAAAAGACTGGATGTCTCCGTCGAAGACACCTGCCTGGGATGTAACACAGCACCCCATACCATTGGACACATCCTAGAAGACTGCATTTCACACAATCACTTATGCCAACAACATAATCTACACTCCTAGAGAGCTTTGTGGGAAAGCCCGACCGTGGCCATGGCCTTCTTTAGGGACTCGGGGCTGTTCGGCCAGGCAGCTCAGGGAACGACAACAACAACAAGGGGAGGAGGATTCCTAGTCTCCTGCCCCCAGAAGGAAAAGTAGGACAGTACAAGAGACAGACAGAATTTGTTTTTATTTATTTTTTGTGCTTAACAAATTGTAAGTTTTCAAATATTGCTATTATGTTTTGCTAGTGTTTGTATTGAGACTTTAGTTAATCTTTTGTTTTGCTGTGTTCAGCATGCATTTCAGTTAAGTTGTTGAGTTTTATATATGTTATTGTATGCTGCTTGGACTGCCGGCCATGACAACAAAGCTTTCTTTTGCGTGGTTTTAGGATGATTTCAAGCCCGTGTTTTTTAACAGTACGGTGCGCTCGTGCCCCAAGGGTCGATTTCTAAGCATAATACATTTAACAGTACGCCCGGGCTCCGTGTCTTAAGGGGGGGGCGTCCAAATTTTACTTATAACGTGCCAGTGGATTTTGTCCGATTTCAATAAGATTTGGCACATATAGACCATAGGGGAATATAAGAGCTTTAGATTGGTACTTCACAAATGAAAATGGGTCGATTAATTTTCGAGTTACTGTACTGTACGTACAATACAGTGTCATATTAGGGTTAAATTAGTACCACTACTGAAAAATCGATCTTGGCCTACAAAATCCCAAGTTTTGTTAATGTTCCATCAACTCACAGGCGGTGTTCCTTGTATTTAACCAAGTATTTTTTTATTATCGTATATACAGTATTTATGAAATTAGGTAATTAGGGGATTATTTTCCTATTTGTTATCAACTTTGATGAAATGCTGTGCACAAAATGAGAGGAATAAATAAAGAATTTGAGTGCAGTCTATAGAACTCTTAAAGCTCTTTTGAGTGGTATATTAATGATTCTCATACGACCAATAGTTTCTGAGCCTATCGATCTCGAAGGTCAATAACTTAAATAGTAATGTACACCCTATGTGGTGAATTGTGTTCTTTTATTTCATAAATTTTATTTTAGTAAGCCTTCTTTCCACATAGCGATTTTGATAAGTTAATTTGACTTTATATTGTCTTTGTCCCAGTTTTGGTTTGTTTAGTTTGCAAGTTTTACATCTTAATTTCCATAAACAGCTCTCAAAGTTGGCAGATAAGGAGCGAAGTGTGACGCATGACCGCTCTTATCATTACCTCATACTCGACTGGTGCTGGTGTTGACACAGAGCTCTCTCTGTCTCAGTGGGGTTACTAGATATTGCAATATAAAAAGAGTATATAACGTAAATTTCACAAATTATTTTATTTCTGTGTCTATTTTTACATATATCGAGTGGCGATGCGCTACCCACAAAAGTTTGACGTAAACTCGATTTATATATATTTATAAGTGGATTTCAGCTAAAACTCTTCGGGGCCGTGAACAGAGATGTTGAATGAATTTTCAATATATATCATAACGGATTATTCATGGGTAACCATGTTTACCTTCAATTTTAGTGGACGCCCCCCTTAAGAAAAGTGGTTGTGCGCCACGAGTACTTCAGGTTTCATTGGGTGCAACTTCCTCCGACACAGATACTAGAGCTGCCAGGTACGCTACAATCTCCGGCATCACTTGGTACAAAAAGAAAATATATTGGCATGGATATATTCATTCTTAACCTTTTCAATTAGATGCCAATTTTTCAAAACTTCTACCTACCTCCAGATGATCTTATTTGACTTAGGAAGGAGCTGTAAGAGTAATAGATATAATTGAGGTAGTTTTTACCCTTTATGTTTCAAAAACTATTTATAAACTGAGTAAAATAATCTGGTAGTAGGATTAACAAAGGGGGAAAAAAATGGACACTGTTGGATTCTTTCGTTACAGTAGCCTAAAGTTACACCACTCATTAATAGTGCTAACTATTAGTGGGTTTCTTTTTTTAATCTATGCCAGTACAGTACAAGAAAAAACATTTCAATCTTAGTCCATGGGCCAGAATAAATATCAGTATTATACAAAAGGAATACTGTACTAATTATAACTATTGTCGGCCAGCCCTACAGTATATGGGAGCTCTTTAGGGGAGCTCAGTGGTCTGGTTAAACTTCCAAAACAAAAAAAATAATAATAACTATTGTATAACTTAAGGGAATTAATCTAATCATTGTAGGCACTATTATTGTGTATGTATGTATATATTCAGGCACATAACCCCATAGCTGGGGGTGGTCGACTAGAGACAGAGACCTCAATTTTCAGTCGACCGAGGAAGAATTTAACCCGTCCAATCCCAGCGACGGCTATAGCCGTCAGTAGATAAGTAACTCCCCAGTCCCAGCGACGGTTGTTGTTGTTGTTGTTCCCCAGGCTGTCTGGCCGAACAGCCCCAAGGTCTCGAGCAAGGCCAAGGGCATAAACGAGCGCCCCCACAAAACCCTCCCTGCTTACCACTAACAAAGCCCGGGTGACCGAAGCCACTCCAAGGCAAGGAGCTGAGGAGGGTGTGGAAACGCCCGGGAAACCAAAGCCCCACCCAAGGCCCTGTGCCCCTCAGCAATTATGAAGGGAAAGTTGAGGGGCAAGGGAAAAATGTGACACTTTGGCTCCCAATCTGCCAACTTCTAGGTTGGCAGTAGGGCGGTCAATCCATGGAAAAGACGCCGTCACTTGAGATCTAGAAGATATATAAGTAAAAGGAACAGTCAGAGTAAGCTATGGGTATGGCAGAGATCGCTCAGCTCTCACTCTGATAGACCAGCCCATCACCACATGACTAGAACCCAATCCTCTCAGCATCAGCTAAGAAAGGCCCTAGAAAGCCACCTTTGGCGGAGGAATAGCTCCCCTATTTCAACTCCAGCGACGGTTATAGCCGTCAGTAATGTACTTGTCTTATAACTGCCTGAACAAGGCTATTTTTTTTTTTCTTTAAGTCATGTAAAAAAAAAACACAAAAAAACAAGTGATAGATCCATTCTTGCCTTATCTCTTGAGGTGAAAAGGTGGTCTCTCCTGTCATTTTGGCCACATTGCTTGGGACTGATGGGGACTTTTATTACTGTATCCTACGGTACGGTACAGTACAGGTTAAGGGTTAAGGTATTTGACAAAGATACTGCCAGGGATCAAGCAGCATGGGACCACCAACACATACTGTACTTGTACAAAACTTGGAAAACCATTTCAACTGATATTGATACAGGAAATTATAATATAGAACTTGCAAAATAAACAAACCAAAACCCTTTGACAAAACCAAGACAAAAGAACTTATTAAACACAGGAAAGAGCTTGAATTATTTTTGTCTAACATTTCTGGCTATGCAAAACCTATCTTCAGAGAGATTGGATATAGTCTCTCTGAAGATATATTGTGCATAGCCCGAACCTATCTATCTATCTATTGCCGGACGCCTTACTACCCTTAATGAGGGTGGCCATACACAGAATGCCCCCAAGTGGACCTATTCCCTGTAATAGGGACAACCCGAGCCAGTTTACTGAAGGACGTACAGGATTCACCACTCAATTTAACCCTTTGGCGCACCTATAGTTTCCAATCAAAGTTTTTCCCACTCCCAAAGTATATCTCAGCTCACTCAGAGCCAGTTATGTGCCCGGCGATAATTTGTTTCCGTTACGTTTTTATCCAACAAAAAATCCTTGTATTTGGATTAATGAGGTACCATCGGCTTCGTTATTGATTGAACTTGAAGATAAGCGAATAAAAACATAGAATAAATACAAAACAACCACATTGGGGCACTCCGAAATAAGAATTGTAAAAAAAAAAGTAAATACCTTATCTCCAACTCGCGCTAGCTCAAAATTTTGCCCGCAACATTTTTGATTTGCATACATATATGGAAGCGGAATTTAATGAGGATTCCACTGGTAACTTCAGAATTACTATAAACCAAATAGTTACTGAGATACACGAATAAACATGAAATTATCGAAACACTGACTGAGCTGTACTCTGCTCCCTTCCCAGCCAGCCGTGAGTAAACGGTTAAACTGAGGGGGTTGCCAATTGTACCCATTGAACTAGACGTAATACTTAATATCTATGCAAAATATGACGCGCGTCAGACGAAAACTTAATTTTCGGCGAATATTTTTAAGTTTAATGACTCTTAACGAGTCATCGTGCGCCTAGGAAAAAAATACCTAATGACTCTGAACGAGTCATCGTGCGCCAAAGGGTTAAGTTCCGTCCGACTCAAAGGCCCTCTGTGTATCTTGTTAGCACTATTTTTCTACAGTACAGTGGTGTTCGGCTAGTCCATCTACTAACCTGCCTTACCCTTAGGTAAGCAGTACGGATTTGTATCAGGTTTACTCCCCTAGACAGGTTGCTGACCTAGGCTGACGAGTCCCATCCACCCGGATTTTTATAAGGTTGTATCCCCTAGATGGGTTGCCGACCAAGGCTAACGAGTCCCATCCACCCGGACCATTAGAGGCATAAATAATTCAAGTTCTTTCCTGTGTTTCCTTCCCACACAATTTATCCAATTATCATGATCTACTTCCAGCCCTATAAGAATGCTAGTGTGGAGTTCATGTGGTCTGGTTCACCCATACAGTACCAGTGACATCCTTTTCATACACTCTGGCAACTATTAGACAATTTTAATCAGCTTAGGAGGGGCATCTACCCATTAAAAGACTACTGACTACCTCAATTAATCGTTTTAGCTACCATATGCCATTCCTAAGCTTAACAAAATTGTGTAAATGTAGCTAGAATAAAACTATAAAGACGTCGCCGGTACAGAAGGGGTTAAACTAAGAGAGAAAAAAAAATCCTGATCTGCTGATATACTTCACTTCATCTCACCTCAAACTTGTCTCTTTTGTGAGGCTTGGCGACAATGGAGAGCAGTGTGAGGAGAACCCTTGAGGTGCGTGAGACTGTGGTCGGAGTCGGGTGTCTCAAACCCTTCAACAGATGGCCCACTAGAGCAAAGTGGAAGTTACCTGGGGGAGGGAAACACAGGGTAATAATTAACAAACTTTATAGTACAGTAAAACCTATCTATCTATTTACTCAGGCCCAATCCCCACTTTTCCTATTTTTTGTTTTCTTTTCTTTTTGCCTCTTTTTTCCCTTTTTTTTTGGGGGGGGGGCCGACTCAAGACAAGCCAGAACAGGGAAAACACAAAACACAACATAAAACAACGCACACACACAGACAAAACACAAATTCACACATATCTAGTAAAACCACTCTCATTAATTAAATAACGTAGGCCTTGTAAACGTTTCCCTCGGTATTTCAGAATTTGTCCAAATTGACAGGGTGAAAGTCCAAACCAGGTTCAAGCACTCCTCAGTTTAAAGTCTCCTCATTATAAGTTGTTTCATTATTACAATGTTCATTAACCCCTTTTTTACCGGTGCCGTCCTTTTAACTTTAATCTGGCCACTATTATCCAATTTTATTCAGTTTAAAAAGGGCCTCCAGTAATTAACAAGCTTTAAACTATCTCACTTAACCGTTTTTACTGTTGTTGTTGTTGTTGTTGTTCCCCAAGCTGCCTGGCCGAACAGCCCCAAGGCCCCGAGCAATTCCAAGGCCATAACCGAGCGCCCCCACAGAACCCTTCCTGCCGACAACAACAACAACAACCGTTTTTACTAGCACAGATCCTTCTTAAACTGCACCTAATCGTCTAAATAAAGCCTGAATAAAGTATAAAAGACGTCGCCGGTACAGAAGGGGTTAACTAGCCTTATTCCAACATCCCATCAAAGATAAAAGAAGAAAAGCAAGCGGATTTTGCATTTAAAACTCCACAAGCATGTAAAGTGCTTCAACTTAAGAGGCGATCAGTAGAGTGCATACCTCCGCCAGCGTAGGCGCCTAAGTTATGAACCAATTTTCACAAAATTTATACCTATGTAGGGTTCACCACTCTGCTAGTGGCACCGAGAAGTGTACCACCCTTCGTTGTGGTTAGAAAATTGGTGCAGTAGACTGTTCGAGGGGGCGGAGCGCATTTGGTGAGCAGGTCGGATATACACCAAGGAAGAAGGAGGCAATCAGTAAAGCGTATACCTCCGCCAGCGTAGGTGGTTCACAAAGTTATGAACCAATTTTCACTAAATTTACTGGGTATATAATTATGATATGTGGCAAGGAAGACACGATATAATTTAGAAGGCAATCGGAACCTCTCTGGGAGGTTTAGCTGGGCCATTTGGGTACAGGCAAACTTCATAATTCAGTAGCTACTGATTGAGAACACCTAGAGCAGTCAACCTTTTTGCAAATTGTAGAACTTTGTGTTGTCTGTAGAATGCCGTTGAGATTATATTGCTACGACGCATGGTTGCCGTGTTATGATTATTTTTCTGTTTTTGCCTCGTATGAGGCCTCCCGGATTCCGTGGGTTAAAAACCGTTATGTCCACAGGGAATGTGGTTACAGTCTTACGTCCTAGATGGCGGCTTTCCAGGCGGCCCTGTCAAGGGCTGCCTTTCTTGTCAAGTTCTTTATTTTGAGATCGGACCGGAGTACCTGATCCCATGTCATTCTAGGTCTGCCCCTAGGCGCAGCTACCACCATGTTCACAGTACGACATTTCCTCACCCAGTTCTGATCATGCATTCTCTCCACAAGTGCAAACCAACCAAGTTGGCTCGTGTGCATCACTTCACTGACACTCCTAATGCCCAGACACCTTCTTAATTCCTCGCTCGATACCCCGTCCCTGAGATTAACCCTACACATCTATCTCACCATTCTCTTATCATTTCGTTCTATTCAATCGATATCCTTCACTTTAACCGGCCACGTCTCCGAGACATAGGTCATCGCACTCCTAACACATGAGGTGTACACCTTCCCTTTAACCCACGAAATCCGGGGGGCCTCATATGATCCCGATCGCTGTGTCCGGGGCCCTTTTGGTACAGGCAAACTTCATAATTCAGTAGCTACTGATTGAGACCACCTAGAGCAGTCAATTTTTTTGCAAATTGTAAAATGTTTTGTTGTCTATAGAATACCGTTGAGATGACATCGCTATGACGTGTGGTTGCCGTGTTATGATGATTTTAGCGGCCTCTCGGATTCCTGCCAATTTTTTTTTTTTTTTGCCTCATATGAGGCCTACCAGATTCCGAGGGTTAAGGTGGGGTGGGAGCCCTCTCATGGTCAGGAGTGGCAGCAGCTCTCTAAACTTTTCCCAGCCACTTCTAACTCTAGCAATTTAGCCAGCTTCAACGCCACCTTCGGCGGAAATCGTATCGCCCAGGTAGCAGAACTTATTCACACATTCCAGCGTTACAGTTGAAATTAACACTAACAGGCGGGTCATTTAACACAAGATCTCCCTTGCACACTGCACATTCAAAATCTATGATTCTTGTCAAAGGTCCTCTAGACCTTTTTATGTTGTGTTGTGTTGTCCTTGTTCGGGTTCTGTCTCGAGTCGGCCACCGCCAGCTATGGGGTATGTGCCTGACTATATACATACATGTATGTATATATGTATGTACTCCAGCACTTACCCCATTTTTTTTTGGGGGGGGGGCGCTCGAGACAGAGCCCAAATATGGATATGACAAAACAGCAGAAAATCAAAACAAAACACAAAAACACACACATCTAGATTGTCCAGGAGAATTACCCAGAGACCCAGGCCCATTTGGGGTCCACAGTAGATTCCCAGGTCCCTGATCTCCCGGAGAGGCTTCTATTTCAGCAGGCAGACATGCAGCTGTACCACCACAAGCCCGCCCACCATACATACATAAAAATAAAAATGGAAAAGGCATAATCTTTCTTAAATAAACATTTCTGTGGGAGGATTTGTTGTGTGACTCATATTGGTCAATAATTTGCATATTTTTTACCAATAACTTGCTTATTTTTCCATCAATCTCAATTCCAATTTCTATCTATCTATCTATCTATTGCCTGACGTCGTGATCCACGAAGGGGTGCCACGAACGAAGCGCCCCCATGCACCTCTGTCACCAGTCAGTCGATGCCCCTCTTCCCAACCAGCACCGCCTTCATCCATATACTTCTTCACTCCATCCTTCCACCTCTCTTTCGGTTTACCTCTCCCTCTCTGTCCTTTCACCTCGCTCTCGTACACACTGATGGTCACAAAGGCTTTTAAGTATCCCAGAGAGGGCGCAAATCGCGTCCCTGTGCGCGGAAGGGGTAAATGAGTTAATAACCCCCCCCAACCGTAACTACTGTATAAAGCAATTGGTACACAGTAATGCAAACATACCCTTAAAGCTGAGTCCAACGGAATGATCAAGTTGCTTGAAGAACCACTCCAAGGATTCTCTTGTTGACATCATCACCTGCTCCAAGGTCTGTACCACCAAAGAAAGATAATTATACAGTAAAAGTAATGAAATCTCACATCCAATAGTCCACAAAATATTTATTTAGTAGTAGCCTCTACGTTATCCAACGTAGAGCTATATACTACTGTATTGTATAATTCCGCTCCGCTCTGGAAGCGGGCAATTATCGTAACCACTAGCGCGATTAATCGATAACATCTAAAGTAGCACCTACTTTCTCTACTAGGTACTGTACGTTGTACACACTTTGAGGCCACTACAGTAGTTTAACCCTTCTTGCCCGGGCTCGCCATCTTAAGGACATTATTGAGATCCGAGCGATCTGGCCGAAAAACGTTGTAATAGGCTAGCCATATCTTTGTTATTTTAACTGCTAGAAAATTCGCACACATCTCAAAACGTAGTCCTGTTTCATATCTGTAAACTGGCATTGAGTAGAGCTCTCTAGGTCAACTGGGTCAGTTATGATGACGATTTCCGTGGAGAGAGATTCGATGCGATGTTAGCAATATCGGACATTTGCAGACACTAATCTCGTCATATCATACAACAACATTGATCCGACGTCTCCTTCTTGTTTTCGGAGGTGCAATGTCGCAAAGACAGGCTTTGTTTACATGCGTCGGACGCACGGCTTTCAAGCTTACGGATTTTAAAATGACACCCTGGCTCCTGCCCATCTGCCGTGGTGTCATTTTAAAATGACAACCGGGCAGGAAGGGTTAAAGAAAAAAAAAAAAATATGGGTGAGAAGAGAAGAGAAAGTTTAAGAATTTTGCCCATCCGCCATCTAGGCTCCTTACGACGTCTTCGTGCGCCTCCCGTGTAACCCGGTTTATTCTTACAGTAGATCCTCTGGAAAAAGGCAAACTATGCCTGTGTATCCAGCTCAGTACCAGTACTGTACTTGCACTGCTGCGGTCGTTCACGGTGTTGGCGGCGGCGGTAGCAGACGCAACATTTTTACTATTCTGTATTTTTGTTTTATAATCAAACTTCAAATCTTGTCTTCCCCATGCTCTATCAAGATTACTTTCAAACTCCCTTATTGATTCGGAATCGACTACATACTGGGGCAGTGCGTTCCACTCATTTACCATTCTATCACAAAATGAGTTCTTTGCCTTCTCAAGCCTATTTCTTTCTTTGTAAATTTTCTTAGAGTGTCCTCTCGTTCTTGTTCCCTCCCGCATCAAGAAGATACCTTCACACACATCCTCATCGTACTTTCCTGACACTATCTTAAGAGTCTCTATCATATCCCCTCTCTTTCTCCTATAATATGCCAGTGTCGGAAGCCCCAGTGTCCTCAACCTCTGCTCATAGCCCGCGTTCTTCAACGTTGGTACCAGCTTGCTAGCTCTCCTCTGCACTTTCTCCACTGCTTCTATATCCTTTACCATATATGGAGCCCACACCTGGTTCGCATATTCCAGGTGCGGCCTAACTAGCGCTGTATAGAGATTCCTGAAGATTTCTTCGTCAAGTGACACAAATGTCCTCCTTATCAGCCCTACAATTCTATTGGCTTTGTTTATCTTTTCCGCTAAATGTTCTGAGAAATTTAACTTATTGTCTATCACTACTCCTATATCCTTTTCTGCATTCACTTCCTCCATCGCTTCATAAATACTGTATTTATTAGTGGCCCCTCCATCATTGACGAACATGCCTATTACATAAGGCATCCTCTTCAAACACTAATCCGCCGTAGTTTTGAATCTACCGCGCAGAGCATTTAAAAACTGAGGAGCCTTCATCATGAGTGCACGTGACCTCACTCATGGCTTCAGTCATTATGAATTGGGTTCTCACTACGAAAAAACTTCGTAAAAAATAAAAACAAAAAGAAAATAAGAATAACTATCCAATAAGCTTTCCATCATATCGTGGATGTACTTGTGTGGATTTCTGACCAGACGCTGATTCAGGCGTCATTCTTCCTTCTCTGCTCTGCGTTCAGCCTGCCCGGACGTGCCTCCCCACGCTCCGCTAGTTCCGCATTCGTGGCGTCCCTAGTGAGTTTTTTCTCATTTGTTTACTCTAGGATGTATCGAGTAAGGTTAGGATAGGCGTAGCAGGAGTGTCCTGGGCTGGTTGCCCGCAGTGCAGTGTATTTTGGGTCGAGTGTATGGGGCATCTATTTCGGATGTACCCTCGTGGTCCCGTTGTGGACATGTGAACTTTTTCACAGCTGAGTTAGTTTGTGATGCAGGTGGCTTTCACTACGCGTTAGTTAATGCTGCCTTTTATCTTTCTGATGAGGTAAGCTTTGTTTCTGACGTTCCCAGCGTATTTTTCTTCACTTAGTGAAGTTTTTTCTGGGTCCCGAGTCAGTCTTCCCTTGGTCGGAAGTTTATGCTACGGTGGTGTGTTGGCGGTGGTTCCTGTTGTGATATTCCAGTGTTTGTGTATATTTCAACTTTTATTATGCCGTCTACCTAGGCCTAGCCAGCCGCGCGTAGCTTTGCCACATGTACTAGTGTTATTGTTTATTATTGATAAATATGCCCTACTGTGTCATGTGTATCCGGGTTTTAGTTGTGTATTGGCTAATTCCTCGGACTATAATTGTTTCCTGGTTTAGTTGTGTATTGGCTAATTCCACGGATTATGGTGTGACCTTGGGGTTGTCGTGCGTGGCTCTCCTCGTGTCTCTTGTTGTTCAGATGGTGTCTGTTCAGGGTGGGTTGCCTTCCGGCGGGGTTTTCTCGGTTTCACCATGAAAATCCCGGCCGCGAGCCGTGTTGGGCCACACGTGGTTGTTAACACTGGCTTGTTTCCCCGGCGTTGGGGTGTCTGTGGCTCTCCAGGACTGCGTCTCTGTGGATGCCTGGTTTCAGGCCTCCTTTGATTCCCGGCGGGATGGCTGTTCCCATCTATAATACGATTGTTCATGCGGACATACGTTATGTAGTTTTTCTACCTGGTTTTACAAAGCCACTTGAAAAACCTAGCTGTTGTTTTAGGCGTTCCTCCCCGGTGATCTTTTACAAAGAAGTGGGGACAGGAACTTATGGGGTTAACGTTTGGACATCTCACCCGGCGGGTGCACCTGGGTAGGGTGGGATGAACGACTTATGTCTTTCAGTTAGTTAACCAATCCATTTAGTGATACTATGTGTATCGCCGCCTTTACTTTTACGGCAATTGAAGGTTCAATTTAGGTTAATATATCGATTCTTCTCACCCGGCGGGTGCTCCTAGGTGGAGGAAAATAAGGAATTTACAAAATTCGATTTCGATTTAACCAGTTAATTTAGTGATACAAGCAGGTATCGCCGCCTTCTAACTTACGGCGATCTTTTGTGACAATTCGTTAGACATCAGATCTCGTATCATCCTGCCCTGTGCTATTCTACTAAAATATTTCAAGGGCCGGCGTCTTTTGGGGGGTTGCCTTGTTACAAAATTGAATCTTGAGCCAGTCGCCACCACCAAGAGACTATAAGCGCCATGCTGGACCGTTATATTATATCAGAGGGTATTCTTCACTTTCTTTAACAAAAGATTTGTTTAGATTTCTGAACCCCACCGCGTAGCGAGCTGTGTTTGTGCCATTACATCTCGTTACCCGGCGAGTTATTAACACTTGTGCGCGAACATGTTGGGTTAACCTTATGAGCATTAATTCCTGGAAATTTTCTTTTTTTCCAGAGCTGAGCTCCGGCGGACCAATACAGACCCGGCGGTAGTTTCCTCCCACCAGTCTCTGTCATGGCTACCGTGGCCCCAGTTTTTGCTTTGTGCACTACCACTGCTTGTGCTGGTATCCCTATTTTTGCGCATACCCGTTGCATAAGGTGTGTTAAATGTCTAGACCGTTCAAGGGGTCTCTGGGTTATGCGTAATTGTTCTTTTTGCTCCCAATTAGCTTTAAAGGTCCTTTGTGATAATGATAAGACCGCGGCGGTAGCCTTAAGAGAGGTTAGGCAACAGATGTCAGCCTACACTACCATTGTTGCACATAAATCACTTCAATGTGACAACGTCCCACTCTGGGATAGATTGCTCTCCGAACACCCTCCCCCTAAACGTTCCTCTAGAGTCACGAGTATTAAGCCGGCGGAGACTGGTCAGGGTTCTGTATCCTCTGCGGCTACACCTAAACGCCCAAGAGAGCCTACACCCCCGGTATCCGCCTCTTCGTCTCGGACGAGATCCCGGTCTAGGTCTCCTCTTAGACACCAGTCATCTAGTCGGGCCTCTTCACCGGCGAGTAAGAAGAGCAGGACGGAAGGTTCCACCAGTGGTCACGGCGACGATTCCTCTAGATCCAAGAATAGTTCGCGGTCACACCGTAGCCATAAATCCTCTAAAAAGGATTCTCATAAATGGAAGTCCTCTCGACATTCACCAACTTCTAGTGCATCTCATCGTACCTCTACCCCAGACAGAGTTTGTGTTAAGGCCCAAGAGTCCAGTGCAGTGCCTGTCCCAAAAGAGGATTTGCCACTTAATATTTTAACCCTGGAATTGGAAAGTTCAGGGGGTTCAGTAAGTGAGAATGTTTCAGACTCTCAAGAGAGCGTAGGCCAGGGCCTAGGTGTTTGGCGGTTTGCGCAACCAGGGTCTGATCACCCACGTCCGACTCAAACGAGTCACACAGTAGCCGATGTCCACAGGGACGCGGCGATCCCATCCTCTATCCCAGACTTATCTTGGCAACAAGGTACCCCTGCCTCAGCGGGGTCTTCTCAGGAGGATCAGGATGAGAAAGATGAAGTTTCTATAATTTCGGAGATGGAAGGACAAAGGTCAGGCTCAGGCTTGGACGCCGCACAGGATACTAATGATTCACCTGTAAGTTCTTCATCAAACCAGTTTGTTACGGCACAAGAAATTAATGGGCTGCTTACTCATGCTTTATCTAAATTTTTTGGTCAACAACAGGAAAACCCCACAATGGACTTGGGGGCTCCCAAGACAAGTTCTACGGTACGGCCTCTGATGACTTCGATTGATTTATCTAAGATCCCTAACCCTCCCACTTTGTTAACCTCAGGGATCAATAAGCCTGCTACGGCAGCTTTGACAACTTCAAATGTCAGGGTCATAACGGATGTCAATCCACCCCCTCTAGACAAAGCGCCTCTTAGAAAGGTAGCTATGCCCTTACTTTATGGGCCAGACGAGTCATGGGTTCTTTTGAACTCCTCTAAACCAGAGCTTGCCCAACCTACTTTGTCAGGGGAACTCCCGGTACCGCGTGAGTGGGTCATCCAGGGCAATACGTCAAAGAAACTAAGGGCCATGGATACTTTAGGTAATGTTCTGGACGTAAACATCAAGGCTATACCTAGTTATTATCATCAAGATTATTTTGTGTATGCTTCTAAGCCTGCTTTGCCCCCTGCCTCAGCTTCAAAGCTATTTTCAGACTGGTCTAAGCTGGACGGGTTTAATGATATTAAGACTCTGTCAGCTCTCACTCCTGAACTAGATTTACAGACCGTCACAGACGAGGCAGCTAATCCAGTTTTGAAGGTGGGACAGTTGGGACCAGGACCTTGGGTAGATTGGGAGGTAGAGGCTCAAAACTTTGCAACCACTTTCACTTCTAAATCTTCCCACCAGATACCTCAGGACACTCATTCTTGGTTCTCCATGCCGGTGGGTTCTGCCGGCGGAGACCCGTCAGCTTTGTTTTCATTTCTAGCTGCCCCTAAGATTAATCTTTGTGAGCTGAAGGACCCGTTCACTACCCCTACCCCTACTCACCTAGACAGAGAATTTAGGCTACGGGGAAAAGCTTTTCGCCTGTTCTCACAGTACATAGTATCTCAGCAGGTGGCTAAGTCTTTACTACGATCCACTCAGGCAATCGCAGATGCGGATGCTCGAAGATCGGTTGAGTTATCCCGGCGACTGATTCTTCAGTCGTCAATCCAATCCTTGGGTGACATACGTACCGCCTTGCTTGAGGCGGTACGAGCACGACAAGATCTTAGGATGTCGTTAGTTCGCAAGCTACCTGATCGCATTGCTAATCAGGTGGTTATGTCACCAGTGCTTACTCCCTCTTTAATGACCCCTGAAGTGTGGCGAACAGTGTTCAATATGGCACAGGCCATTAAGCACAGTCCCACCCCTTCTAAGAAACCTGCATTTAACTTCCCCAAACCCAGGCCTACTACTAAAGCTCAGCCAGGGGGATCTAAACCTTTTCTTCCGCCTAAGTCCTCCCACTCCCCCCAGGGTCAGTTCAGGCATAGACAGAGTAGGTTTTCAGGTCAGAGAGGACGCGGCCAACATAAACCAGGTCAGGGCCAGTCTTCGGCCAACACCAGCCAGCCGGCGAAGCGTCCAGCACCTACCCCACCATCAAAAAACTAAAGTCTCTCTCACTCCCGGCGCCTACCTTAAGGCCGGAGGAACCGAGTGTAGTACAGCCGGCGAACCCTTGTCTGCTAACTGGGTCGTTCCGAACGTGTCACCAAGCATGGCCGTTAAACACTTGGGCACGGATGGTGGCACGCAAAGGCATCACTTGGCAGTGGCTCCGGCGACCTCGTTTACGTCAGCCGACAACGGCGAATTTTGTTTCTTTAGAGGTGGAGTCACTGTCTTATCTGAATCTTCACATTCACAACGAATCTTTCAGAATGTTAACAGTACACCAAATCAGGCTAACACTTCCGCCGGGAGGTTGGATGTGTTCACTAGACCTGACAGACGCCTATTGGCACGTATCGGTCAACAAAAGATTTCAAAGGTTTTTGGCCTTACGGATCAGGCACCAAAATTTTGTTTTTCAGAGGATGCCGTTCGGCTTGAACCTGGCACCTCGATTATTCACAAAACTAGTCCGGCAAGCCCTGATGCCATTGTTAAAACAGGGGATCAGAGTGTTGTGGTATCTGGACGACTGGCTGGTGGTGGCAGAGACACAACAATTATGCATAAAACATGTCAATATCATTTTAAATCATGTCAAAACTCTAGGGTTCAAGGTAAATCTGGTAAAGTCAAACCTTGTGCCCTCACGAGTAATTCAGTGGATAGGGCTGGTCTGGGACACCGCCGCTCTCACTCTGAGTCAGAGTGTGGACAATCGCAACAGGTTTCGCAGGAAACTGTTCAGGTTTCTTCACAGTCTGACTACGACGCGAAGGGTCTGGGAGTCTCTGGTCGGCTCTCTCAACTGGATTCAACTAACTGTCAAGTTGGGCCGGTTGAAAGTAAAACGATTAATATTGGAAGGCAACAAATATTTCCCGCTCTTACCGGCGGGAAAATTATGGCGCATCCCGAAATTAATCCACACCTTACTAGCGGTCTGGGCGAAGAGGGAAACATTGCACTCAATAATGTCATGGACCTCTCCTCCACCAACGGTATGGGTAGACACGGATGCGTCAGGCACAATAGGTTGGGGATTTCAGTCAAATCAGGGGCACCAGGGTCAGGGGCTTTGGTCCCACTTAGAAATCTCGCACATCAATGTCAAAGAATTACTAGTCCCCTTGTATTTCCTTCAGGCTCACGGCCCGGCGTTACGGGGCAAGTCGGTGGCCTTCAGAATGGACAATCTGAATGCAGTCCACTGTATTCAGAAACAAGGGTCAACGAGGTCAAGGAAGTTGCTAAACGTGTCGGAAGAGATTTTTGCTCTAGCCAACAGTCTAGATATTTATCTTCACGCATCTTATCTCCCAGGCGTAGCAAACGTCTGGGCAGACGCTCTGTCCCGGAGACAGAGCACGACAGTAGAATGGGAGCTCAAGCAACCCATTTTCAACCTAATGATTGCAGAGCTCTCCCATCCACAAGTGGATCTTTTTGCGTCCGAGGAGACTCGCAAACTCCCTCTATACCTCACCCGCCGGGCGAAAACGCCGGCAGGGGGGCCAGACGCCCTAGTGACAGACTGGAACAGATGGAGCTCCATCTATCTGTTTCCACCGCCAGATGCGTCACTAATGTGCCACGTAGTGAACAAACTACGAGATTATCGAGGCTTAGTCTCGCTAATCGCGCCACTGTGGCCGGCGCAGTTGTGGTACCAGCAATTGAAAATGTGGTGCCCGGACCCGGTATCGCTCCCGGTCGGGTATTTCCACTTAGACACGATTGGAAACCTAGCGACCTCGCTGACTTTTGCATTATGGACATTCAGGAGGCCAAGTGGCTAGCACCATACGGTAGAGATGTGACAAATAAATTACTTAATCAATATACTCAGTCTACAAAACGACAGTATCAATCACATTGGCAAGCCTTTACTTCTTGGATCGTTAGGACAGAACAAACTGTACCCTCAGTGGCATTAGTTTTTAATTATTTGAATTATCTGTTTGAGCAGAAACGTTTATCTGTGGTAACATTAAAAAATCACTTAACTGCGATTAGAGTGCCCTTTTTAGACCTTACGGGTCTTTCCATACCGGTAGCGGAGGAAACAGGTTTTATGAGAGCATGTTTTAAACTCCGCCCACCTCCCCGTCAGCTCATGCCTACTTGGTCTCTGGACAAAGCTTTGTCTTTGCTTCACTCTCGTCTGTACCAAAATACTGCAGACTTTGCATTACTCTTAAAAAAGGCGGTTTTCCTTTTGGCTTTGGCCACCGGAAACAGAGTGTCTGAGCTGGCGGCGATGAGCAACACACCTAATTGTCTTAGGTTTGGTAGACTTAATGAATGTATTTCCATTGCACCCTCCCCAGGTTTTGTAGCCAAGAATGAGCATAGTGCACACGTGTTTTCTGAGTTCACGGTGCCGGCGTTAAAAAGGGGAAAGGTGCATCATAATTTATGTCCAGTGCAAGCTCTAACCAAATATTTGAGAGTAGCTCCTCAAAACCCCCAAGGTGCTTTATGGGTAGCAAGTACGGGTAAACGCTTACTTAAACGGCGATTAGCCTCTCTTCTGGTAGAAGTCATTAAAGAAAGTAATCCCGGCGTTGTGGGTCGGGCCCACGATTTACGCAAATGGGCAGCCTCTTTACGTTTCCTGAAATTTTTTTCAGTTGAAGACATAGCGTCCACGCAGTTGTGGGCGTCTAATCACACGTTTCTGTCTAGATACTTGTCAGTTGCTCTAGACAAACCTTCCTTACCATGTATAGCTTTAAGGCAGAGGGTCTAGGTGGCCCTGCAGTCACTTTTGTTTACTTTCACGGGAAAGGGGGGGGGGGGGGGGGGTGCAGTCAGCTGACATAGGACACCCTAGACCCCGCCGGAGTATGAGAGCTGTGATACAATTTAAGGTTAAAATGTGATATGAAAATTTCTCAGTGAGAAATTGTGCTAGTACAATGTTAAGTACAAAACAACGGTGTTGTTAAAGTAGTTTAGCTGCGAAAGCAATTTAATTTTAGAATAATGGAGTTCCTTTGCAATTTATCTCCAAGTTTATGTTGGGGTTTATTATGTGCACATATAAACTTATAACTTGTTATTTTTTTTGTCACCACTCGTTGAGTGGGGTGCCTTTGTAACTACAGATCTGTGTTCAGAATCTTCAGGGTTACCCATTTTTTGTCAGGCAGGCTTCTTTGAAGCACGCACCTGCCTGAACCCCCTTTTTCTTGTATTTTTTCGGCTACGCCGTTGTTAAATATATTTTCAAAGTAAGAATACTATGTGGTTGTTTTTATTATCTGCTTTTCTAGAGTTATGATATGATTACGAATGTCCCCCTCCAGTCTTAGAAATCAGGCATGTTCGTCAATGATGGAGGGGCCACTAATAAATTATAGGTTTGACTCCTGTAAGGAGATAAAGAAAACCTAATATTTAGTAGTGGCCCCGTAATCATTGACGACTGGGGCCCTCCCGACCGTCCCCTTCCCATTCGTTGATGTATTGAGGATTTTGGTTTACTTGATATGTCAGTGAAGGAAGAATGACGCCTGAATCAGTGTCTGGTCAGAAATCCACACAAGTACATCCACGATATGATGGAAAGCTTATTGGATAGTTATTCTTATTTTCTTTTTGTTTTTATTTTTTACGAAGTTTTTTCGTAGTGAGAACCCAATTCATAATGACTGAAGCCATGAGTGAGGTCGCGTGCGCTCATGATGAAGGCTCCTCAGTTTTTGAAGGCTCTGCGCGGTAGATTCAAAACTACGGCGGATTAGTGTTTGAAGAGGATGCCTTATGTAATAGGCATGTTCGTCAATGATTACGGGGCCACTACTAAATATTAGGTTTTCTTTATCTCCTTACAGGAGTCAAACCTATAATCCTACCTTGTCTATCTTGCTGGTCCCAATCCGCATGTACTTGCATTTTTTTGGATGAAAAGGCATTAACCAATGCTCAGACCATCCCTTCATGCCCTCCACATCTCCTTGAAGCAAACCCATATCTTCCTTACTCCTCACTCTTCTATACAGCTTAGTGTCATCTGCATACAGGTATACCTCACTTCCATTAGTTATAACTTCAGGCAAGTCGTTGATAAATATAACGAACAGCAGTGGTCCCAACACAGATTCCTGAGGTACCCCACTTGTAATTTCCCTCCACCCCGAGCCTATTCCATTCACCAGTACCCTCTGTCTCCGATCTTTCAGGAAGGCTTCTATCCATTTCACACATTTCTCCCCTATCTTATAGCTTCTAACTTTCTCTATTAACCTTTTATGTGGGATTATGATTATGTGGGATTGGATTATCTTTCTCGCGCTACACTACCGGTCAACACGCTTTTTCTGTGCTCCATATTTTGTGCCTTCCATTCCTGTTCCCTTCACTTTTCGGTGAGTGGTGGGCCTTCTTCAAGGCACCTGTGGTTCTAGACAGATGATCCGTGATGCAGGCACGCAAAAAATGGGCTCTAAAGTGTTTAATTAGAGTGTTGCGGCGAGGATGGTGGTCTTCTAGTTTTGTTGTGGTCGGGCACCCTCTGGTGGTGCCATTTAGTATTAAGCCTTCGCCTATTTCATTCACTTTCATTAATTGCGGTGGCTTTAGCTTTGTCTAGCTAGGTTTTCTATTCATTTAGGGACTCTTTGCCACTGCCTTAGTTTTTGCTACTAATTTGGTGTCTGGCTGTCTTGAGTTCCTTGGCTAGGCCTACTTGATGACTGAGTGGGGAGATACACCCCTCGTTTTCTCTTACATCTGGCCGCCTCATAAGGTTTACTTCCCTATTGAGGTCTTTTCCTAGCCCACACCTTACCCCGGTGTCTGAAGGGCCTGGTTGGAGCTATGATTCTCAGTCAGTTGACACAGTGCAGACTTGTCTAACGCTGCCGTGGCCTAGCCTAGTCGAAGGGAGTACAGTACTTGGTTGCCTTGCTGTCATTCACACTTTTACCAGATCAGTTCGACATTCACCTGCTGGGCTCCTTAGTTCCAGGGACTGTGAACCCATCATCTTGCGATATTTTGAATTGGCAACAGTGTCAGCGTTCCTCATCTGGTTTTGGCTGACACGTACTCCAGGGTCCCCACCACTTGGTGGTCTTCAGTGTCCTTTGTCTTGGCCGCTCCCTGCTGTCACTGCCGTCCTATTTGGGGCGTGCTGCCATTACTGAACCCTTTTCACAGACGCTTCCACGTCTGTTGTGACTGCCTGACACCTTACCCCGGTGTCTGAGGCCTCATGGGTCGGTCCGCACTAGGTCCGACCCGCCTGGGAGCGGCCGCACTACGCCCGCTCCGCTCTGGGAGCGGGAACACTTGAGACCGCTCCGCTCTGGGAGCGGGAACACTGAGACCGCTCCGCTCTGGGAGCGGGAACACTGAGACCGCTCCGCTCTGGGAGCGGGAACACTGAGACCGCTCCGCTCTGGGAGCGGGAACACTGAGACCGCTCCGCTCTGGGAGCGGGAACACTGAGACCGCTCCGCTCTGGGAGCGGGACTCTGTTGTGTACGCTTTTACTAGCTCCTCACCCTCTTATACAGAGGTTAGTTGGCTGAGTGTTCATGCTCTTCTGTTTTTTCACACAGGCTGTGCCTCCGCTCCACTCTGGGTCGCAGTGTGTGTGATTGGCTCTGCTGTGTGTGACTGACGCTCCGCCATCTCCGCCCTGAGTGCAGGTTTTTTGCCCGGGGAGCGGACGTTGCTACCTTTCGCCCTGTACCTTCCCGCTCTGGGAGAGGACTTGGTTCGAAAATCTCGCTCTAGGAGCGGACTTTGGACGACGATCCCGCTCTGGGAGCGGACTTTTCCCGCTCTGGGAGCGAACTTCTCTACACTTCCCCATCGGTGCCTAAAGGCCTTCAGGTATTATTCTCACCTTTTTTGGGGGGATCATACAACCTGTCATGGGAACTGAACCTGGCTCTTGGTCTAGTCTGACCTACTGTTTGGGTTTTCTCTGGGACTTTTGTAGGTTCCCCTGTGTCCTACCAGGCCCTTCCATACGGTGGGGCCTTCTTCTTACCTTCGATTGGGGGGGGAGGGGGGATATTTCCTTCACAGGAAGGTGCTACGGGCTCAAGGACTAGTTAGTGCATAGGGGCGACTTTCTGTCCTTGTGCCTGTAGTTTTTTTCATGGGGATACATGTATGATAGAGCAGATTATGAGCTGCTGAGACGGTGTTTGGACATTGACTGGGGGGAATACTTGAACGGTGAAGACGCTGAAGGAATGTGGAGAAAGATTAGAGTCAAACTGGAGAATGCTGTATCCAAATGTGTACCAGTAAGGGAATATAAGGATAAAACAAAATTGAGGAAAAGAACGAACCCAGAATTGCCAATGAAAAGAAAGCTTTGGACATTGATAATAAGAAAGAAACGATTGTGGGAAAGACTAAAATTGTTAAAAAAGAACAGGGGGTCTAGTATAGAAGCTAAAGAAGTGGATTTGGAACGCAGACAAATAAACAATAAAATAAGGTGGGACACAAGGAGGGGGGTGAAGGAGAGGGAGAGAGAGATTGCTAGAAATGTGAAGGATAATCCAAAAATATTCTGGAAGTATATTCAGGAAAAGTTAACAAGAAGAGTAGGTATCCCAGAACTGATAGGAGACCTGGATGATGGGAATAGAGCAGAAACTGATAAGGAGAAAGCAGAGGTGCTGGGGAAATACTTTGGGGAGGTACTAACAGTGGAGTCGGTTGATGCAGTGCCTACTATTCCCATCAAACAGGCACCGGCACTAGAACTAATAGAGTTTTCCCATGCTAGAATAAGGAGGGCTATAGAAAAAATGAACAGAAGTAAGTCCCCGGGACCGGATGGGATACATCCAAGAATCATAAAGGAAGGAGGCGAGATGTTTACGGGTTTGACAACCCGTAGGGAAGGAAGGAAAACGTTCTATTTAGGAGTGGTTCCGTAGTCAATGACGAAGAGCCTATACTATATATAGGCTGAGATTCCGGGACCCGTTCGGGATTCCCCGGAGTTCTTATCACAACCGTTGTGTATATAGCATAAAAACAATCCTTGGTTAATACTCATTAAATCTTACCAAGGGCTCGTCATTGAAAATGAATACCACTAGAAATAAAATTTAAAGAAGAATCTATCATTTCAAACCTCCCGGTGCCTCAGCCCTCCAGCTGTGCTGTCGTTATGCTTCCCTTGCACGTGATGCCAGACTTTCTAGCGTGTTTATCTGCCTCAAATGTTATATCAAGTTGGGCATGTGCATGGAAAGGGGAAGGTGGGAGGGAGCCTTTGCGTCATTGACTACAGAACCACTCCTAAATAGAAGGTTTTCCTTCCTTCCCTACGGGTTGTCAAACCCGTAATTTAGTATTGGTTCCTTCGTCAATGACGAAGAGCCTAGAATATCACGACCGGAGGCGAGACATCAGATGCTCAACGTATCCAGAGAGAACCAATTAACAGATAGGCTGACACCGGGAGAAATTAAAATTACTGTATTAGAGAAAGAAGAGGCGGGTATACTGGGAAACCTCATATAGAAGGAAAGATGGAAGAATAGTCATAACTTAAAATGTGTTGAGGAGAACAAGATGTAAAAATTTGTATGGGCGGATGCTTTAATGTCAAAGCATCTCATCCTATAATGCTCCTGAAGCTGTGCAACAAGTTAGCAAGCGCATTTCTTGCTTGCATTGGTATAAAAACTAAAAAATTAACTATTTGTTCATACTTTTTCAGTACATACAACTCGTACTTATTCCTTATAGAAGAAAACTCTGTCTTCGTATACTTATTTATGTTCTACATCCCCTCCCCCCCTTTTTTTTTTTTTTTGTATTCCTTTTGGAGATTCCGAAGGAGGAAAGGAGAACCAGACTCATTCAGTACATACAACTCGTACTATTTACTATAGAAGAAAAATCCTTTGTCTTCGTACTTAGTCATGGTAGTAAAACTCTTTCAGTGTGACACCTATTGCCTGATAGTGGTTACCGACTATTAGGCCTTCGATTTAGGGTGAAAGATAGGATCGTATTTTTCTCTTAGCCATTTGGCTCGGAAAACGTCCATAATGCAAAAGTTAGAGAAATCTGAAGGCTTCCAGCTTGGTCCAAGAGGAATTGAGAGATTGGAAATTCCACTGGAGACGGGCACTATAGGCTCAGGCGGTTGTATCCCTCTTGTGTGGGCCAAATTGGCGCAAAGTGACACACTACACCCTTGTCTGATTGTGCATCTGAGGGTCGTGCCTGGGGGAGGGAACAGATAGATGGACGACCATGTGTTCTGTAGCTGACACATACTTTGGCCTATGCATACCTTTGTTTTATATTTTTAAAATCACCCATAACATAATATATGAAATACAAAGTTAGCAGATATTTGCCTTCCAATTTTGTCAATCAATAATTGATAATTGTTTATAATCAGCTTACAAATATGTTTGTAGTCATTATCGGCTGCATATGGACCTTCCCTTTAGTACTATACTATACAAGAACGTAGTGTAGTCGTATACTGTATAAGAATATTGTGTAGAATCACACAAACCTTGAGATAAACTGTACATCTATAGGTGTTTGGTATAGTGATGTCTACAGTCGTAGCTCTGGCGCTAGGTCCGAAGCGTCCACCAGAGGTCTCAAGGAATTGGCGGTAGGGAGAATTGACCGCAAAAGCGGCCAGTCCCTGCGCCGGGGTTATTGACCACCGGGTTATAGAGTGAGGGGTCTTTGCTAATGTGTGGAATGCCAAAAGATCTACTTGTGGATGGGAAGGAAGAGTCGGCTTGGCGAAAGCTTCCTGTTTGAGTGCCCATACCACTGGAGTAGCCTACTCTTGCCCCGGGCTAAGGTGTCACCCCAAAGGTTGGCCCTTCCCGGGAGGTACTAGGCTGAAATGTAGGGATGAATCCGCTTGCTGAAAGCTTCTTGTGTGAGTGCCCGTTCCACTGACTCGCACTTACACCGGGATAAGGTGTCCGTAAGAAATCTTTGATCTCTTGTGAAGAACGGAATGTGCCAAAAGGCATCCTTGAGGTTCAACGTTATCAGTCACATGTCCTGATGAACAAGTAGCCGTATCCGAGGCACTGTGAGCATGCAAAATCTGTAATTTTGAGTGAGGAGAGGTCTCTGCCTGGTCTCATCTTTAAGCTGTCTCGTTTGGGAACAAGAAATGTGCGGGATAGGAAAACTGTGGTTCCTTTTAGAACTGGCACTAACACCATCGGCTTTAATCATTCTTTGATTACTTCTATGACGTTTGGTGAAAGCATCATTGTATTGTTGTGCAGATCACATATGACAAGCAGCAAATCTATGTTCCTCATCCTCCTCAAGGGCACCCGGAGTGAAGGGGTTAGGAATAGCCCCACCTGTCAAGGGTGGGAATTGCTACTGATTCACCGGTTAGGGAACACTAGGACCAATTGACCCTGAGGGACGAGGCGGTGTGGTGGTCTTTATTCATATAAGGACAGGTTGTAAAGGAACAGTAGGTAGCGTAGAAGGCAATAGCTTAGAGGACAGCCTAACCTGGGGAGTCAGAGACTCTTGTCTCTGACTAAACTTGGACTTAATTGCTGCTAGAACCTTTGTTTGGAACAGGGTCTCCAACTTCGTTGGGACGTGGGCAAAAGAATGTTTAGGAAACTCACGTAGGCATTATGGATAATGTCTGGGACTTAGGATATGTAAACTTTTACATCACTCCAAATATTGAGCAAAACCTAAGGCGCCCCAGCCGCAGTTATGTGGCCAATCAGATTGTGATGTTTCACAAAGGGTGCACAGTTTGTACACTTCTTTGTAGCCCACTAGCTAGCGTACAATCAACACAAGACAGATGGCTTACATACAGTAGGGTCTCACATAAAACGAGTATATGGTCGATAAACGAGGGCGTTTTATGCGATTTTGTTTTATGTGAACACGGCATTTTGGTGGCCCAATATCGTCAATGTTCACTGGAAGCGTAAATTTCCGTCAGGAGCGTACGATATTTTGTACGTTTTGTACGATATTTCAGCGTTCTATATGAAAGCTTACGATATTTCGTAAGTTTTGTACGATATTTCGGCGCTCTATATGAAAACTCCTCGGATTTGCCCCACTTTGGCGGCGGACTCGTTTTATGTGATCACATTCGTTCTGATCGAAAATTAAATACTGTATTAATATTTTAGGTCGCTCGTTTTAATAGAGACTCGTTTTATGCGAACACGTTTTATGCGGGACCCTACTGTACTTCGTACGCCCAAGAAGGGGGAATTTGTTGCATCTTGTGAACCCGAACCACTGCACAATGGTCGTGGCGATTACAAGAGAGAGCTGTTGCTCATCAGGCCCAGAATTAATGTTACATAATACTAGAGCAAAGAACAAAATCATGTACCGGCTCGTCATGCATAAGGCCTATGGAATGCCGAGTAGCCTGTTGGCTATATGAATGCAGTAAAAGAAGTTAGAACGGGGTAGCATATCAGCTGTATCTTATATAAAGATGGATTAGAGTGGGATAGTCGATGGTTATCATTAATATGATTAGAGTATTCCCCCCCCCCCCTTTCTCTCATTCGTAGTTCTACATTGAGAACCCAAGGTGAAGACTTTTAACAGCGACTCAACAAGAAATTACGTTGGGCAACACCTGGCGGTGAATAGCCTATTGGCTATATGAATGCCGTAACAGAGGTTAGAGTTGTTGTTCCCCAGGCTGTCTGGCCGAACAGCCCCAAGGTCCCGAGCAAGGCCAAGGCCACAAACGAGCGCCCCCACAAAATCCCCCCTGCCCACCACTAACAAAGCCCGGATGACCGAAGCCACTCCAAGGCAGGGAGCTGAGGAAGGTGCGGAAACGCCCGGGAAACCAAAGCCCCACCCAAGGCCCCGCGCCCCTCAGCAACCATGAAGGGAAAGTTGAGGGGCAAGGGAAAAATGTGACGCTTTGGCTCCCAATCTGCCAACTTCTAGGTTGACAGTAGGGAGGTCAATCCACGGAAAAGACGCCACCACTTGAGATCCAGAAGATATACAAGTAAAAGGAACAGTCAGAGCAAGCTATGGGTATGGCAGAGATCGCTCAGTTCTCACTCGGATAGACCAGCCCATCACCACATGACTAGAACCCAATCCTCTCAGCATCAGCTAGGAAAGGCCCTAGAAAGCCGCCTTTGGCGGGGGGATAGCTCCCCTATTTCAACTCCTTTCGGGGTTGGGCACCCGCCCAGAGGTTAGAGTAGAGTAGCGTATCTGCTATCTCTTATATAAATTCATTGTCCTCCATTGAGAACCTATGGGAAAGATGTTTATCATTGACCCGGAAAGACACGCCGTTGGGCAGCACCCGGAGATGGAGGTGAAGCCCGAAGACCTTCATAGCAACCCGATCGGGAATACGGAACCGGAGAGAGTGGACCGTAGCTAAGAGTCAAGGTCTATTTCAGTTCAATTCAATTCGAGAGACTGTAATTGCAATTTGCAGTAACTTAAGTTATAACAATGGAATAATAATAATAATAATAATAATCAGTAGATTATCAATGTCACCGGAGGTCCGTTGGGTACCCGGTACCCGGACACCATTGGTTAGTCCGTGTATATCAATTCAATATTGGGCTTATAATAGTGATAGTATCCGGAGGAAGCTTTGCTCCTCATCTGTCCCTAATAGCCCACTGGGGCACAGGAGTCCCGCCGACTCCAGGGCTCGAAGTTTCCGAACTATTTCCATGTCAGAAGTGATAACATAAGTAAGCAGGAACCTTTTAGCACCTGGCTTATATATTGAAAAATTAAGTGAAACCATCGAAAAACTTCATAATATAATTTCAATATTTGGCTTATGATAGGGATGGACCCGGAGGAAACTTTTCCTTTATAGTTCAATAATAGCCCACACTATTGGCACCCAGCATATACTGTACATTGAAAAATGAAGTAAATCCAACGAAATTCTTCCTACTATAACGTTAATGTTTGGCTTATAATAGGGATAGGATCCGAAGCAAACATTGTTCCTTATACTGTAGTTCAACAATAGCGGAACCATTGGCCCCCCGCTTATGCATTGAATAATGAAGTAAATCCATGGAAAAACTTTGAATTATAAAGTCAATATTTGGCTTATAATAGGGATAGTACCCAGAGGAAGCGTTGGTCCTTACCCTTCAACAACAGTGGAACCCTTGGCACCCCACTTATAAATTGAAAAATGAAGGAAATCCCTCTAACCACTTCCTAATATACATTCAATATTTGGTTTACAATAGGGATCGTACCCGGAGGAAATGATGTTCCTTATAGTCCAATAATAGCGGAACCATTGGTCCCCAGCTTATTCATTGAAAAATGAAGTAAATCCCTCGAAAAACTCCTAATATACTGTCAATATTTGTTTTATAATAGGGATAGTACCCGGAGGAAACGGTGTTTCTTATAGCTCGATAATAGCGGAACCATTGGCCCCAGCTTATCTATTGACAAATGAAGTAAATCCACCGAAAAACTTCATACTGTATAATACTTATATCTAGGAAGATACCAATCTATCTCTTGTGCTGTAACTTTCAGTAGAGTGAGGCTCTGAGCTATAGCCTATTGGCCACTTCCGCGCTCGATGTGACGAGCGTGAGAAAACTTCATAATATCGAGTCAATATTTCGCCTAAAAATAGGAATAGTATCCGGAGGAACATTGTTCCTTATATGTCAACAATATCGGAACCATTGGCCCCCCGCTTATATGTTGAAAAATGAAGTAAATCCCTCGAAAAACTTCACAAAGTAAAAGTCCGTTATTCCGACGACCGATGATTCGAATCTCCCAATAGTCCGAATTTTTCAATTTGAGGCCAAATCCGAATTCACCCGATGGTCCGAATTTCAAGAAGTCCCAAAGTCCCCTTTTTGAGGCATTAGTCCACTCAAATGACACATAATGGAGCACACACATATCATATGTTCATGAATCCACTTTAAAAGTTTACCATTGTCATTGTAGCCTATTACCTACTTCAAAACATTCAGATTAATGGTCTAAGGAAGCTGCTGATATAAACGTAAACACCTTCTTCTTCTTCTTCCACATCGTCTGCTAGAGAGTTTGTTTTGCTCTTGAACGCATCCTTGGGACGCTCCGATGCGCTACTGGCTTGCACCGCATTTTCTGCAAGCGCATTCAGTCTTGAGCTTGAAAACGCACCTTTGGACGTTCCGATACGCTACTATTTATAGTTCAGTGATCGGAGCGTCCCAAGGGTGCTTTCAAGACAACAAGACAAGGGTGCTTTCAATACAATATAATATAACAGAGCACGTCACAAAAGGAAAATCACAAAAGGAAAATTACAAGAACCTCTCAGGGAAGTGCCGTTGTTAAGGCATTACTTCCCGAACCACATCTGATCTGATCTTCAAGAGCAAGACAAACTCGCTAGTAGACGGAAGAAGAAGAAGACGACGATGCGGACATATGGTGTTTACGTTTATATCAGCAGATTCCTTTGACCATTAATCTGAATGTTTTGAAGTAGGTAATAGGCTACAATGACAATGGTAAACCTTTGAAGTGATTTCATGAACATATGATATGTGTGTGTGCACCATTGTGTCATTTGGGTGGCCTAATGCCTCAATGTTTTCGTCATACACAGGTTCATAGGGGTAAAGTCCGATAATCCGAAAAATCCACTAATCCGAACGAGGGCCGGTCCGCTGCCCTTCAGATTAACGGAAGTTTACTGTATAATATTTATATATCTATATATCTATATATCTATATAGGAAGAGATCATCTATCTCTTATATTATAAAATTCAGTAGTGATGCTCGAGCTAGGCCTATTGGCCGCTTCCGTGATCGCGCGCTCGCGTGAGAAATAAACTTTCACTTCATCCCAAATGTTTAGTAATACCTGAGTCGCCCCCGCTGCTGTTATGTGGCCACTCGGATTGTGGTAGTGTTACACGAAGAGTGCACAATTTGTACATTTTTTAGGAGCCCACTTAGTCAATGTACGATTCACACAAGACATCTGGCGTACATACCTCACCAGTTGTGGCTCAGGTGAGGGGGCGGAGATTACTGAGGAGAGCTATAGCCCACCTGTCAGAAAAAGGCCAAGAATCAATGTTACATAATATAAGAGCAAAGAACCAAAGCATGTACCAGTTCCTTATGTATAAGGCTCATGTAATGTCGAGTAGCCTGCTGGCCCTATGAATGTTTTTTAAAGAATTTAGAGTAGGGTAGCATATTCGCTACATCGTATATAAGAATGGATTTAAGTGGGATAGTCTATAGGCTATCATAAATGCCACTGGAGTACTCTCCTCCCTTCTTTTTCCATTCATTGTTCTACATTGAGAACTCGGAGGGAAACGTTGGTCTTTAATTTAACCGGAACCTTTTGGTACATCGGATGTTTGTTTCTGAAGGAAAACATTGTTCCCCCCCCCCCCTCCCCGGAGTTCCCGGAGTACTTGGAGGAAACTCTCGTTCCTTAATTTAACCTGAACCTCATGGTTCCTTGGTTTTCAGTATTACCCGGAGTACATCGTTCCTTATTTGAATCTGAACCTCTTGGTTCCTGGGTTGTCAGTGTTTACCCGGAGTACCCGGAGTACTTGGAGGAAGCTCTTGTTCCTTAATTTTAACCTGAACCTCTTGGTTCCTGGGTTTTCAGTATGTACCCGGAGTTCAGTATTGCTCGGAGTACCCTGAGTACCCCTAGTACCCGGAGTAGGCCTACTTGGAGGAAGCCTTGTTCCTAAATTTAACCTGAACTTCTTGGTTCCCTGGTTTTCAGTAGTACCCGGAGTATTCGGAGGAAGCTCTCGTTCCTTAATTTAACCTGAACTTTTGGTTCCTTGGTTTTTGTATTACTCGGAGTACCCGGAGGAAGCACTCGTTCCTTTATGTTAACCTGAACCTTTTGGTTCCTTGGTTTTGTTGGTGTTTTGTGCACCTGGAGGAAAACTTTGTTTCTCCATTTAACCGAAACTTATTTTTATTATTATTGTTCCTCGGTTTCCTTGAAACCATTTAGTACCCGGAGGTCTAAAACCCTGAGACCGGGAGAGAACGGAGGGACACAGGAGCCCCGCCGACTCCGGGACTCGAAGCATGCAATTGTATAGGGTTAGTTGGTGCTCTTGCACTGGAGTAAACTTTGTTGCTCAATTTGTTCACATGCAAACTCTTTCTATTTTAAGAAATTAACACATAATTGTGTTGGTGCTCTTGCACTGGAGGAAACTTTGTTGCTCCATTTGGTTTCATGCAAACTCTTTCTATTTAAGAAATTAACATATAATTGTGTTGGTGCTTATACTTGATTTACTCGAAACCATTTAGTACCCGGAGTTCTAAACCCGGAGACCCGGAGAGAACGGAGGGACACAGGAGCCCCGCCGACTCCGGGACTCGAAGCATGCAAAATGTATAGGTTTAGTTGGTGCTCTTGAACTTGGTCATGCAAACTCTTAGGAATCATTGGTATCGAAGCACTTCATAACATATTACTCATATAGGAAGAGAATAATTGGTCCCTCATGTAAAATTCAGTGGAGGGAAGCCGAGCTAGCTAGGCCTATTGGCCGCCCTCGTGGACACTTGCCCGAGGTGGCGAACAAGCACGGCCTTATAAATAAGTACTGGTACAAGAATGGGACATATAAGGGAATCAATAAGTCTAGCTAAGACCCTATCAGCTCGAAGTAATGCTAGAAGCATGCAAACTATAAAGTGAAGCGACTTATAAAAGTGAAGCGACTTTGAAAAATTTAATACTAGTAGAATTTCAGGAAATAATGTAGGCTACTTTACGACAAAGAAAACTTTGAATTAATAATATCCTTAGAGTTCAACGTGTATCCCGAGGGCACACGAATAAGATGAATAATAGCCTACGATAAGTAAATATTTAAATGCAAGCATTGTATAGGATATAGCCTAATATAACAATAATCACTTACTACGACGAACAACAAATATTAAGTCTGGCGATGGGCTGGTCTATCAGAATGAGAGTTGAGCGTTCTCTGCCATACCCATAGCTTACTCTGACTGTTTCTTTTACTTATATATCTTCTAGATCTCAAGTGACGGCGTCTTTTCCGTGGATCGACCTCCTTACTGCCAACCTAAAAGTTGGCAGATTGGGAGCCAAAGCGTCACATTTTTCCCTTGCCCCTCAACTTTCCCTTCATAATTGCTGAGGGGCACAGGGCCTTGGGTGGGGCTTTGGTTTCTCGGGCGTTTCCGCGCCCTCCTCAACTCCCTGCCTTAGAGTGGCTTCGGTCACCTGGGTTTTGTTAGTGGTAAGCAGGGAGGGTTTTGTGGGGGCGCTCTATGGCCTTGGCCTTGCTCGGGACCTTGGGGCTGTTGGGCCGGGCAGCCTGGGGAACAACAACAACAACACAAATATTAAGAATGGCGAAGCAGTATCCATATACTTTCGGTGTGGACAGGCGTGGACGGTGGCCCTCTGAAACATACAGGGCGATTACTCAATTCATGTTTAGACCTAACTCAAATAATATATAACAAGGACTCACTAGGAGTGAGAAAGCCAGGCAAACGCTGAGACGCCCAGAGCAAGGGGGCACACGTCCGACTCGCCTGGATCAAAACCGTAAAGAGGCAGATAAACACGCTAGAAAGTCTGACATCACGTGCAAGGGAAGCATAACGACAGCCCAGCTGGAGGGCTGAGGCACCGGGAGGTTTGAAATGATAGATTCTTCTTTAAATTTTATTTCTAGTGGTATTCATTTTCAATGATGAGCCCTTGGTAAGATTTAATGGGTATTAACCAAGGATTGTTTTTATGCTATATACGCAACGGTTGTGATAAGAACTCCGGGGAATCCCGAACGGGTCCCGGAATCTCAGCCTATATATAGTATAGGCTCTTCGTCATTGACGAAGGAACCAATACTAAATAGTAGAGCCATTAAATTTTTTATTTGAGGTATCTTTTAATACAGGACAAATCCCGATGGACTGGAGAGAGGCGAACATAACAGCTATATTTAAGAAGGGAAAGAGAAATGACCCAGGAAATTATACACTAGTCAGTTTGACAAGTGTTGTGTGTAAACTAATGGAAACGGTAATTAGAGAAGGAATAATGGAGCATATGAAATCAAACCAACTTTTCAGTGGGAGACAGTTCGGATTCTTGCCGGGGAGGTCGACGGTACTACAGCTAATTAAGGTGGTAGATGATTGGATTCAAATTCTGGAGGATGGTGATGTTATAGATGTGGTATATTGCGATTTTATGAAGGCCTTCGATAAGGTCCCACATAAAAGGTTAATAGAGAAAGTTTGAAGCTATAGTATAGGGGAGAAATGTGTGAAATGGATAGAAGCCTTCCTGAAAGATCAGAGACAGAGGGTACTGGTGAATGGAATAGGCTCGGGGTGGAGGGAAGTTACAAGTGGGGTACCTCAGGGATCTGTGTTGGGACCACTACTGTTCGTTATATTTATCAACGACTTACCTGAAGTTATAACCAATGGAAGTGAGATATACCTGTATGCGGATGACACTAAGCTGTATAGAAGAGTGAGGAGTAAGGAAGATGTAGGTTTTTTCAAGGAGATGTGGAGGGCATGAAGGGATGGTCTGAACATTGGTTAATGCCTTTTCATCCAAAAAAATGCAAGTACTGTACATGCGGATTGGGAAAAGCAAGATAGACAAGGTAGGATACAGTATGTATGAAGCGATGGAGGAAAAGAATGCAGAAAAGGATATAGGAGTAGTGATAGACAATAAGTTAAATTTCTCAGAACATTTAGCGGAAAAGATAAACAAAGCCAATAGAATTGTAGGGCTGATAAGGAGGACATTTGTGTCACTTGACGAAGAAATATTCAGGAATCTCTATACAGCGCTGGTTAGGCCGCACCTGGAATATGCGAACCAGGTGTGGGCTCCATATATGGTAAAGGATATAGAAGCAGTGGAGAAAGTGCAGAGGAGAGCTAGCAAGCTAGTACCAACGTTGAAGAACGCGGGCTATGAGCAGAGGTTGAGGACTCTGGGACTTCCGACACTGGCATATAGGAGAAAGAGAGGGGATATGATAGAGACTTTTAAGATAGTGTCAGGAAAGTATGATGAGGATGTGTGTGAAGGTATCTTTTTGATGCGGGAGGGAACAAGAACGAGAGGACACTCTAAGAAATTTACAAAGAAAGAAATAGGCTTGAAAAGGCAAAGAACTCATTTTGTGATAAGACTGGTAAATGAGTGGAACGCACTGCCCCAGTATGTAGTCAATTCCGAATCCATAAGGAAGTTTGAAAGTAATCTTGATAAAGCATGGGGAAGACAAGATTTGAAGTTTGATTATAAAGCAAAAATACAGAATAGTAAAAATGTTGCGTCTGCCGCCGCCAACACAGTGAACGACCGCAGTAGTGCAAGTACTGGCACTGAGCTGGATACACAGGCCTAGTTTGCCTTTTTGCAGAGGATCTACTGTAAGAAACTGTAAGAAATAAATGGTGAGCTGTGTGTATTGAACACCACTGTTCTGGGTGACGATATTATAGGTTTGACTCCTGTAAGGAGATAAAGAAAACCTAATATTTAGTAGTGGCCCCTCCATCATTGACGAACATGCCTATTACATAAGGCATCCTCTTCAAACACTAATTCGCCGTAGTTTGAATCTACCGCGCAGAGCATTTAAAATCTGAGGAGCCTTCATCATGAGCGTACGCGACCTCACTCATGGCTTCAGTCATTATGAATTGGGTTCTCACTACGAAAAAACTTCGTAAAAAATAAAAACAAAAACAAAATAAGAATAACTATCCAATAAACTTTCCATCATATCGTGGATGTACTTGTGTGGATCTTTGACCAGACGCTGATTCAGGCGTCATTCTTCCTTCACTGACATATCAAGTAAACCAAAATCCTTAATACATCAACGAATGGGAAGAGGATGGTCGGGAGGGCCCCAGTCGTCAATGATTACGGGGCCACTACTAAATATTAGGTTTTATTTATCTCCTTACAGGAGTCAAACCTATAATTTATTAGTGGCCCCTCCATCATTGACGAACATGCCTGATTTCTAAGACTGGAGGGGGACATTCGTAATCATATCATAACTCTAACAAAGCAGATAATCAAACAACCATATAGTATTCTTACTTTGAAAAAATATATTTAATTACGGCGCAGACCATATAAATACAAAAAAGGGGGTTCAAGCAGGTGCGTGCTTCAAAGAAGCCTGCTTGACAAAAAAGGGGGTAACTCTGGAGATTCTGTGAACAGATCTGTAGTTACCAAGGCACCCCACTCAACGAGTGGTGACAAAAAATAACAAGTTATAAGTTTACATGTGCACATAATAAACCCCATAATATTCGTGAAAAATAATTTGCAAAAAATCTCCACTGTTTAAAACTAAATTGCTTTCACAGCTAAAACTACTATAACAACTCCATTGTTTTGTACTAACATTGTACTAGCACAATTTCTCGCAGAGAAATTTTCATATCTCATTAACCCTAAATTGTATCACAGCTCTTATACTCCGGCAGGGTCTAGGGTGTCCTATGTTACACTGACTGCACCCCCCCCACCCCCCCCTTTTCCTTGAAAGTAAACAAAAGTGACAGTAGGGCCACCTAGACCCTCTGCCTTAAAGCTATACATGGTAAGGAAGGTTTGTCCAGAGCAACTGACAAGTATCTAGTCAAAAACGTATGATTAGACGCCCACAACTGTGTGGACGCAATATCTTCTACTGAAAAATTCTTCAGGAAACGTAAAGAGGCTGCCCATTTGCGTAAATCGTGGGCCCTACCCACAACGCCGGGATTACTCTCTTTAATGACTTCGACCAGAAGAGAAGCTAATCTCCGTTTCAGTAAGCGTTTACCCGTACTCGCTACCCATAAAGCACCTTGGGGGTTGAGAGGAGCCACTCTCAAATATTTGGTTAGAGCCTGCACTGGACATAGATTATGGTGCACCTTTCCCCTTTTTAACGCCGGCACCGTGAACTCAGAAAACATGTGTGCACTGTGCTCATTCTTGGCTACAAATCCCGGGGAAGGTGCAATGTGAATACATTCATTAAGTCTACCAAACCTAAGGCAATTAGGTGTGTTGCTCATCGCCGCCAGCTCAGACACTCTGTTCCCGGTGGCCAAAGCCAAAAGGAATACAGCCTTTTTTAAGAGTAATGCAAAATCTGCAGTATTTTGGTACATACGAGAGTGAAGTAAAGACAATGCCTTGTCCAGAGACCAAGTAGGCATGAGCTGACGGGGAGGTGGGCGGAGTTTAAAACATGCCCTCATAAAACCTGTTTCCTCCGCTACCGGTATGGAGAGACCTGTAAGGTCTAAAAAGGGCACTCTAATCGCAGTTAAGTGATTTTTTAACGTTACCACAGATAAACGTTTCTGCTCAAACAGATAATTTAAATAATTGAAAACTAAAGCTACCGATGGCACAGTCTGTTCTGTTCTAGTGATCCAAGAAGTAAAGGTTTGCCAATGTGATTGATACTGTCGTTTCGTAGACTGAGTATATTGATATAATAATTTATTGGTCACCTCTCTACCGTATGGTGCTAGCCACTTGGCCTCCTGAATGTCCATAATGCAAAAGTCAGCGAGGTCGCTAGGTTGCCAATCGTGTCTAAGTGGAAATACCCGACCGGGAGCGACACCGGGTGCGGGCACCACGTCTTTAATTGCTGGTACCACAACTGCGCCGGCCACAGGGGTGCGACTAGCGAGACTAAGCCTCGATAATCTCGTAGCTTGTTCACTACGTGGCACATTAGTGACGCGTCTGGCGGCGGAAACAGATAGATGGAGCTCCATCTGTTCCAGTCTGTCACCAGGGCGTCTGGCCCCCCTGCCGGCGTCTTCGTCCGGCGGGTGAGGTATAGAGGGAGCTTGTGAGTCTCCTCGGACGCAAACAGATCCACTTGTGGATGGTAGAGCTCTGCAATCATTTGGTTGAAAATGGGTTGCTTGAGCTCCCATTCTACTGTCGTGCTCTGTCTCCGGGTCAGAGCGTCTGCCCAGACGTTTGCTACGCCTGGGAGATAAGATGCGTGAAGATAAATGTCTAGTCTGTTGGCTAGAGTAAAAATCTCTTCCGCAACGTTTAGCAACTTCCTTGACCCCGTTGACCCTTGTTTCTGAATACAGTGAACTGCGTTCAGATTGTCCATTCTGAAGGCCACCGACTTGCCCCTTAAAGCAGGGCCGTGAGCCTGAAGGAAATACAAGGGGACTAGTAATTCTTTGACATTGATGTGGGAGATTTCTAAGTGGGACCAAAGCCCCTGACCCTGGTGCCCCTGATTTGACTGAAATCCCCAACCTATTGTGCCTGACGCATCCGTGTCTACCCATACTGTTGGCGGAGGAGAGGTCCATGACATTATTGAGTGCAACGTTTCCCTCTTCGCCCAGACCACTAGTAAGGTGTGGATTAATTTTGGGATGGGCCATAACTTTTCCGCCGGTAAGAGTGGGAAATATTTGTTGCCTTCCAATATTAAATGTTTTACTTTCAACCGGCCCAACATTACAGTTAGTTGAATCCAGTTGAGAGAGCCGACCAGAGACTCCCAGACCCTTCGTGTCGTAGTCAGACTGTGAAGAAACATGAACAGTTTCCTGCGAAACCTGTTGCGATTGTCCACACTCTGACTCAGAGTGAGAGCAGCTGTGTCCCAGACCAGCCCTATCCACTGAATTACTTGTGAGGGCACAAGGTTTGACTTTACCAGATTTACCTTGAACCCTAGAGTTTTGACATGATTTAAAATTATGTTGACATGTTTGATGCATAATTGCTCTGTCTCTGCCACCACCAGCCAGTCGTCTAGGTACCACAACACTCTGATTCCTTGCTTTAACCCTTAAAAAGCGGCTCACCACATAAGTCGAGTTAAATAAAGCTGGACTATGTGGCGGCGCTCGACATAACTCGAGTGGCAATTTCAGCACGTAATGTTGCTGAGAGAGAGAGACAAGTGGTGGCAGGAGAGTAGCGAGTGTATGACTGCTCCAGACCACCGCGGCGAACCTACTGACACGAATCTCACCTCCCTCCTACCTCTCTCACTCGCTATATACGGAATTGTATCGGGAAAGTGGCTAATTACATGCTTTTTGCACTCGCGTTGCACGGTTATTGCAAGAAAACTAGCCATCATAAAAGGATCGTTATGGTGTCATTCGAAAGCTCTGTTTATGCCCTTTCAGGGATAGATACTTGTTTTACGTTCTGGGTCTTATTTAGGCATGAAAATGATCACGTAAACAGCCCTATTTTGGCTAAAAACACCCCGCTGGGCGGTACATATAAATAAACCGCATAGGCCGCTCGTAAAGGGTTAATAACGGCATCAGGGCTTGCCGGACTAATTTTGTGAATAATCGAGGTGCCAGGTTCAACCGGATGGCATCCTTTGAAGAAAAAAAATGTTGGTGCCTGATCCGTAAGGCCAGAAACCTTTGAAACCTTTTGTTTACGGATACGTGCCAATAAGCGTCTGTCAGGTCTAGGGAACACATCCAACCTCCCGGCGGAAGTGTTAGCCTGATTTGGTGTACTGTTAACATACGGAATGACTCGTTGTGAATGTGAAGGTTCAGATAAGACAGGTCTACGACTGGTCTCATCTGAACACTGTCCCTTTTGGGAACCAAAAATAGCTTGGACGTGAATACAGGGTAATTTGGGGGGACCGGGATGATGACATTCTTGGCAATCATTTCCTGGACCAGTGACTCCACCTCTAATGAAACAAAATTCGACGTTGTCGGCTGACGCAAGCGAGGTCGCCGGAGCCACTGCCAAGTGATGCGTATGCGTGCCACCATCCGTGCCCAAGTGTTTAACGGCCATGCTTGGTGACACGTTCGGAACGACCCAGTTAGCAGACAAGGGTTCGCCGGCTGTACTACCCTCGGATCCGCCGGCCTTAATACTGGCACCGGGAGTGAGAGAGACTTTAGTTTTTGGATGGTGGTGGTGGACGCTTCACCGGCTGGCTGGCGTTGGCCGAAGACAGGCCCTGACCTGGTTTATTATGGCCGCGTCCTCTCTGACCTGAAAACCTACTCTGTCTATGCCTGTACTGACCTTGGGGAGAGGAGGACTTAGGTGGAAGAAAGGGCTTAGATCCCCCCGGCTGAGCCTTAGCGACTGGCCTGGGTTTGGGAAGTTAAAGGCAGGTTTCTTAGAAGGGGTGGGACTGTGTTTAAAGGCCTGAGCCATATTAAACACCGTTCGCCACACGTCAGGGGACATTAAAGAGGGAGTGAGCACTGGTGACATGACCACCTGATTCGCAATGCGATCAGGCAGTTTTCGGACTAAGGACATTCTGAGGTCTTGTCTCGCTCGTACCGCCTCAAGCAAGGCGGTGCGGATGTCACCCAAAGATTGGATTGACGACTGAAGAAGCAGTCGCCGGGACAATTCAACCGATCGTCTGACGTCCGCGTCTGCGATTGCCTGAGTGGACCGGAGCAAAGACTTTGCTATCTGTTGAGACACTATGTATTGAGAGAACAGGCGAAAAGCTTTCCCCCTTAGCCTAAATTCTCGTTCTAGGTGAGTTGGGGTAGGGGTAGTGAAAGGGTCTTTTAGCTCACAGAGATTAATTTTAGGGGCAGCTAAGAAAGCAAACAAAGCTGAAGGGACTCCGCCGGCAGAACACACTGGCATGGAGAACCAAGAATGAGTATCTTGAGGGATCTGGTGGGAAGTTTTGGAAGTAAATGTGGTCGCAAAGTTTTGAGCCTCTGCCTCCCATTCCACCCAAGGTCCTGGACCCAACTACCCCACCTTCAAGACTGGATTAGCTGCTGTGTCTGTGACGGTTTGCAAATCGAGTTCTGGAGTGAGAGCTGACAGAGTCTTAATGTCATTAAATCCATCATGCTTAGACCAGTCTGAAAAAAGTTTTGAAGCTGAGGCAGAGGGTAAAGCCGGCTTAGCAGCATAAACAAAATAATCTTGGTGATAATAACTAGGTATAGCCTTTATGTTGACATCTAGTACATTGCCCAAAGTATCCAAGGCCCTTAATTTCCTAGATTTATTGCCCTGGATGACCCACTCACGCGGTACTGGGAGTTCCCCTGACAAGGTAGGTTGGGCGATCTCTGGTTTAGTGGGGGTCAAAAGGACCCATGACTCGTCTGGTCCATAAAGCAAGGGCATAGCTACCTTTCTGAGAGGCGCTCTGTCTAGAGGGGCGGATTGACATCCGTTATAACCCTTACATTCGAAGTGGTCAATGCCGCCGTAGCAGGCCTAGTAACCACTGATGGTGACAGAGGGGGAGGGTGAGGGATCTGAGTTAAAGCAATAGAAGTCATCAGAGGCCGTACCGTAGAGCTTGTCGTGGGAGCTCCCAAGTCCGCTGTGGGAGTTTCCTGCTGTTGGCTAAAAAATTTAGATAAAGCATTACTGAGTAGCCCATCAATTTCCTGTGCAGTGACAAATTGACTTGATGATGTACTAACTAGTGAATCATTAAGATCTTGTGCGGCGTGTAAGCCTGAACCTGACTCTTGCCCTTCCATATCTGATATAATTGAAACCTCGTCTTTTTTATCCTGTTCCTCCTGAGAAGATCCCGCCGAAGCTGGGGTATCACCTTGTTGCCAAGATAAGTTAGGAATAGAGGATGGGATCGCCGCGCCCCGGTGGACTTCAGCCACTGTGTGAATAGTTTGAGCCGGAAGTGGGTGGTCAGGTCCTGGCTGAGAATATCGCCAAACACCTAGGCCTTGGCCTACACTCCCTTGGGAGTCTGCAACACTCTCAACCCTTGAGCCCCCTGAATTCTCCAATTCCAGGGTTAAAATGTTAATGGGTAAATCATCTTTAGGTACAGGCACTATACTGGACCCCTGAGTCCGAACACAAACTCTGTCTGGGGTAGAGGTACGATGAGAAGCACTAGAAACTGGTGAATGTCATGAGGCCTTTCTATCATGGGAATCCTTCTTTGAAGATTTATGGCTGCGGTGTGACCGTGAACTACTTTTCGATTTAGAGGATTTATCGCCGTGACCACTGGTGGAACTTTCTGTCTTACTCTTCTTACTCGATGGTGAAGAGGCAAGACTAGATGGCTGGTGTCTGAGAGGTGACCTAGACCGAGATCTCTCCCGGGACGAGGAGGCTGCCGCCGGGGGTGTAGGCTCTCGTTGACGTTTCGCAGTAGCAGTAGGAGAAGACACAGAACCCTGACCAGTCTCTGCCGGCTTACGACTAGTTACTCGAGAGGGACGTTTAGGGGGAGGGTGCTCAACAAGAAGCCTATCCCAAAGAGGGACGTTGTCACATTGAAGTGATTTATGAGCCACAATCGTAGTATACGCTGCCATCTGTTGCCTAACCTCTCGTAAGGCGACCGCTGCAGTCTTATCATTATCGCGGAGGACTTTGACACTTAATTGGGAGCAAAAGGAACATTTGCGCATCACCCACAGACCCCTTGAACGGTCTAGACATTTAACACACTTGATGCAAAGAGTGTGCGCAAAAATAGGGATACCGGCACATGTAGGGGTAATGCATAAAGCAAAAACTGGGGCAAAGGTAGCCATGACAGAGACTGGTGGGAAACTACTGCAGGGTCTGTATTGGTCCGCCGGGGCCCAGCTCTGGAAAAAAAAAAAATTCCAGGAATTAATGCTCATAAGGTTAACCCAACATGATCGCATACACACACACACACACACACGTGTCAATAACCCGCCGGGTAACGAGACGTAATGTCACAACGATCACAGCTCGCTACGCGACGGGATTCTATAAAGATTTCCGAATATCTAAACATGTCCTAAGAAAGTTAAGAATACCCTCTGACATAATATAAAGGACCAGTATGGCGTTTATAACATAGTCTTTCTGGTGGTGACTGTCTCAAGATTCAATTTTGGAAAAACAACCCCCCACAAAGACGCCGGCACCAGAATTATTTAGCAGAATAACACAGGGCAGGCTGATACGAGATCTGATTTCTAACGAATTGTCACAAAGGATCGCCGTAAGTTTGAAGGTGGCGATACATTAACGTATCTCTCAATTAACTGGTTAACTATATGGAATTGTAAATTCCTTATTTCCTCCTCCCAGGAGCACCCGCCGGGTGTGAAAAATTTGTGAAAAGATGTTAACCCTAATTGAGCCTTCGATCGCCGTAAGTCTGAAGGCGGCGATACATAAAGTACCACTAAAATGGATCGGTTAACTAAATTAAATGACCAAGACGTTCATCCCACCCTACCAAGGTGCACCCGCCGGGTGAGATGTAAACAACGTTAACCCCATAAGTTCCTGTCCCCACTTCTTTGTAGATCGCCGGGGAGGAAAGCCCTCAACAACAACAGCTAGGTTTTTTCTTTTTGGTTTGTAAAACCGGTAGAAAAACTTCATAACATCTGTCCGCATGAACAATGTTAGATGGGTACAGCCAGACCGCCGGGGATCATAGGGAGCCTGAAACAGGCACCAACACAGAGACGCAGTCCTGGAGAGCCACAGACACCTCCACGCCGGGGACACAAGCCTGTGTTGAAACCACGCGTGGCCCAACACGGCTCTCGGCCGGGTTTTTCATGGTGAAACCGAGAAAAACCCGCCGGAAAGTAACCCACCCCGTTCAGAAACCAACTGAACGCACAACGGAGCTGGGAGCAAGCCAAGCACGACTAGCCCAGGGCCCACACAATAATCCGTGGAATTAGCCAATACACAACTAATCCAGGAAACAAACATAGTCTGTGGAATTAGCCAATACACAACTAAACCAGGATACACATGACACAGTAGGACATATTTATAAAATAAACAATAACACTTGTACATGTGGCAAAGCTACGAGCGGCTGGCTAGGCCTAAGCAGACGGCATAAGAAATGTTGAAATATAAACAAAAACACTGGAAATATAACAACAGGAACCACCGCCAACACACCACTGTAGTAAAGACTTCCGACAAAGGGAAGACTGACTCGGGACCCAGAAAAAACTTCACTAAGTGAAGAAAAATACGCTGGGAACGTCAGAAGCAACGCTTACCTCATCAGAAAGATAAAAGGCAGCATAAAATAACGCGTAATGAAAGCCGCCTGCATCACAAGCTAACTCAACTGTGAAAAGATCACATGTCCACAACAGGACCACGAGGGTACATCCGAAATAGATGCCCCAAACACACGACCCAAAATACACTGCACTGCGGGCAACCAGCCCAGGACACTCCTGCTACACATATCCTAACCTTACTCGATACATCCCGGAGTAAACAAATGAGAAAAAACTCACTAGGGACGCAGCAAATGCGGAACCAGCGGAGCGTGGGGAGACACGTCCGGGCAGGTTGAGCGCAGAGCAGAGAAGGAAGAATGACGCCTGAATCAGCGTCTGGTCAAAGATCCACACAAGTACATCCACGATATGATGGAAAGCTTATTGGATAGTTATTCTTATTTTCTTTATGTTTTTATTTTTTACGAAGTTTTTTCGTAGTGAGAACCCAATTCATAATGACTGAAGCCATGAGTGAGGTCGCGTGCGCTCATGATGAAGGCTCCTCAGATTTTAAATGCTCTGCGCGGTAGATTCAAACTACGGCGAATTAGTGTTTGAAGAGGATGCCTTATGTAATAGGCATGTTCGTCAATGATGGAGGGGCCACTAATAAATTAGGCTCCATTCATGCCTATAATCGTCATTTTATGATAAACATCGTTATTACTTATTCATATGCGCCTATTTTACCTTCACTATGAAGATAGTAACCTGTAACAACAATAAAACAAGTGGAAATATAATTTTTCTGGTCAAAATCGCGAATCAACATGGAGCAGCCCATTCATGAAATGTGGAGCAATGTGAGGCAACTCCTCCCCTTGCAAGGCCTCAAGTTTGACTGACTCATGCACCCCACCATCTACCTCTGCCAACATACTCGCTAGGCACATAAGCACATCCTCCAAACAGTTTGCTAATGTTAGCACAAAAATATACCAACGAATTAGGGAATAACAGGGAAAATAGGTGATAATTGAAGGGGGGAGGGGAAAGGGGGGAAGGAGGGGATGTGGAGGAGTGATATGAGGTATAGGGAGAAAAAAAAAAAAATAATAATAATAATGTTTTAAGTGCTACTGGGGCCTTTTAAAATGTTTTTTTAGGCCTTCCCTCTTAAGACCTTTGCCGCCGTTGCCCAGTAAAACTTCTTAAGAGCTTTGCTGCCATTCCCGGGTTAAGGGTTTTTTGTGCATGCTAATTTTGCTTGCTATAATTAATGCCTCATCTCTGTATGTCTCTTAATTGTGTACATACCTGTGCTACTGCCTGGCCCTCCCCTACGTTAGGGGCCTTATTCTTACCTTACATTGATGGGGTGATCGATTCTTCACAGGACAAGGGGCCTTATTCTTACCTTACATTGATGGGGTGATCGATTCTTCACAGGACAATTCACCAGGCTCATGGTCTAGTCTGGCCTGGTGCTTGGGTTTCCCCTGTGTTATTGCCGGGTCCTCCCCTTTGGTGGGGACTTCTTCTTACCTTCCTTTGCAGGAGGGATCAATTCTTCACAGGAAGGTGCTCCGAGCTCAAGGTCTAGTTTGCGCTTCGGTGCTACTTTCTGTCCTTGTGCCTGTGTTTTTTTTGCGGGGATCCTTCAGGTTTTCTGCATGCTCACCGCCTGCTATACGTCATTCCTAGTCTCTATGTGTCATTCATTATGACCATCTTGGGGATCCTGCCAGACCCTACTCTAGGGTGGGTTCTTTTTGTACCTTGGGAGATGCTGTATCCGCGTTGCCTGCTGCCACGGGGTTGACTATAACCCGCGTCGGGGTGGTACCTCCCTCTGTGCTACGTGGGCGGGCGTTTCCCGCCACGTAAGGACCTCCCGGCATGGGACCCCTCGCTTCCTGGACTACCGTGTGTGGGTCCTATTGCGCCTCCCATTGTCGTCGCCGGCTGGGCGCTAGGCCGCCCTGACTCGGGTGCCTCCGTCTGCTCTGTCAACGGTGTCTACGGACTCTGGGAGACCAAGAGAGGGGTGTGCGTCACGGGTCCGTTTCGCCCTCGCCTCGTCGTCAGCAATCTTTCTTCCCTGCTCGGCCTGCTCTCTCTCCCATTCCTGACAAGGGTCGTACGCTCTTCAGGACGGAGTGGCGTGCGCCCACTTGTCCCACCTTGCCTGCTGTGGTGCCGCCTACGTTCTCTCCGTCACGTCGTACGCCTCATGCCCTGGTCAGGGAGATTGAGGTTGGGCAGGCCTGGGTACGTCGTCGCCCTTTCTCTCCTGCTGCACCGGTGGTCCTTCCTGCTGCTCCTCCATCTCGCGCGGCTGCGCTATTTCGGGCGGTGCCCCCTCCTGTGCCTTTGTCACATTCGTCCCCTGTTTTGGCTCCCAGTGCTTTGTCATGGGAGGAGGAGGGTCGGGGCGGCGCGCGAGGTCTCTCCATGGGAGTCTCTCGCCTGCACGCCTGCTACACACCCGGGGGTTGGCCGCCATAGTCGTTTTCCGTCCTTCTCACCTTCTCCATCGGGTTCTCCAGGCATGCCTGCCTGGAGGTTGGACATCGCCACCCTGCTTGGGGGAGCAGTCTGCGGCGTCGACAACGTTCCTGGGGTCGGATGCGGCCTCCACGCGGCTCTGGTATGTCTAGCCACAGCTGTGGTGCGACCGTCTCCTGTGCCTCAAGTCGCACCTGTGGTGCTTCCTATCCCGCCCTTGGGGGGGCACCTGCCGCCGGCGCCCGCTGCCCCTGTGGCTGCTGCTCCGCGCGCTTCTTTTCCCCCCGCCCCTTCTCCAGCAGTTGCGGCATCTCTTGTCGTTCTGCCTGGGTGCGGGTTGGAGTTGGGTGGCCAGACCGTCTCCGTTTCTTCCTTGGGGCGGTCTGTGTTACAGACACAAAGTTTTCCTTCCCTGTACTGGTTGGTCCGAGCTATGGCCTCCTCTCGGCAGGTTCTCCATCTCGCTGCCCCCGCTCTGTCAGCCATCGCTGGGATCCCTCTAGTCGTGGGTGCCCGGGGTCAGCAGGGAGCTCTGGTTCTGGAGCTTCCGCATCTTGTGGCGGGTCTTTGGGTGGCGTGGCTGGCAGCGAGTGTGGCCTTCGCTATGCGTTCTGCGGAAGGTTCTCGTCTGTTTCCTCCTTTGAAACAACCCTTCGTGTCGGGTCTGGTCTGTTCGTCATCCGGGGTTCCTGCCAGGTCCTGATCTTGGCCTCATCTCCCTACGGTTTCTCTTGTTTGGATGTCTGCGCTCCCTTCTTCGCGTCCCCGGAGATGGGTGCCCTCGGGCGCGATCACAGGCTTCGCCAACGTGATGCTTACCTGCTCTCTGCCCTCTAGATGTTGTTTCTGTTATTTCGCCTTCATCTTCGACGGTGTGATGCCCGACCTCCTGGGGTTCTACAGCAGGGTGGGGTGCACATGCGGCGCGTTCGCCTCATTGCGGTTGAGGAGCGTTTTTGCGTCCCTGAGCCAAGGGGCGTCGAGGCCATCTTCGGCCGCTTCCTCCCTCAGTTGGGGGGAACCGGCTGGGCCGACCCTCCGTTCGTCGCTCCCCGCCTTGTCCTTCCCTGCTACTGTGTATCGAGGCTTCCTCTCGGCGGTTCAACCAGAGGACGGAGTATTCTCGACAGGCGCAGGATACTCGTCGTCCGTTTCGGACTGGTGGCGGGACTCGGGGGTGAGGTGGTCGTGGGGGGCCTATCTCTCCATGACATGTCTGGGGGGCACTCCGCGTCTCCCTACACGTACTGCTCCTGGGGTCTGTCCCCTCTCCCCTCTCCCGTCCGTTTGGCGGATTCGGTGGTGGGCCTTACTCAAGGCCCTCCCACCTTACCTTTGGATACCTTTGGATGTGTTCGCTGCTCCTCTAGCAGCACCAAGGAGCGCGACGCCCCTCGTTATGGGTGGTGATTTGGTGCAGTAGACTGTTTGAAGCGACAGCTCGCTCCCTTGCGAGGATGGGCTTGTCTGGCACTTTTTGCAGTTCGACATCTAGGGCTCTCTTGAAGTTGTCTAACGAGATGTCCCTCATGTCTCTTACTCGCCGTGGGAGTTTGTTGAAGAGACGTGGGCCTCTGTGTGATAACCAGCCCTCTCGCAGAGAGCCCATAGCACCCCTGCTATTCATCCGGGGGATTTCGCATTCCCAGCCTCTCCTATCACTGAATTTCATGACTATCGGAGTATGTAGGTTTGGTACTAAACCCTCTGTGATTTTCCACGTGTATATTATTAGGTAACGTTCTCTTCTACGTTCCAGTGAGTACAGATTCAGTGCTCTTAAACGCTCCCAATAGTGTAATGTTTTATCGAACTTATATGCGAAGTGAAATTTCTTTGTACACTCTCTACGTCATTTATTTCACCTGCTTTGTATGGGGATGTTAATACGCGACAGTATTCAAGCCGCGGTAGCACTAGAGATTTAAAGAGCGTTATCATAGGCAATTCACCGCGTGTTTTAAAAGTACGCAGAATCCAACCCGTTAGACGTTTTGCAGCCGCCACTCTGACCTGGTTATGTACTTTGAAACCCATATTTTCAGACATTAATACCCCAAGGTCTTTCACACTGTCTTTCCATTCTATTATGTGGTTAGATTCTGTTAAGTAATTTGTAATTTCTTTAACACCATTATTATCTCCGTACCGTATTAATTGGAATTTTTCCTCATTGAATTGCATGTTGTTTTCCCTGGTCCACTGGAACACTACATTCATGTCTTCCTGCAGTCGGCCCGTGTCCTCTTGTGTGTTTACTATCTTGCTTAATTTTGTGTCATCAGCAAAAGACAACACCGTACTGTGTCTGGTGTTGGTATCTATGTCGCAAATTAGTTTTCGGTTTTCGGTTTACGAGGAAATTGTATATCCACCGTCCGATTTTCCCAGTTATACCTTTTGCTTTCAGTTTGTGGGCTATTATACCATGGTCACATTTATCAAATGCCTTAGCAAAATCGGTGTAAATGACATCCACATTTTTCTTTTCTTCTAGCGCTTTAAGAATTTTGTCATAGTGTTCCAAAAGTTGTGAGAGACATGATCTTCCCGCTCTGAACCCATGTTGACCGGTGTTGTGTAGTTCATTTGTCTCCATGAATGTTGAAATTTTGCTTCGCAGGACTCGCTCGAAAACTTTAATGATGTGAGAGGTTAGAGCTACCGGGCGGTAGTTTTTTGGTAGTGCTTTACTCCCTCCTTTATGCAGTGGGGCAATTATTGCGTTTTGTAAGCTATCTGGTATGTCACCAGTGTCTAGACTCCTTCTCCACATTATAGCCAGGGGTTTTGAGAGGTTTTCCTTACATTTTTTCATTAGGATCGAATTCCATGAGTCCGGGCCTGGTGCCGAGTGGGATGGCATGTTGGAAATGGCCTCTTCTATGTCTTTTGGACCGAAATCAATATCCAGAATCTGAGGGGTTTCCGTGGGGGAGGTTTCCATGAAAAATATATTTTGGTCTCTGATGACATTTGTTTCATCAGGCTCACTGAATGCCATTTCATACTGCCTGCTTAAGAGTTCGCTCATTTCCTTTTTGTCCCCTGTGAAAGAGCCGTCCCCTTTGCTCAGTGGGCCGATGTTTGATGTTGTTTGGCGTATGAAAAGAAGTATTTGGAATTTTCCTTTATACCTTCTTCCATCACCGCTCTCTGCACTGTCCCCACCGATCGTGGGCATGTCGGGTTGTGGTGCGGGGTCTGTCCTGGAGATAGCAGTCACGGCCTTTCCTCAGGCGACCTCCCCAACGTCGTCCAGTGTCTCACGTCTATGCCACCGTGCTTCGGTCTATGCACGAGGATGGGTTGTTTCGAGTGGTCGCGTCTCTGCAACGTGTCTTCCTCTCGTCTATCTTTCTCGTCCCCAAGAGAGTCTGTGATGCGATATGTCCGGTGGCCGGTCTGTCCTGCTTCGACCACCTCATTGTGTCCACCTGGTTTCGGGTGCTCACCATCGGTCACGTGAGACTGGCGCTCCAGCTCGGTTCTTGGGTGGTGATCCTGGGTCTCGAGGACTCCTCTTGGCATGTGGCTCTGGCCCCTCGGTTCCAGGGTTATCTGGCACTCCAGTCGCACGAGCGGGTGTTCACGTTCGACATATAGTATTGCCGTTCGCCCTCCATATCGCTCCGCGGGTCTTCCCGGTACTCTTCACACAGGTCCCGCCTCCTCTGCTCCGTCAGGGGTTTCCGATCCTGTTTTCCTTGGACGGTTGGCTCGTCGCCGCAACCTCTCAGCCTCTCACTTATGTGGATTCGTGTACACCGTTCCCAAGTCGTGCCTCGCGCCCGTCGCTGGTATCGGGGGTGGGCCTTGGCTGGGTCGTGACGGGCGCGCCTGTCAGACTGAGTCCAGTGAATGCGGCAACCCTTCGCAGGATGCTTTTGCCACATTGCACTCGATCTCGTTTACCTGGACGTTCTGGGAATCGCTTATCGAGTCACTCATTTGGGCGTCACTGACCGTTCCCCTAGAGTGGCTCCAGCTACACGGCCTCCTACAGTTAGGCACCAGCGAGGTTCCTCGGTTGCCTCCCGATTGGCTTTGCCCGGTTCCACGCTCGATTCCTTTGGGTTTCTCATACTGGGTGGCTCGGGGCACACTCACGGCGGTTGTGCCCTGGTCCGCTCCACCGCCGACCGTCTGGGTAGGTCCGATGCGTCGAGCGATGTGGGGTGGGGCTCCCGTTCCTACACGGGTCGTCCGGATCGGGGCTGATGGCCGGGTCTTGCCCTTCCTCATCATTGTCTTGAGTCTCTTCGTCTCGTTGTTCTTCCTGAGGGTTTACGAACGGGCCCTCCCCGGCAGGTCAATAGCCGTCAGGGTGGATGTTCTGCCGGCGGTTCCCTGTCTTCGGAGGCAGGGCTACTCCAGGTCCGCCGTTCTCCGGGCCCTGGCGGTGATGTTATTTTATCGAGCCGCTTATCACGGCTTCGCCCTGCCTCCGTCTTCCCTGCTCGGGACTGCCAATCTTTGAGTGTGTGCTTTGTCGCAGGGACGACGCACCTGTATGGCATGGACTTTCATACAGTACGTATTCGCCGACCTGGCAGCCTCCTGGGGCGTTCCACAAGTGGCCTTCTTCACCTCGCCCGTGCCGACCGAGTTGTCTGTACATACATACATACATAAAAAATTTAAGACTGAGTGTTCCACACATAAGTGCAGTTTCAGTCTCTTGTCCTAATGGCGGCGTTCCAGGCAACCCTGTTAAGGGCTGCTTCACTTGTCAAGTTCTTGGATTTGCGATCGGCGCGTATAGTCCGATCCCAGGTCTTCCTCGGTCCACCCCTTGGTGCAGCTCCCTCCACAATCACAGACCTGCATTTTTTCACCCAATTTTGTTCATCCATTCTCTCCACATGTCCATACCATCCCAGTCTACTTGTACGCATCACCTCGCTAATACTCTTTATACCTAAACGTCTCCTCAGCTCAACATTTGTTATTCTATCCTGTAGCCTAGCCCCACACATCCATCTCACCATTCTCATCTCATTACGCTCCATTCTGTTGACATCCTCTACTTTAACGGCCCATGTTTCTGAGGCATACGTCATTGCACTTCTAACACATGAGGCATACACCTTTCCCTTCAGGGGGAGAGGCATTCTTTTCATGGTCAGGATTGGCATCAATTCTCTGAACTTCCCCCAGCCACACCTAATTCTAGCAACAGTGGCAGCCTCGGCCCCACCACCGGCAGAGATGGCATCTCCTAGGTAACAAAACTTGTTCACCAGCTCCAAAGACTCATTTCCAAAATTCACAGCCACAGGATCATCACTTAACACAAGCTCGCCTTTGCACACTATGCACTCAAATTTCTCTATTTCTGACTTATCCTTCGGCAGGGGCCCCTTTATTCTACTACAGCGCTTACTCCCATGGTGTACCCAACATCGACAGATGCTACATTGAATTGAGTTAACGCCCACTCCCTTTCCACACACTGCACATGGGTATGCACCGCTCTTTTCCACATTGCCCCGTCTCAAACTACAATGCATAACCTTGGTTTTGTTAATATTGACTCTTAAACCCTTGCTCGCCATGCATGGAAACGGATGGAAACGGATGTTGACGATGAAGGGTAAGACAGTGGTGGAACGAAAGTCATTGATTGATTATGTATGTGTGGATGAACGAATGAAGAAATCTGTGATGGATGCTAGGGTGTATAGGGGTATTGGAGGGGGTCTGTCTGATCATTATGTAGTGGTAGCTAAGGTTAGGATACAAAAGAAGTGGGTGAGGAGAGCGGGAGGGAGGCGAGAGGAGGGTGGAATGGTGAGGAGGGTGGAGAGGTTGCAGGAGGAGGAAGTCAGGGAGGAGTACAGGAGAGCAGTGGAAAGACGACTAGGTGGGTTCGACCTGGAAGTTATGGAGGAAGTGGAGGAGATGAGCAAGGTGTTTAAGGATGAGATCTGTGCAGCATGTGAGGAGGTGTGTGGAGTGAGGAGAAGAGGGAGGGGAGTGAAAGGTACAGCATGGTGGACAGAAGAGGTAAGAATAGCTGTGGAAGAAAAGAAGAAAGCATATAGAGAGTGGTTGGGTAGTAGAGGGAATGAAGATTCCGAGAGACAGAAACGAGCGAGGTACGTGGAGAGTAAGAGGGTGGTGAAGAGAGTAGTGAAGGAAAGTAAGAGAAGAGTAGATGAGGAATTTGGAAGGAATCTGAGTGTAAAATGGAGGGAGAGTAAGAAACTGTTCTGGAAAGAAGTCAAGAAAGTTAGGGAAGGTAGCAAGGGAAACAGTAAGGGTGTGAAAGATAAGAATGGGATAATGCTAGCCGAGAAGCAAGAGAGAGTCGAAAGATGGAGGGAGTACTTCAGTGAGTTGCTAAATGAAAGGAATGAAGAGCCAGCAAACATAGCTGGATATGGTATGGGAGGGAGAAGAAGAGAAGTAGTGGAGGAGGAGGTGGGGATCAGGAGGTCAGAAGTGTGGGAAGCCATGAAAAGAGTGAAGTTGGGGAAAGCACCAGGAACAGATGGAGTGTGTGGGGAAATGTTGAGGTATGGTGGTGAGATAGTGATAGAATGGGTATGGAAAATGTGCAAACTAGCATGGGAGAAGGGGAGTGCACCCGATGACTGGAAGACTGGCATAATAGTCCCCCTATATAAGGGCAAAGGGGAAAGAGGAGTGTGTGGTAACCACCGAGGAATATGTCTTCTAAGCGTAGTAGGGAAGGTATACAGTAGGGTAGTGATTGAGAGAGTGAGAGTGAGAACGGAGAAATGGATAGGCGACGAGCAGGGAGGTTTTAGGAAGGGAAGAGGATGTGTAGATCAGATTTTTACCCTGAATTGTGTTGTGGAGAAGTATCTGGAGAAGAAACAAAAGGTGTATGTTGCCTTTATGGACTTGGAGAAGGCCTATGACAGAGTGGATAGAGAAGGTTTGTGGAAAGTACTTAGAATATACGGAGTAGAGGGCAAGTTGCTGAAAGCAGTGAAGAGCATGTATGAGGGTGCAAAGGCGGCAGTACGTGTGGAGAGTGAGCAGAGCGAGTTCTTTGACCTGAATGTTGGTTTGAAACAGGGGTGTGTGATGTCCCCGTGGTTGTTTACTGTATATATGGATGGAGTTATGAAAGAAATACTATCAAGAGCAGTGGATGTTGGTGTATCGCTGAAAAGGGAGGGAATTGAGTGGAAGCTACCTATACTGCTGTTTGCGGATGATACAGTTCTGATGAGTGATAATGAATGGGAGTTGCAGGGTCTGGTAAATGAGTTTGGAACAGTGTGCGAAAAACGGAATTTGAAGGTAAATACGGGGAAGAGCAAGGTTATGGTCTTCGAAAGGGGTGAAGTCACAGAGTGTGAGGTGAAGCTGAACGGTCAGGCTATGGAGATCGTCAACTCTTTTAAGTATCTGGGCAGTGTGTTGAGTAAAGATGGGACTATGGATGAAGAGGTGCGGGAGAGGGTACAACAGGGGAAGAGGGTTGTAGGAACGCTAAAAGCAGTAACAAGAAATAGGGTGGTCAGTATGGAAGTGAAGAAGTCCTTGCATGACAGTGTGCTAATCCCGACACTGACTTACGGAAGCGAAGCATGGACGTTGGTTGAGAGACTCAGACCAAGAGTGAGAGCAGTGGAAATGAATTACTTAAGGAGTGCGTGCGGAGTTACATGGAGGGATAGACAGACTAATGAGGAAGTAAGAAGGAGGTGTGGTGTGGAGGTAGATGTGCTGGAAAGTGTGAAAAGGAACAACTTGAGATGGTTCGGCCATATGGAACGTATGGAAAGCGAGAGAATGACTAAGAGGGTGTACGAGAGCGAGGTGGAGGGACAGAGGGGGAGAGGTAGACCGAATATGAGGTGGAAGGATGGAGTGAGGAACTACATGAACGAAGGCGGTGCTGGTTGGGGGGAGGGGCGTCGACTGACTGGGGACAGAGGTGCATGGGGGCGGTTCGTTCGTGGCCACCCCTTCGGGGATCACGGCGTCAGGCAATAGATAGATAGATAGACTCTTAAACCCTTGCTCGCCATGCCCTCTCTCCACTTTCTGAATTTGGCCTCAGCATCCTGCATACTGTCAGCTATTAGGACTAAATCGTCTGCATAAAACAGTTCCAACGGGAGTCCGCCTCTAAAAACTCTAGACAGCGCCTCCAAGACCATAATAAAGAGGAGGGGGCTTAACACTGAACCCTGATGGACTCCAACACGGACTGCGAACTCATCACTCAGTACACCCTTCACCCTCACCGAACTTCGCGAATCCTCATACATCTTCATTATCACACGCACCAGCCACTCTTCCACACCAAGTTTCCTCATAGCCCACTGTACAACATCTCTAGGTACCCTATCAAAGGCCTTCTCCAGGTCCACAAACACAAAGTAAAGATCCCTGCCTTTTAGTAGGTATCTTTCCTGTATCTGCCTGACTATGAAGATAGCATCGGTTGTACCACGTCCTGGCATAAAACCAAACTGCATATCATCAATAGAGATGCTTTGCCTGATCAAACCCTCAAGGACTCTCTCACAGACCTTCATGATTTGGTCAAGCATTTTCAGGCCCCTATAATTTCCTCTATCTAGCGCATCCCCTTTTCCTTTGTATATATTTACTATTACACTTTTGAGCCAATCCTCTGGGATTTTCTCATCTTTAATAATGGTGTTTATCAACTCAGTGACTAAGTTTACACCAATCTCCCCTGAGGCTTTTATCATCTCAGCGACAATGTCGGAGCAACCTGGAGCTTTACCGTCCTTCATTTTATTGATTGCGTCGCTCACTACAGCTGGTGCTATCAAAGGAGGGGGCCCAGATATCGGTTTTTCGATACTAAGCTGTTCCTTATCCCATTCAAACTCTACATTTAGCAATTGTTCATAGTGTACCTTCCATGCTTCTCTGATTTCATTTTCTGCATACACAATCTTCCCATTATCATCTCTAACACACTGTTCACCTATAATATCCCTACTGTCATTTTTAACTCGCCTAGCTAGGTTGAAGATCCCATTGGGATTGTCAGTGTTACACACTTGTTCGAGGACCAGGTCCTTAATGCGATTTTTAGCATTGTAAATAACTCTTTTGGCAGTTCGTTTAGCTGCCTGGTATTCCTCCCTGCTGCCTCCTTTCTTCCATGCTTTGAAGCATCTCCTTTTCTCTTTCACAGCATGTTCTACCTCATCGTTCCACCACCAAGAGGTCTTATTCCTGGGGTGACCCTTTGTTTTCCCACAGACTTTGTCAGTGGCAGCGATAAGGCTATGCTTAAGAAAGTTCCATTGGCTATTTACATCGTTAGGCCTGGCTTCCTTATTTCTATTCATTTCCTCCAGTTCATTATGAAACCTATCCCTAACTTCCTTGTCCTTCAGCAGCCACACTTTCCTTTTGGGTATGTAAACCTTCTTGCGCTTAGGATCTCTGTATAAGCTCATGTCGCACACAAGTAGCTTATGCTGGGGGATACATTCTTCGCTCGGGATGACCTTTACATCTCGAACTAGTTTCCAGTCTTTCCTGTTAACCAAGATGTAATCTATCTGGCTACTGGAGACCCCAGAGTTATATGTGATCAGGTGGCTCTGTCTTTTCTTGAACTTTGTGTTACACACAACCATGTTGAGTGCAACGCAGGACTCCAATATATATTCGCCTTCTAGATTTCTCCTTCCGTAACCAATTCCTCCATGTACCCCCTCGTATCCATCTGCAGATGCTCCCACGTGACCATTGAGGTCCCCCCCCACGATAGTTATTTCGTTCTCCGAGAGGCCTGAAATGACACTGACGGTGTCATTCCAGAAGTCCTCTTTTATCTCTTTCTGTAAACCAGCCTGTGCAGATATCACATTCAGAATTCTTTCACCAACTTTCAACTTCAAAACAATCAGCCTTTCACTAACTCTCGTAATCTGAAGCACACTTTCCGCCAGCTCTTCAGCCACAAGAACACCCACTCCTCCTTTCGCTTTATCAGTCTCCACAGTCTGTCTTACTTGACTGCTGTCCTCGCCCCTCAGCGGGGGGGCGGGGTTCAGCGAGGAGTGGGACAGGTGGCTGTCCCTATACGTGTTTCCGCCTGGCGCACTTTTACTGCGCGAGGTCCTCCACGGACTGCGAGAGTGCCAGGGCAGGATTTGGTTGTTCGCGCCCTTATGGCTGGAGCAGACCTGATCCGCTCGGCTGGGGCGGTGATACCCTTCTCCCGTTCCCCTGTCGGTCTCCGGCTTCCACTTGGGGCCGATTGAAGAGCTGGGGTCCTCGTTCGCTTTCGCATCATGGACTGTTTGTGTGGCTAAGTAGCTCCCAATGTTGGGTAGACTCTTGACGTGCAGGTTTCTTCTGCTTTGGCCTGCGACGACGTGGACGTCTTACGTGTCTCACTGGGTGTGTTTTCCTAATTGGTTTACCGACCCTGCCCACACAGTTCCGTCGGTCGCATTGGGTTTTCAATGCCTTACCTTTTCCTTTGCATTCCGTCGCAACTTGTACGACGCTCTTCGGGACGGCCTGTCTGCCATACAGGACCCTTTTGTGGCCTTTGACTGGGTTGGCCGTCCCTCTCCGGGTGCTGCACGTTTTCGTGGGTGCCTGTTTTCGGCTTCGGCCGCCCCCGCGCCAGATGACGCCTCAGTGGTCTCTGGCGGCTGCTCTAACAGCTCCTCCCTACACCTGTTTCCCCTGCCTACCATACACCTGCGCCCTTGCTTGAAACGACATTGTTTCTTCTTGCGTTCGCTGAGGGGGAGAGAGTCTCGGAGCTGGCTACCTTGTCTGGTGCCCTGTCTTCCTTGCTTTTTCTCTCGTCCTCAGGGCGGTCGTTTTGGCCCGCATTCACTGAGGGGGAGGGAGTCTCGGAGCTGGCTACCTTGTCTGGAGCCCTGTCTACCTAGCTTTTTCTCTCGTCCTCAGGACGGTCATTTTGGCTCCGTTTGTTCGTGTTGTGCCTAAAACTGGGCGTGCGGCGCCCATTTTTCTGCCGTTCATGGTTACCCACACACGGACGTGTTCCTCACACGCTATGCCCGGTGACGGCCCTGCATACATCTGTGCGCTTCGCCAGGCCGGTGTCGGGTGTGGCGCTGTGGTTGGCACCACAGGCCGGTAGGGGCCTCGGCAAACGTGCGGTGGGGATTAGCCTGTGTCGGGTGCTTCGTGCCTGTTATCCTTTCCTTCAGGGGTTGGCTCGAGACGTACGATCGTATGCTGCTACGATTCGTTTTCTTCTGCCTCGTTCCCTTGCGGCCTATCGCCGACACAGGGCTCTGGTCTTCCCGCACCACGTTTGTCGCCTCCTCTCTGTCCGTGTCCACGGGCAGGCCGGATCACCCCCCTTTTTGTTGCATTGGGCAACAGGGGTTCCCTCGGGGTGCTACCTGTGCTGCTGTTGTTGTTGTTGTTCCCCAAGCTGCCTGGCCGAACAGCCCCAAGGCCCCGAGCAAGGCCAAGGCCATAACCGAGCGCCCCAACAGAACCCTCCCTGCCGACCACAATAAAGCCTGGGTGACCGAAGCCACTCCATGGCGGGGAGCTGAGGAGGGTGCGGAAATGCCCGGGAAACCAAAACCCCACCCAGGGCCCTGTGCCCCTCAGCAATTATGAGAAAGTTGAGGGGCAAAGGAAAAATGTGACGCTTTGGCTTCCAATCTTGGTAGATTGGGAGGTCAATCCACGCAAGAGACGCCGTCACTTGAGATCTAGAAAATATATAAGTAAAAGGAACAGTCAGAGTAAGCTATGGGTATGGCAGAGATCGCTCAGTTCTCACTCTGATAGACCAGCCCATCACTGTTCTTTCAGTCTGTGTGCCTCAGTCTCTCCTTTCTTTTCATATTGGGGGGGGGGGTGTTTATGAAGTACACATACTTTTCTCATATTTGTACGGATTACCTAAGGTTCATCCTTGCCTAGGTTAAGGAATTGATTCTTCTAATCTGAGATATCCTTCCTTGTACTTCGGTATGTCTAGACCTCATACCAATTTCTTTCCGGAAATACTTACGTGCTGGTCACTTAGATAGTGTCTCACACGTTCGTGCTTGTACTAAATTTGTACGGTATCTGTATGTCTTCCACTCATTATACGTTTGGGTATTCATACTGTCTTCGGACAGTGCCTATTATTCATAATCATCGTTATGAAATGCATCTATCTTTGCCTTAGGCTAAGTTCTTCCATTGACTTGACACGACTGTACTTGACCATTCTTAATATGCACCTGTCAGTACGCTCTTTTTATATAAACTCTCTTATTTATTAAGTCTGTCTTTCCTTGGTCTTGATCTGTTACTAATGGCTAAAGTTTTGTTTGCTGCTTGGATGTCCACCTCCAATGTGGTACTCTACCTCTACGTTGGATAACGTAGAGGCTACTACTAAATTGGGAGGTTTGACGCCTCCCAAAGAACCAAATAAGGAAAACCCTCTACAGTGGAGCCCCCATCCTAGCTGCTAATCGGTTCCGCAGAAATAGAGCTAGGATTGAAACAGCCAAGATCGGGGCACTGTTCTTATGGGGAAAATTCAATCGGTTCCGTGCTCATGCCAAAACTTGCGTCTTTTTCTATTTTTTGCCTATGAAAACATGTTTTATTGTACACAAATTAAATTTTATGCATTATACTGTATCATATAATACACCATAGAATAAGTTTTTAATAACTAGAAAAAAAAGGCCCAATATCTAAACAATTACCGCACTTTTTCCCAGTGTTAGGCTATGAAAACATGTTTTTTGTCTAGGCTACATCAAGTAGCCTAGGCCTAAATCTTATGCATTGTAAATAATAATGTAGACATGGCTAAATGACAGTCCTAACCATAAATACTGTAGATTGGGGCATTGTTTCTATCATGCGAAAATGTTTAGGCCTAGCCTAGGCCTAGGTTCTAAATACGTCCAGCCACCCCTCAAGTACCCATTTCGCCCCAATACATCCAATAAATACATATTATGAGGAAAAGACGTATAAATACGTATTATGAGAAGATCACTTACCACACAGATTTTATTATAAATCATTGTCATATTTAGCCTAGCCTAGGCTAACATCGTCTAGGCTAGGCATTTCAATCGCTTTCGTCCGACATGGACTGGTCTTTGCTGTGTTTTGAGCATGAAATTCCTTCATTGCTACCACCAGGCCAACCATCCTTATCACTAGATGTACTAGAGGTTATAATAAACGCGAGAGATAAGGGGTTCAGGCACAAAAAGGCTTGCAAACGGTTGTTTTGTCAACACAGATACTAGCTAAACTGCAAGCGTCTGCTTAGTGATGACGTCATACAAAGATGGCGGCATCTTGCGCAGTTGACGATCGGATCTCGGATTCACTCGGATTTCGTCTCTAAACGGCAAGCTACTGGCAGATTCTTTCGTTATGTTAAAACAAAATTATTGTTTTTGTTTGTTTGCTAGTTTTATGTCGAGTTTTTCGTTATATTTGCTATTTTTTCGGGTTTCGGCTGGGATTTTGATGCGAGAATTGAGGCTTTTGGCGCGAGAATTGAAATGGGGAATATTTGGTGTGTGGTGCGAGAATTGAATCAACGAAGACCGGTGTAGCGAAGATGGGGGCTCCAGTGTATTTGGTAATAGCCTCGTAGTATCCAACGTCATAGTATCCCGCCCTCGCGCCGTAACCCTGCCCATCCAATCTAGTCCATTTCACTTGATACCAGGATAATCTAATAAACCCGGTCGGGTTACACGGGAGGCGCATGAAGACGTCGTAAGGAGCCTAGATGGCGGATGGGCAAAATTCTTCAACTTTCTCTTCTCTTCTCACCCATATGTCATGTTACACACCACGGGATGTGGCTTGCTGTGTTTAATATTGATATATATCATGTTCCTATAGATAGGATGTTTATTCCTTTTATTTTACATCAGGTTTTAATTTGGTTTTATCAAACTTGGAAGGTTTTCATTTTTTGTTTTGTTTTATTATAAACTTGGATATTATTTATTTACGCACCACGGGTCTAACCTAAGTGGACTCGTGTTTATTTATTTTATTATTTTTTTATTTTATCCTATTAGGCCTAAGTAGGACTTCATTTTTTTCCTCCTACAGTACAGTATTATATATTATTTTACCTAAGATTTTATTTTGTTTGTGCTTGCAGCGGTTTTGTTTTAATTTTTTACCTTATTTTATAAATCTGTATTTCTTTGCTCTGTTAATCGATTTAAAGCAGACATATCATTATTATAATGTGTCTTTGTTTTTTGTTTTTTTTCTTATTGGGATTTTGTTTAGAGATAATACCTATAGTATTTTTCTTTTGCAATTTTGTTTTTGTTCATTGTCTTAGCAATTGTGTTTGCTTTGTTCAATTTTTAATCCGTTCATTATCATTTTACTATACAATACCTTTATTTTTTATTAACAAAATACTTAGAAAATGTCCATTCCACTTTCGATTTTTTCTTCAACTGAGTTTTTTTTTTGTAATCTTTAAAGGTGAACTACAGGGATGAACGAAAAAACAAAGATTAATCCAGGGTCATAACTTGGCATGAATATACTGTAATATGTATATGGGCAATATCGATATAATTCCATTAAACTCCAGAAAAAAATACTAGTATATAATGTCGTTGGCAACTCGGCGATCAGCTGGACCAGTTCAACGGCTCGGGATTAACGCCATTGTATGGAGAGCCTAGTTTGTAAACAAGATATGCAGTCCTGGACTGTCCGGTCTGTTTTTCGTAATTAATATCTGTCAATTCAATACTCGAGCTCTGCAAACGATCGAACGTCCTGAAGATGTGGTGCACATCAAGAAATAATCCCATCTCGCCAACAATAAACATATAGCCAGTGTTTGTGAGTGTTTTAGCCTGGTCCAAAGTTGAGGCAGGTCGGTTCTAAGGCCTATTTCGTAATGATAATATCGATTTCTGTTCAATGTATATATCGCGGTCCCTTGACCAGACAGTGGTGAAGCCAAATGTTGAGCTGTAAACATGCATACAAATTATTAGAGTTACTCACATAAAAAAACACAGATTCACCCATTTCCCATGTCAAGAGTTCCGCCATTGCACAAAATGACGTCATGGTAAACACGCCAGTTCGCGCCACATAAAATAACTCAGATAAGCTATATTATAGGTTTGACTCCTGTAAGGAGATAAAGAAAACCTAATATTTAGTAGTGGCCCCGTAATCATTGACGAACATGCCTATTACATAAGGCACCCTCTTCAAACACTCATCCGCCGTAGTTTGAATCTACCGCGCAGAGCATTTAAAAAACTGAGGAGCCTTCATCATGAGTGCACGCGACCTCACTCATGGCTTCAGTCATAATGAATTGGGTTCTCACTACGAAAAAACTTCGTAAAAAAAAAAAACAAAAAGAAAATAAGAATAACTATTCAATAAGCTTTCCATCATATCGTGGATGTACTTGTGTGGATCTTTTGACCAGACGCTACTGCAGGCGTCATTCTTCCTTCACTGACATATCAAGTAAACCAAAATCCTGAATACATCAACGAATGGGAAGGGGATGATCGGGAGGGCCCCAGTCGTCAATGATTACGGGGCCACTACTAAATATTAGGTTTTCTTTATCTCCTTACAGGAGTCAAACCTATAATTTATTAGTGGCCCCTCCATCATTGACGAACATGCCTGATTTCTAAGACTGGAGGGGGACATTCGTAATCATATCATAACTCTAGAAAAGCAGATAATCAAACAACCACATAGTATTCTTACTCTTGTAAAAAAAGAGATATTCGGGTGCATAAACTTTATACAGCCTAAATCTTCAAAAAGGGGTACAAGCAGGAGCGTGCTTCAAAGAAGCCTGCTTGAAAAAGGGTTAACTCTGAGACTCTGTACACAGATCTGCTAGTTAAGAAGGCACCCCACTTAAAGTAAGTGGTGAAAACTAAAAACTTATAAGTTTACATGTGCACATATAAACCCCATTAACTAGTGGATATATTCCTAAAAATATAACCAAACATAAATGAATTCTTGTACATTCGTAGAAGTACTGAACTCGTGTACTTATGGAGAAGTAATTACTTCAAAAGTAAAAGTCGTAGTTGCAACTACCGAGATTTCTCAAAAATCTATTGCTTCACAGCCAAAGCTACTTACAACAAGAATTGTTGTAACACTACTATTGGCCTTTAGCACAATTTCCTGCAATGAATACTACAGAGAAATTTTATAATACAATGCCTACAAACAGTATCACAGCTCGTATGTTCCGAACACATACTCCGGAGGGGTCTAGGGTGTCCTATGTCACACTGACTGCACCCTCCCCCCCCTTTTTCTTGAAATTAAACAAAACGTGACTAAAAGGGCCACCTAGACCCTCTGCCGTAAAGCTATACATGGCAAGGAAGGTTTGTCCAGAGCTACTGAAAGGTATCGAGTCAAAAACTCCTGATTAGAGGCCCACAACTGTGTGGACTTAATAACTTCCACCGAAAGATTATTAAGGAAACGTAAAAAGGCTGTCCCCTTGCGTAAATCGTGGGTCTTACCCACAACGCCGGGATTCTTCTCTTTAACCCTTAATTAGCGGCTCACCACATAAGTCGAGTTAAATAAAGCTGGACTATGTGGCGGCGCTCGACATAGGTCGAGTGGCAATTTCAGCACGTAATGTTGCTGAGAGAGAGAGAGACAAGTGGTGGCAGGAGAGTAGCGAGCGTATGACTGCTCCAGACCACCGCGGCGAACATACTGACACGAATCCCAGCTCCCTCCTCCCTCTCTCACTCGCTATATAAGGAATTGTATCGGGAAAGTGGCTAATTACATGCTTTTTGCACTCGCGTTGCACGGTTATTGCAAGAAAACTAGCCATCATAAAAGGATCGTTATGGTGTCATTCGAAAGCTCTGTTTATGCCCTTTCAGGGATAGGTACTTGTTTTACGTTCTGGGTCTTATTTAGGCATGAAAATGATCACGTAAACAGCCCTATTTTGGCTAAAAACACCCCGCTGGGCGGTACATATAAATAAACCGCATAGGCCGCTCGTAAGGTGTTAAAGTCCTCGACCAAGAGAGAAGCCAGTGTACGCTCCATCAAGCGTTCACCCGGACTTGCGACCCATAAAGCACCCTGGTGATTTAGAGGTGCCACTCTTAAATATTTGGTTAGAGCTTGCACTGGGCAAAAAAGATGGTGCACCTTTCCCCTTTTTAACGCCGGCACCGTGAACTCTGAAAACACGTGTTCACTGTGCTCATTCTTGGCTATGAATCTTGGGGAAGGTGCAATGTGAACACACTCATGAAGCCTATCAAACCTGAGGCAATTAGGTGTGTTGCTCATCGCCGCCAGCTCAGATACTCTGTTCCCGGTAGCCAAAGCCATAAGGAATACTGCCCTTTTGTAAAATCTGCAGTCTTTGGTACATACGGGAACGAGAATAACTACGATGCTTTGTCCAGAGACCATGTAGGCCTGAGCTGACGGGGAGGTGGGCGGAGTTTAAAACCTGCCCTCATAAAACAATTTCAGATAAATGTTTCTGCATGAACAGATACATTAAATAATTAACAACCAACGCCACCGAGGGCACAGTTTGTTTTGTTCTAAGAATCCAAGACATAAAAGCTTGCCAATGCGATTGAAACTGTCGCTTTGTAGACTGGGTATATTGATTCGTGAATATCTTGGCCACGTCGCTACCATATGGTGCTAGCCACTTGGCCTCCTGAATGTCCATAATAAACAAGTCCGCGAGGTTTCTAGGTTGCCAATTGTGTTCTAAGTGGAACAACCCGACCGGGAGTGACACTGGGTGCGGGCACCACGTGTACAAATGCTGGTACCACACTGCACCGTCCACAGGGGCGCGATTAGCGAGACTACGCCTCGCTAATCCTGTAGTTTGGTGACTACGTGGCACATTAGAGACGCGTCTGGCGGCGGAAAATAGATAAATGGAACTCAACCTGTTCTCGTCCGTCATCAGAGCGTCAGGTCCGCCCGCCGGCGTTATCGTCCGGCGGGTGAGGTACAGTGGGATTTTGCAAGTCTTTTCAGACGCAAACAAATCCACTTGTGGATGGTAATGCTCCGCACACGCAAGAGCGCCCATTCTACTGATGTGCTTTGTCTCTGAGACAGAGCGTCTGCCTAGACGTTTGCTACGCCTGGGAGATAAGATGCGTGAAGATGAATGTTCAGCCTGTTGGCTAGTATAAAAATCTTTTCTGACACGTTTAGCCACTTCCGAGATCTTATTGACCCTTGTTTCTGAATACAGTGAACCACATTCAGATTGTCCATTCTGAAGGCCACCGACTTGCCCCGTAAAGCAGAGCCGTGAGCCTGAAGGACAGATAAGGGGACTAGTAAGTCTTTGACATTGATGTGGAAGATTTCTAAATGGGACCAAATCCTTTGACCCTGATGCCCGAGGTTTGACTAAAAGCCCCAACCTATCGTGCCTGACGCATCCATGTCCACCCATACCGACGGCGGAGGAGAGGTTCATGACATGACTGCGTGCAACATTTCTCTCGTCGCCCAAACCGCTAGTAAGTTGTGTAATAACGTTGGGATAGGCCAAACTATCCCCGCCGGTAATAGTGGGAAAAATTTGTTGCCCTCCAAGATTAAACGTTAGACTTACAACCGGCCCAACTTCACAGTTAGCTGAACCCGTTGAGAGAACCGACTAGAGATTCCCAAAGTCTCTGTGTCGTAGTCAGACTGTGGAGAAACATAAACAGTTTTTGCGAAATCTGTTTCGAGTGTCCACACTCTGACTCAGAGTGAGAGAAGCTGTGTCCTCGACCAGCCCTATCCCCTGAAATACTCGTGGGGAACAAGGGTTTGACTTTTACTAAGTTGACCTTGAATCCTAGAGATATGAGATGGTTTAACGTAACGTAGACATGACTGATGCGTAACTTTTCTGTTTCTGCCACCACCAGTTAGTCGCCCAGATACCACCAGACCCTGATCCCTTGTTCTAACAAGGGCATCAGCGCTTGCGGGGACCTTGCTTGAATGCTTGTGCCAAATTGAAAACAGTCTTCCAAACTGCTGGTGAAATCAAAGAAGGAATTAGAACTGGAGACAGAACTACTTGGCTTGCAATACGGTCAAGAAGTTTCTTCACTAAGAACATCCTCAGATCCTGCCTTGCTCGAACTGCCTCTAATAAGGCCGTCCGAATATCTCCTAAAGACTTGGATGGAAGTCTGGAGAAGCAAGCGCCGGGAAAGTTCAATGGCTTTCCTGACTTCCGCGGCTTCTATTGCCTGAGAAGAGCGTAACAGAGACTTTGTTACTTGCTGGGAACCATATATTGCGAAAACAGTTTAAACGCTTTTCCTCTTAACCTAAACTCGCGGTCTAGGTAAGCTGGGGAAGGCGTGCTAAAGGGAGCTTATAATACGCTCAAATTGATTATTTGGGGGGTGGCAGCCAAGCAGAGGGGACTCCGCCGGCACCAAAAACCGGAAGAGAGAACCAAGAATGGCGTTCTGGAGGGATTTGGTGGGAAGAATAAGTCATGGTTATAATAACTTGGAATGTCCTTAATATGAACATCCAAAACATTTCCGTAACATTGCTACCCCTGACTCATCAGGCCCGTATAAAAGAGGCATAGCTCCTGTTTTTTTACTGGCGCCTTGTCTAAAGGAGGGAGGAGATATGTCTGATATGACTCGCACAGTGGAAGTAGTGAGAGCTGCTGTGCCTGGCACATTGGAAATTGGGTCTGACACAAGCGGATGGTTAGGTATTTTAGCTAAAGCAAGGGATGTAGCCAGAGGTCGCACATTCGTCGACATCGCGGGATCTCCCGTATCAGAAGGAGTTTCCGGCGTAGGGCCAAAGAACCTATTAAGTGCATTCAATAGTAGTCCATCAATCTCTTCCGCCGGTACATACCTAGCCGATGACGAACTCCGTGGAGATTCGACAGTACCCTGAGAGTCGCCTAGAAGGTGACAGGACTCTTCAACCTCCATCTCTGAGACCAGAGATCGTTGTTCCTCATCCGTTAAGTCTGGCTTATCATGGGAAGATCCCGCCGAAGCCGGGACCTCCACATGTTGCCATGTTAAAACTGGGATAGAAGATGGTACATCGGCATCCCGGTGGACGTCAGCACTAGTTGAGTCACAAAGGGATGTGTTCTGTCCTGCCAGGACTGTGAGTATCGCCATACACCTTGGCTGTGGCTGTCCCTCGCTTGCGAGCTCGGTATACTCTCTGAAAGAGAGCCCTGTAAAGGTTTATGATAATTAAAAGCTCCCATAGCTCATTAACACATTGAAAGCAGAGCTGGTGAGCAAAATCATAAAGTATACTAATTAATTTAATTTATATTTAATTGTATTAAAATAAATTACTATAAATAAACACAATATTATCATAATATAATCATAGAAAATATATATGGTTATTATTATTCAGTGATTAAATTATTTCATTAACAAAATAAAAATAATATAGGGATACCTGATCTTAACGGCGTTGAACATACAGCAATGAGAGGTTCAAGTGCCGACATGACAGAGACTGGGGGAAAACTACCCCGCCCCCGGGAACTACCTGGTCACCTGGTGCAACACCGGTACTCCGCCCTGAAAAGAGAAATTTCCGGGGATTAATGCTCATAGGGTTACACCCAAAAAATGGTACAAAATATGTGCCACAAAACCGCCGGTCAACGAACCGTAGCACTCCACCACTACTTTTCGTTTTCCTTTAGTTTCATATTAAAGATTTCAGGATATATTTACCTGTCCAGAAGATTTAAGCATATCTTCTGAATCCTCATAAAGATGAAGCATATCTTTATTAAAGATGAAGTCTTTCAAGTATCCCTTTACACTTGAAACACTAGTAAGATTCCGGAATCTTTTTATCCCATAAAAAGTCTAAGCCTATCCTAATCTCTAATCCGGCTTCTCCCAGAAGCCCTCATAGATCGCCGTCTTGAAGGCCGTGATACCCTATTGTATCAATCAATTGTTTGGCAAATTATCGCGAATTGCAAATCAGTTAATATAACCACCCGAAGGTACAACCGCCGGGTTTTATATGCAATGTCAAACCAATTGTACCTGCCCCAGACCTTTTTTGTAAAAAGGTCGCCGGGAGGGAAAGACTAAACAAACAACATTGTTTCAATTGTTTATTAAAGATTTCAGCATATCTTTTACCTGTTCAAAAGAATTAAGCATAACTTCTGAATCCTCATAAAGATGAAGCATATCTTTATTAAAGATGAAGTCTTTCAAGTATCCCTTTACACTTGAAACACTAGTAAGATTCAGGCATCTTTTTATCCCATAAAAAGTCTAAGCCTATCTTAATCTCTAATCCGGCTTCTCCCAGAAGCCCTCATAGATCGCCGTCTTGAAGGCCGTGATACCCTATTGTATCAATCAATTGTTTGGCAAATTATCGCGAATCGCAAATCCGTTAATATAACCACCCGAAGGTACAACCGCCGGGTTTTATATGCAATGTCAAACCAATTATACCTGCCCTAGACCTCTTTGTAAAAAGGTCGCCGGGAGGGAAAGACCAAACAAAATAACTGTGTGGAGCCCCCCTCGCCGGGAATAACACAGGAAGCCTGATCCCAGGCTCGACCACAGAAAACGCAGTTTCTGATGAGCCCTCAAGCGACCAAACTCGCCGGGGTAACTTACCTATTTTAGCCATCCTGACTAAAACTCGGTAAACAAAAACGGTGTTCTCGGAGCAACGAGAAAAACGCCGGAAAGGTAACCCACACCAAACGAGACATTACAGGAGGGCGTAATGCATAAAGCAATGAATAACACAGGAAGCCTGATCCCAGGCTCGACCACAGAAAACGCAGTTTCTGATGAGCCCTCAAGCGACCAAACTCGTCGGGGTAACTTACCTATTTTAGCCATCCTGACTAAAACTCGGTAAACAAAAACGGTGTTCTCGGAGCAACGAGAAAAACGCCGGAAAGGTAACCCCCACCAAACGAGACATTTTAACACATTTTATACAAAGGGTGTGCGCAAAAATAGGGATACCTGAACAGGAGGGCGTAATGCATAAAGCAAAAACCGGGGCAAAGGTAGCCATGACAGAGACTGGTGGGAAACTTACTCCAGGTTCTGCATAGACCCGCCGGGACCCAGCTCTGGAAAAAATAAAATTTCCAGGAATTAATGCTCATAAGGTTAACCCAATCATGTTCGCACACAAGTGTTAAATAACCCGCCGGGTAACGAGACGTAATACTCAACGACCACAGCTCGCTACGCGGTGGGGTTTCCTAAGTAAAAGATTTCAGAATATCTTAATTTGTCCAAAAGATTTATGAATACCCTCTGACATAATATATAAAGACCAGCATGGCGTTTATAAGTGATTAAGTCTTTCCGGTGGTGTTTGTTTCAAGATTACATTTTGGAAAAAAAAAATAAAAAAGACGCCGGCCCCCGAATTATCTCGTAGATCAAAAACTGGGAAGCCTGACAAATATACGAGATCTAACTTCTGCCGAAGTATCTTTTTAGATCGCCGTATGTTGAAGGCGGCGATACAAAACGTATCCCTCAATTGTCTGGTTAACTAACTGAATTGTAAATTCGTTATTCCCATCCGTCCAAGGAGCACCCGCCGGGTGTGAATAATAGTTTAAAAAACGTTAACCCCAATTGTGCCCTAAAGCGCCGTATGTTGAAGGAGGTGATACACAATGCATCCCTCAATTGTCTGGTCAACTAAACTGAATTTTGCAAATTCGGTCATCCCACCCTTCCAGGTTGCACCCACCGGGTGATTTAAAGTTTAAAAGTTAACCCCAATTGTTCCTATCCCCACTTCTTTGTAACAGATCGCCGGGGAGGAAATACAACTACAGCATAGTTTTATATTGGCTTTGCAAAACCGAAAAAACTACAAACAACACGTGTCCGTATGAACACTGTTAGATGGGTACATCCAACCCGCCGGGAATCAGAAGGAGCCTGAAACAGGCACCCCAGAGACGCAGTCCTGGGGAGCCACAGACACCCACTCGCCGGGGAAACAAGCCTGTTTTAAACCACGCGTGGCCAAAACTTGGCAACCAGCCGGGGTTATCAAGGTGAAACCGAGAAAAACCTGCCGGAAATAACCCACCCCGTCCAGATACCATCTGAACGCAACACCGGACCGAGGCGTAGCTAAAACACAACTAACGCCGGGCCCAACATAGTCCGTGGAATTAGCCAATACACAACTAACCCAGGACACATAAATAGTCCGTGGAATTAGCCAATACACAACTAAACCAGGACACACATGACACAGTAGTACATATTTAGAAAATAAATCAATAACACTTGTATATGTGGTAAAGCTACGAGAGGCTGGCTAGGCCTAGGCAGACGGATAACAGTAACATGTCGGAATATAAACAAAAAGCACTGAATTATATCACAACAGGAACCACCGCCAACACACCACTGTAGCAAACACTTCCGGCAAAGGGAAGAACTGACTCGGGACCCAGAAAAAACTTCACTAAGTGAAGAAAAATACGCTGGGAACGACAGCAAAAATATGCTACCTCATCAGAAAGATAAAAGGAAGCAATAACGTGTAATGAAAGCCGCCTGCATCACAAAGCTAGCTAACTGTGAAAAAGTTCACCTGTCCACAACAGGACCACGAGGGTACATCCGAAATAGATGCCCCAAACACACGACCCAAAATACACTGCACTGCGGGCAACTAGCCCAGGACACTCCTGCTACGCATATCCTAACCTTACTCGATACATCCCGGAGTAAACAAGTGAGAAAAAACTCACTAGGGACGCAACAAATGCGGAACCCGCGGAGCGTGGGGAGACACGTCCGGGCAGGCTGAGCGCAGAGCAGAGAAGGAAGAATGACGCCTGCAGTAGCGTCTGGTCAAAAGATCCACACAAGTACATCCACGATATGATGGAAAGCTTATTGAATAGTTATTCTTATTTTCTTTTTGTTTTTATTTTTTACGAAGTTTTTTCGTAGTGAGAACCCAATTCATTATGACTGAAGCCATGAGTGAGGTCGCGTGCGCTCATGATGAAGGCTCCTCAGTTTTTTAAATGCTCTGCGCGGTAGATTCAAACTACGGCGGATGAGTGTTTGAAGAGGGTGCCTTATGTAATAGGCATGTTCGTCAATGATGGAGGGGCTACTAATAAATTTCTATGTTGTTAAAACAAATTGATGAAAGTTCTTCAGTATCATGTACCTAAAACCAAGTAGATCCCAATGGACATTGTAGTTTGAATAGGTTTCATCCCTGGAATTCACCTTTAACTTAATTTATTTACTCACATACTTTTAAGTATCTGCCTTGCAGTGGGTATGCAAGTAATATTTCAGTGAGGGGGTATTACATCTAACTATTCAATAATTTATTAAGGATTCACTTTATCCAACTCTCATATAATTTCAAGGTTAGTTACAGTGTCTCTATACTTATGTGAGGTACTGTACATGGAGATCATTCACCTCTTCAAATTCAATAACTCAGGTTCCTTTCCCACACAAATAAAGCTTACTCTGGCACCTTGTTGTCGCCCATGCACTGATCGTATGACCAATGACGATCATGTGTTGTAGAGGTGTTTCGAGGTGACAAAGGGAGGTGAGGGAGGTGAGAGGTGTGGAGAGGTATTGAGAGGTTAGATAGACACTAGCAACGGGCCCAAGAACAAAGCCGAAGAGATTCCTCTCAATATAGGGAATTCTCTCTTGCTCATATTATTAGTACATCTGTATACATCATTCAGTTGTTACTTGAATATATCAAAGTTGGTTTTGGATACCAAACATTCTTTAATTTTACCTTTTACCTATAAGTATAAATATTATATTTATTAGGTTTAAAAGAAGTAACGGTGGCAGCTTTACTTTAACTAAAATAAAGATAGGATAACATATCTATCATACGGTATACTGTATCTATCAAACTACGAGCAGAGAACGTGAGCTGAGATCAACCTACACGACAACTTCTGCAATCAACCTACAACCTATAACTAAAACATAATATATAGCTCATAAGGACATCGACACCTTTAGTCATTCTTACTAAGAGTCAAACTTAACCCTTAACCTCTCCGCTGCGTAGGTGGGGTATTGGCCACCCCTCCCTGTGCGGAGGTATTTAGACTGTTTCCTAAACTCAAATCGTCATCATACCATAAATATCATTAATACTTATCCATATGCGCCTATTTTACGTTGATTATAAAGGTATTAACCTGTTACAGCAATAAAACAAGTGGAAACAGCGTTTGGATGGTTAAAATCGGCGATAGAGGCCGGGATTTACATAACTTATGGCTGAGGAAGCCAGCCAGCCGGTCTCTCTCTCGCTCTTTCCCACGCTTGGTAACACAGATGACCACGCCCTGCTAGCAACTCGCTAATGTTAGCACGAATATATACCTAAGAATAAGGGAATAACAGGGAGAATAGGTGATAATTGAAGGGGAGGGGGGGGGGGGGAAGGAGGGGATGTGGAGGAGTGATATTTGGCATGGCCAAGGGGCAATTAAAAAAAAAAAAAAAAAAAAAAAAAAAAAAAAAAAAATGATACTGGGCTGATTTAAATGTTTTTTTTTTTAGGCCTTGGATTATATAAGGCTTCCCGCAGCCCACCGGTAGGCCTTATATAAGTCTTGCCGCACTTGCTGGGTTGTTGTTGTTGTTGTTCCCTAAGCTGCCTGGCCGAACAGCCCCGAGTCCCTGAGGAAGGCCATGGCCACGATCGGGCTTTCCCACAGAGCTCTCATTGAGTGTAGATTGTGTTGTTGGCATAAGCGGTTGTGTGAAATGCAGTCTTCTATGATGTGTTTAATGGTATGGGGTGCTGCGCTACATCCCGGGCAGGCGTCGACAACGGAGTCATCCAGTCTCTTCTGATAGCTCAGGAGAGCTGGATGGTGTCCTCATCTCAGCCTGGCCAGGTGGACTCTGTCCTCGCGAGGAAGGGAGGATTCAGAAGGATGGATTTCGGGAAGTCGTGCATGCAGCTGCGTGTTGTCTGTGAGTGAGTGGATGGATCGGTGAGAGATATGAATATGGATGTGCTTCTGGAAGTTGGTTCGGGGTGGGCAGGGTGGGAGAGAGGACAATAATTGTGTGTGATACCGTGTGCTGGGTGTTGTTTTGATATTTCTTGGTGTCTGTGGGTGTGTTGCCATGTAGTTTAGTGGGTGGTCTTGGTTCGTGGAGGCTGCTGCCAGGAATTGAGTGCCTCTCATGTCCAGATGGTCTTTGACTTTGAGGATTTTGGTTTCTTGATGTAGGTGATCTGTGGGTGCAGTAGCTGTGCAGCCTGTAATGATCTTCAGGGCTTTGTTTTGAATAGTCTGTAAGGTCTTATGATGTGTTTCAGCTAGGTTAGAAGCCCAGGCTGGGCTTGCGTATTCCATCACTGATCTTATGTATTGTTTATATACTGTGGTGGTAGTTTCTTTGTTGTGTCCAAATTTTGTGTGAGCAAGTGACCTGAGGGCGTTAAGTCTGGGTGTCAGTTTCTTTTTAATGTTTGTGGTGTGCTGTTTGAATGTCATATGAGTATCATATGTTACTCCTAGGATTTTGGGTGTGTGTGTATGTGTTAGGGGTGTGTTGTTTATGGTGAGTTGAGGGATGTATTCGTGTTCTCCTGTCCAGCTTGTGAGCAGGGTTGCGGTGGATTTGGCTGGGGCTAGATTAAGTCTGTTTGTAGTGCACCAGCCATGTAGTGTGTTGAGATAGGGTTGAAGGAGATCTGTTGCTCTGTTTGGGTCATGGTGTGTGCATGTGAGTGTTATGTCATCTGCATAGGAAGCTAAGTTTATTTGGGGCGTATTGGGTGTAGTTATATCGTGCATGTACAGATTGAAGAGTGCGGGCGATAGGACGGATCCTTGTGGGACTCCGTTTGGAAAGTTTCTGATTTTAGATGACTGACCGGCCAAAGATACGTGTGCACATCTGCCTGCTAGGAAGTTGGCCAGCCACCTTTTTGTGTTGTTGTGCATGTTTGTGTTGTAGATTTTGTTTGTTAGGTTGTGGCGGGGGATGGCATCGAAGGCTTTACTAATGTCGAGTGTGGCTAATAGTGATCTGTGTGGTGGTCTAGCTGAGTTGATGCAGTCAAAAGCTCTTTGTGTAAGGTCTGTGAGAAGAGTGTTTGTGGAGTGCAGTGGCCTAAAGCCATGTTGTGTTGGAGCTAGGGGTAGGTCGGGTGTAATTAGTTGTAATACTAGGCGTTCCATGACTTTAAGAGGGGGAGCAAAGGAGTGTGATGGGGCGGTGCGAGGAGGGTAGCGTGGGGTCTTTGTTGGGTTTGGGGAATGTGATGATGATGCCATGCTTCCAAATGTCTGGTATTGTTTTGTGTGAATAGCTGTAGTTTGATATGTTAGTGAGTGCTTGTATGCCTTGTGGTCCCAGGTGTCTGAGGTGTATGTTGCCTATGTTGTCTAGGCCACAGGCGGGCGAGTGCTTGAGATTGTTGATGATATGCTTTGTCTGGTGATTGGTGAAGGGTGTATAGTCAGGGTCTGTGGGGAATTGTCTCTTACGTCGGATGACACGTCGGTCGTCTTTGTGAGGTTTTAGGTGGCTGACATGTGAGAAGTGATTGATGAGTGTTTGCTTGTTGTTTACATGAAGGAGTAGAGTCTGTTGTTGTGATTGCAGCATGTGATTGTGTTGTGTTGCTGGAAAGTGTGATGCTGTTTAGTGTTTTGTAGAGTTTTTTGGGGTTTGTTTTGTGATCAAGTGTTTGTAGGAAGTTATTCCAATTTAGTTTTTGTTGTTGTTGTTGTTGTTGTTCCCCAAGCTGCCTGGCCGAACAGCCCCAAGGCCCCGAGCAGGCCAAGGCCATAACCGTGCGCCCCCACAGAACCCTCACTGCCGACCACAATAAAGCCTGGGTGACCGAAGCCACTCCATGGCGGGGAGCTGAGGAGGGTGCGGAAACGCCCAGGAAACCAAAGCCCCACCCAGGGCCCTGTGCCCCTCAAGGAAAAAATGTGACGCTTTGGCTTCCAATCTAGGTAGACTGGGAGGTCAATCCACGGAGTCCGTCACTTAAAAGTAAAAGGAACAGTCAGAGTAAGCTATGGGTATGGCAGAGATCGCTCAGTTCTCACTCTGATAGACCAGCCCATCACCAGTTTTTGTTGTTCTTGTATTTTGTTGTTAGTTTGGGTGTTGAGTGGTTGAATTTGTTGTGTGGTGTCTTGTGTGTGGGGTGCTGGGGAGTGTTTCAGTATGTCGCGTTGTCTGATGAGGTTTTGAATTTCTGGTGTAAAGTTGGGGTTGTGTTTTTTTCTGTTACCTCTTGGAATGTGTTTCTTGTCAGCGTTTTGGATAGTTTTATTGAGTATGTGTACAGCATTGTTGATGTTAGTGATGGGTGTACTGTTTAGAGTTGTGAAGTGTTGTTCTGTCTCATTTGTGAATGCTTCCCAGTTAGCTCTTTTATAATTGGTGTATGTGTGTTTGTGGCTAGCTGGGGTGAGTCTGGTTTTGGTGGTGATAATGATCGGGAGGTGGTCCGAGCCTAAGGTTCTGACCACCCTCCAGGATGTTGTGGGGGCGAGTTCTGGGGAGCAAAAGGTGATGTCTGGAGATGATGGGTTATAGAGGGCTTGGTGAGGAATATGGGTATGTTGATGGATGTCGTTAAGGATGATGAGGTTATCTGTTTGGTTTTGTAGTACCAGCCCTCTGTCTGTGTCGGGGTTGTCGACAAACCAGGCCGACGTCTTGGCGTTGAAGTCACCACCCAGGATGAGGTATGGGGTGTTTGTGATGTGTTGTAAGTGTGGTCTGTATTCATTTGGTACTGTAGGGGATGTTTGGGAAGGGATGTATGTGTTTATGATGGTTATGTTGGAGGTGTTGCCAGTGCGCATTTTAATTGATTGTATTTCTGTTGTGTTATCATTTGGGGGGAGGAGGGATTTGGTTTGTACACTGGTTACTATGTATGATATTTCTTTGTGTACCAGGATGATGAGTCCACCGCCCCCGCCGACAGCCCGGTCTTGTCTGATGGTGGTGAAATTATGAAATGTGGGTGTTTTTTGTGTTGTGCGGAGTTTTGTTTCTTGTAAGATGGCAATGTGTATGTTGTGTTGTTTGATGAAGTGTGAGAGTTTTTGTTTCTTTGTGTTGATGCCATCTATGTTCAATTGGAGAATATTAATGTTATGTGCACGATGTATGTTGGGTGCTGCTGCACGAGGATGGGGTGGGGGTGGCGGTGGGGGTGAGGGGGGGGGGGGGGGTCAGGGAGGGGCTGGGGGTCGGGATGGGTGAGGTGGGGGTGGGGATTGGGGAGCAGGAGATGGGGGTTGGAATGGATTAGGATGGGGTGTGGTGTGTTGAGTTGAGGATGTGGATGGTATGGGAAGGTTAGGTGGGTTAGGGAGGAGAGGTGGACGGGTTTTAGGGGGGGGGAGTGGATGATATGGGGAGGCTAGGTGGGTTGGGGAGGAGAGGTGGACGGGTTTTAGGCGAGGGATTTGACTGGGAGAGGGAGGGGCATGAGGGTTAATAGATATACTGTATAGGATCGTATCTCAAACCGTCCTAATCTTTACACCTTACTTACAGTGACTGTCCTGCCCGGTTGTAATTTTAAAATGACACCGCGGCAGATGGGTAGGAGCCCGGGTGTCAGTTTATAATCCGTAAGCTTGAAAGCCTATTAAGCGTGGTTTGAAAGCCGTGCGTCGAACCGTATGTAAACAAGCCAGTCGGAGCAACGCGCACCTTCCAAAACAAGAAGGAGAAGTCCGACTTTGGTTGTTATTGTTTTGGAGAACAAGAACAAGTCTTTGTTATTGTCTGGCTAACATTGCATCGAATCTCTCCACGGAAATTATCGTCACAACTGAACCAGTTGACCTAGAGAGCTCTACTCAACGCCAGTTTACACTACGAAACAGGGCTACGTTCTGAGATGTGTGTGAATTCTCTAGCAGTTATTATAACAAAGATAGGGCTAGCCTATTATGACGTTTTTCGGCCATATCCCCCGGGCTCTCAGTGCTGTCATTTAGAAGGCGAGCCCGGCAGTGGCGGATCCAGCTCAGGTTTAAGGGGGGGGGCTGATATATATACATGAGGGGCGCCATAATTCACACAATATTCTTTATATGTATTGTATAATGAAGAAGCCTGTTTGAAAGGGCGCAATTTTGGTCACTAAGGGGGGGGGGAGGGGGGCGGCGGCCGCCGCCTACCCCCCACCCCTGGATCAGCCACTCAAGCCCGGGGAGGAAGGGTTAGACTAGTGGCCTCAAAGTGTGTACAACGTACCTAGTAGAGAAAGTAGGTGCTACTCTAGATGTTATCGATTAATCGCGCTAGTGGTTACGATAATTGCCCGCTCCCAGAGCGGAGCGGAATTAAACAATAGTATATAGCTCTACGTTGGATACTACGAGGCTACTACCAAATAAGAGGGTTTTCCTTATTTGGTTCTTTGGGAGGCGTCAAACCTCCCAGTTTTTACGTAACAAATATACATATACAGTAACCCCTCGCCATTTCGGACCTCTAATTGTCGGAAACCCATACTAGCCGGATCGCCGTCACCTCCCGGACACGTACTTCCGTATTTCGGACATTTCCGTCATCGTTCCGACAGTCTCTAACAGTGTCGGATGACGCCCCCCCATCCCCGGTGAATGTCCGTCAAAACGGGGATCCGTCGGAGCGCCGATATACAGGCTTGGCTCTGAGTCACCCGCTTGGACGAGAAGTGACGTCACGGGCGTCAGTACAGTAGGGTCTCACATAAAACGAGAAATTGGTCGATAAACGAGGGCGTTCTATGCGATTTTGTTTTATGTGAACACAGCATTTTGGTGGCCCAATATCGTCAATGTTCACTGGAAGCGTAAATTTCCGTCAGGAGCGTACGATATTTTGTACGTTTTGTACGATATTTCGGCGCTCTATATGAAAGTGTACGATATTTCGGCGCTCTATATGAAAACTCCTCGGATTTGCCCCACTTTGGCGGCGGACTCGTTTTATGTGATCACATTCGTTCTTATCGAAAATTAAATATTAATATTTTAGGTCGCTCGTTTTAATCAAGACTCGTTTTATCTGAACACGTTTTATGCGGGACCCTACTGTATGTGTGAATGGGTAGCCATCTTGTGTGATTTTTATCTCCTTCGCATATATTCCCGTGTTATCATGCCTCCCAAAGCGTAAGGTGACCTCGATATCACTTGAGATGGAGAAGGGAAGTGAGGTGGTCAAGGAGAGTGAGGTGGAGAAATGGAGAGAGGTGAAGTGAGGTGGAGGGCACTAAATCGACTGTTTTCAATGAAGTTGTTGTTTTTGTTGTTGTTGTTGTTGTTCCCCAAGCTGCCTGGGTGACCGAAGCCACTCCAAGGCGGGGAGCTGAGGAGGGTGCGGAAACGCTCGGGAAACCAAAGCCCCACCCAGGGCCCTGTGCCCCTCAGCAATTATGAAGAGAAAGTTGAGGGGCAAGGGAAAAATGTGACGCTTTGGCTTCCAATCTTGGTAGATTGGGAGGTCAATCCACGGAAGAGATGCCGTCACTCGAGATCTAGAAAATATATAAGTAAAAGGAACAGTCAGAGTAAGCTATGGGTATGGCAGAGATCGCTCAGTTCTCACTCTGATAGACCAGCCCATCACCAGTGGTGAGTGTTTATTCTTTGTTTCCGACCATCAACTGAACTTATTGTTTCATATTCAGTACTATATGTGCTATCACTGTACGGTATATTAACCTAAAGTACAAATAGGGTAGCCTAGCCAAAAGCAGCCTAGCCTAGCCTAGGCCTATTCGTTGCCATGGGTGCATGAAGTTCGTTCAAGTTTCCCTTCTTCTGAGGTCGCATTTATTCACATGCATGAAGTTCGCTCGGTGAAGTTTGTTCTCGTTTCACTATTACTTATTCGATTTTCGTCGGATTTTTTTCTTTCAGGTCGGTTTTTTGTCCTCTTTTAGATCGGACACAGCCGGACCTTGGACATCTCGGATTTTCTGACATTTCGGACAGGGTGTTCCCCCAATTAGTCCGAAATAGCGAGGGTTCACTGTATATTATATATATATATACAGTACAGTCAGGTCTCGATATACACGCGTTTTTTATACACGGTTACCTCAAAAGTTCCAAAGTCGGCCACAACACAGGAAAAGTCGGGACCATATACGGGTGGCGGCCCAAGCCTAGGTAGGGTACGAGTACCAATGCAGACGCAAAAATGGGCACTATATTTTTTTATCGAGTTGCTTCTGTCAACCTATAACAGATTGAAAATTGGGGGTAGGGGGGATAAATAGCAAAAAGGCTATATTTTTAAAGCAAATCAACAATTTTCTTGTATTTCTTATTCTTTAAGAGAGAGAAGACAAATAAGAGATGCGTCTCCATATGTTCACAAAACCATAAGGAGACGCCCCTGGACCTAAGGAGACGCAGGTATGTACCCTCTCACCACGGAAGGGCTCTTGAACGCCCATAAAAAAGCATATAACAGGTACCCGGAAGGCCTCTTGAACGCCCAGTGGTTGAAAGCCTGTGAGCTTCGTGTGCGAGGCGTCGGTCCGACGCATGTAAACAACAGCCGGCTGGACCGACCCCCCGCATCTCCGGCCACAAGAAGGAGAGCGTCGCTTGTTCGTGTGTGCCTGTATGTTGTTGTTAAGTATCGAAAAGTGGTGTAAAGTGGCTGTTTTGGCCATAAAGTTATCTCCAATGAAATCATCATCACAGCTCAACCAGTTGACTTAGAGAGCTCTACTTAATGCCATTCTACAAGTAAATAACACAGCTACGCTTGGGGATGCGCGGGAATGCGGGAAGCAGTCTGATTAACGAATATACGGTAGCCTAGCCTAGACGTTTTTCGGCCAAAACACCCGGGTTTCGAGGAATATATATATAATACATAGCCGGGGCTGGAGGGTTAAAACACAAAAACACACATAAAATTATATAAGTACTTACCTCATGGGTACCAGAAAGAAAGCATGGTACTTTTGGTTGTAAGTTGACAATGCTAAAGCAATAAAATGGACTGACATAGGCCTTATAATATATATTATTAGAGAGACATAAAATATTACTAAACATACTAATTGCTCATTGTAGGCCAATAACAAAACAGTTTAGAGGATGCAGGGAAGGTATATATGTAACATTCATGCTAATACGAGGTTTAAATCAAGCACCAGTCGCCAACCCGGGCATATTTGGGGAAAATAGGGATAGGAAATGGGCGGAGGGCCTGGAAATATAGTATATTTTTTCATCACTAGGCTGACAGGGCCCACACAAACATTTGACTGCTGGCAAGAACATGCTTAATGTGATTTTGAATTGCTGAGGGGGTAAAAGGGGTGCGTCTCCTTAGGGCCAGCAAAAAATTCTGGAGGTCCAATAGAGACGCATTTTTCAAACTGTTGCCATACCTCACTGGTAGAAAGCCATTCTCCCCACTATGTATGGTGTAATTAGGGTCGAGTTTCCTTCACCCAGGATAAAAGAAAAGGTTATTATGTTTAATAATGTTAACAAAATAAACACACATTTACAAGGACCTAAGGAGACGCAACCCGGCTACCCTAAGCAGACGTGTGCGTCTCTATAGGGCCCAGGGTTCTAGTTAAGGCAGCTTCGTCAATGGTGAAGGAAACTCAACCTTATTTATACCAGACATAGGGGAGAGTATGCTGTGTTACCAGTGTGGTGTACGACCTTCTGGCATCAATTTAAAAAAATGCGTCTCCATTGGATTTTACTATTTTTGCTGGACCTATGGGGACGCACCCTCACCCCCCTTCAGCCGTGCAAGTAAAAGCCTTTTGATCATGCAGTGTTATACTTCAACTCATGCACTATCAACCTGCAGTAATAGAAACGAGATTCAAATTAGGGAACTGTAAGAAATTTAGCTTTTAAAAAAAAAAAAAAGCCTTAGGTTTTCGTAAGGAATTTGCGAAAACATGACATTTTTTTAGTTCATCTCATCTCACACAATAACATATGAAAATAATAAGCTGGTACTATGTGAGCATATTAGGTGATAGTTAAAGAATATTTTGGCCCACCATTCATGCATCTATCTACTCATCCTATGCCTGTGCAAGTTTTTTTGTTTCAAGTGCGTCTCCTTTGGGCAATGCGTCTCCATTGGTACTCGTACCCTATACTGTATATTATTGTATATTATTATTTTTTATTTTTTTTTATTTTTTTAATAGTTATTTATGCATTAAATATCTGTCTGTCTGTCTATCTATTTAATGCATCTATCTCCCTTATACATAAATATAACTATTTGGTCTTTTTTTAATCTATGAATCATTTCTAATACGATGGAATTGAAAACAGTATTATCTTTCCAACACACAAATAATAAAATTAAAAAGAGTCAATAAAAATGTCGCCTTTGTCTTTTCAGAAACATAAGACTGTCTCGCATAATTTTGTATTTTATCGATCGGTTCGACTTAGCAAGTCTCTCTATCTATCTATCTATCTAATGCAGCTATCTATCTCCCTTATGCATTAACATAACTAAGTCTTATTTGGACTTTTTGTAATCAATGAATCATTTCTAATGCGATGGAATTGAAAAATATAATATCCTTCCAGCACATAGATAAACAAAAAATAAGAAACAATCAACAAAAGATATCCCTCCGTCTTCTCTAGACAACCCGGCGCCGACCCTCTGATCGGAAGATCAGAGGGTCTTTACTTTGTGTTGTGGACCTGGAGAAGGCCTTTGATAGGGTACCTAGAGATGTTGTACAGTGGGCTATGAGGAAACTTGGTGTGGAAGAGTGGCTGGTGCGTGTGATAATGAAGATGTATGAGGATTCGCGAAGTTCGGTGAGGGTGAAGGGTGTACTGAGTGATGAGTTCGCAGTCCGTGTTGGAGTCCATCAGGGTTCAGTGTTAAGCCCCCTCCTCTTTATTATGGTCTTGGAGGCGCTGTCTAGAATTTTTAGAGGCGGACTCCCGTTGGAACTGTTTTATGCAGACGATTTAGTCCTAATAGCTGACAGTATGCAGGATGCTGAGGCCAAATTCAGAGAGTGGAGAGAGGGCATGGCGAGCAAGGGTTTAAGAGTCAATATTAACAAAACCAAGGTTATGCATTGTAGTTTGAGACGAGGCAATGTGGAAAAGAGCGGTGCATACCCATGTGCAGTGTGTGGAAAGGGAATGGGCGTTAACTCAATTCAATGTAGCATCTGTCGATGTTGGGTACACCATGGGAGTAAGCGCTGTAGTAGAATAAAGGGGCCCCTGCCGAAGGATAAGTCAGAAATAGAGAAATTTGAGTGCGTAGTGTGCAAAGGCGAGCTTGTGTTAAGTGATGATCCTGTGGCTGTGAATTTTGGAAATGAGTCTTTGGAGCTGGTGAACAAGTTTTGTTACCTAGGAGATACCATCTCTGCCGGTGGTGGGGCTGAGGCTGCCACTGTTGCTAGAATTAGGTGTGGCTGGGGGAGTTCAGAGAATTGATGCCAATCCTGACCATGAAAAGAATGCCTCTCCCCCTGAAGGGAAAGGTGTATGCCTCATGTGTTAGAAGTGCAATGACGTATGCCTCAGAAACATGGGCCGTTAAAGTAGAGGATGTCAACAGAATGGAGCGTAATGAGATGAGAATGGTGAGATGGATGTGTGGGGCCAGGCTACAGGATAGAATAACAAATGTTGAGCTGAGGAGACGTTTAGGTATAAAGAGTATTAGCGAGGTGATGCGTACAAGTAGACTGGGATGGTATGGACATGTGGAGAGAATGGATGAACAAAATTGGGTGAAAAAATGCAGGTCTGTGATTGTGGAGGGAGCTGCACCAAGGGGTGGACCGAGGAAGACCTGGGATCGGACTATACGCGCCGATCTCAAATCCAAGAACTTGACAAGTGAAGCAGCCCTTAACAGGGTTGCCTGGAATGCCGCCATTAGGACAAGAGACTGAAACTGCACTTATGTGTGGAACACTCAGTCTTAAAATTTTATGTATGTATGTATGTATTTGTATTTTATTTATTTATTGGGTTTTTTCCCACTTGCCCTTAGCAACTCTCTCTCTCTCTCTATCCAACTATCTCTCTAATGCATCTATCTTATACATTACCATAACTATGTCTTATTTGGACTTTTTGTAATCTATGAATAATTTCTAATGCTAAGGAATCGAAAAATATAATATCCTTCCAGCACATAGATAAACAAGAAATAAGAGACAGTCAACACAAAATATAATATCCTTCCAGCACATAGATAAACAAGAAATAAGAGACAGTCAACACAAAATATAATATCCTTCCAGCACATAGATAAACAAGAGACAGTCAACACAAAATATAATATCCTTCCAGCACATAGATAAACAAGAAATAAGAGACAGTCAACACAAAATATAATATCCTTCCAGCACATAGATAAACAAGAAATAAGAGACAGTCAACACAAAATATAATATCCTTCCAGCACATAGATAAACAAGAAATAAGAGACAGTCAACACAAAATATTTCCAGTCTTCTCTGCAAATAGGTGCGAGGTTCCGAGCGTCGGGAGATTTAATTTTATTTATTTTTTTTTTTTTTTTTCCCACGGTATATTTTTGCCTTGAAAGTGGGTCTACACAAAATGATAGGGTAATATTGTAACATGTTTTTAATTGGCATTTGTGTCATTTTTGCTGATTATGAGTTGGTGGAAAAATGTTTTCTTTAATTCCATCTTATCAGAAATTATTCACAGAATACTGTATATAGAGACCAAATAACATACACTTTTAAGTATGTTCAATAGTTTTGCATTATTAATAGGGTTATAACTTCTTCTCTACTTTCTGGTCTATTGAACCATAATAAAGAGAGGGGGAGAGAGGGAGCGTCCCCGACAGTGACAACCAGTCTGATGATGATTATGATATGATGGACAATATTTCTGTGTTCTCTGGTTTCGATGAGGATGATCAACATGCCTGGGAACCTGGAGGGGGCCGATTTGCTAGCTGTAGCACAAGGTTATCAAATTCATCACAGTAACGTGATGAATCCACTTCACTACACTAAACATGCACACCACACTTCATTCTTCCACACCAAAATAAAAAATAAAAAAAAATGATGAATTGTAGCCCAGCCTCGGAGTCCCCAGGGGGGGGGACCATAAATGCCCCCTCACCCGACCGACCATCCCCTGACGACCCCACACAATTACCTGGACCTCGGCCTGTTACTCTTTCTATTAATTTCTGCAACATTCGCGGACTTTCCTCTAACTTTCACTCTGTTGAGCACCATCTCTCCTCCTACAAACCTGATCTTCTCTTCCTCACCGAAACTCAGGTGTCTGTAGCAACATCCAGCAACCCTTTCTCTGTATCCTCCTACTTTCTCTATCCTAGTTTCAAAGCCAAAGGCAGATGTTGTGCATATGTGCACAACAAACTCACTTGCTCTCGTGTTCCCGATTTCGACTCCTCTGAATTCTCAACTTTATGGCTCAAACTTTCCTGTCATTCTCTTACTAAATATTTCTGTGCTGTCTATCTTTCCCCTAACTCTACCAACTTTCCCAAATTCTTTGACTATCTAAACTCTACAGTGGAACACATTCTATCCATTTCTCCTTTCTCAGAAATCTCCATCTTAGGAGATTTCAACGTTCACCACCGCCATTGGCTCTCCTCTCACACTACTGATCCACCTGGTGAACAAGCCTACGTCTTTTCTATCCTAAATGACCTAGAGCAGTTAGTTCAGCAACCCACCCGTATCCCGGATCGCATCGGAGATCGGCCCAACATTCTTGACCTGTTTCTAACTTCTAACCCTTCTTCTTATACTGTCGATCTTTTCTCTCCTTTGGGCTCCTCCGACCATAAACTTATCTCTGTCACCTGTCCTATCTCTCCAGTACAGCCACCCGATCCTCCTAGCCGGCGGCGCTTGTGGCACTTTGGCGCTGCCGACTGGGAGGCTCTTCGGCAGTACTTCTTTGATTTCCCATGGAATGATTTCTGCTTCCATGGCCGAGGACCCGAGGAGAGTGCTGAACGCATTACCGAGGTAATCCTATCGGGCATGGAAGCATACATTCCATTCTCTTTCTCTCAGACTAATGCTAAAAATCTTGGTTTACTCACGCCTGTTCTACTGCTGTCCGCAATAAGGAAGAAGCATTCAAACGGTACCGACGCCTTAAAACTCAAGACTCTCATTCTTCATATGTTTCTGCCCGGAATCAAGCCAAATCTGTTCTTCGACTTGCCAAACACTCTTTCATCAATAATAAATGCACTGACCTATCCAACTCTAGCTCTTCCCAAGCTTTCTGGCATCTAGCCAAAAACCTCTCCAACAATTTCTCTTCCTCGTCTTTCCCTCCCCTTTCCCACTCTGATGGCACAACCATCACTTCTTCCTCTGACAAAGCTAAACTCTTCGCTCAAACTTTTGCTAGAAACTCCACCTTGGATGATTCCGGTGCTATTCCTCCCTCTCCGCCCTCCTCTCTCTTACTTATGCCTAATATCCTAATCTCTTCTAAAGATGTACTTTCTACCCTCTCTGGGCTTAACACTAATAAGGCGTACGGTCCGGACGGTGTTCCTCCTGTTGTTCTCAAAAACTGTGCTTCCGTGCTGACTCCCTGCCTAGGCAAACTCTTTCGTCTCTGTCTATCCTCTAACGTCTTCCCTTCATGCTGGAAGTTTGCTCACATTCAACCTGTCCCAAAGAAGGGTGACCGCTCTCAACCCTCCAACTATCGTCCAATTGCTCTTATCTCTTGTCTTTCTAAACTTTTTGAAACTATTCTTGCTTCCAAATTTCTTAAGCATTTCTCTTCTCATAATCTGCTCTCAGATCGCCAGTATGGCTTCCTTAAGGGTCGCTCTACTGGTGATCTTCTTTCATATCTTACTAACTCTTGGTCATCCTCCTTTCGGGACTTCGGTGAGACTTTTTCTATTGCACTAGACATATCGAAAGCCTTCGATAGAGTCTGGCATAAATCTTTAATTTCTAAACTACCCTCCTTCGGTTTCTATCCCTCCATCTGTGCCTTTGTCTCTAATTTCCTTTCCGGCCGTTCCATAGCCGCGGTTGTGGACGGCCATTGTTCACTTCCTCACTCTATAAACTCCGGTGTTCCTCAGGGCTCTGTCCTATCTCCTATTCTCTTTCTAATTTTTATAAATGATCTCCTTAACTGTACCTTAATTCCCATCCATTCATACGCAGACGACTCAACCTTGCACTACTCCATTAGTTTTTCAGAACGCCCCAGCCAGCAATCCCTCAACGACAAACGTAATGAAGCTATAGAACTCTTAAATTCTGATCTAAATACTATTTCCAATTGGGGCAGAGAAAACCTTGTTAACTTTAATGCTTCCAAAACCCAATTTCTCCATCTATCTACCCGTCAGGATCTCCCAGCGGACTATCCCTTATTCTTCAACAATACAAAAATCAACCCTTCATCTTCTCTCAATATTCTTGGTGTCTCTTTTTCTTCTGCTCTCATTTGGAAGGACCATATTACCAGTCTTGCTAAGGCAGCCTCCGAGAAGCTGGGTGTGCTCAACCGCCTTAGGGGGTTCTTTTCCCCTGCACAGCTTCTTGCTCTGTACAGGGGCATAGTGCGCCCTTGTATTGAGTATTGTTCACATGTGTGGGGAGGTTCCTCTCACACTGCTCTCCTAGACAAAGTTGAAAGGAAGGCCTTTCGTATCATTAACTCCCGTCCACTCACCAACTCTCTGCAATCTCTCTCTCTCCGCCGCAATGTTGCATCTCTCTCGCTATTCTATCGCTACTATAATAATCAGTGTTCCTCAGAGCTATCTCAGTGCATACCACCTCCTTTACGTAGGGCACGTGGTACCCGTCTTGCAACTCAATCCCACCCCTACTCTGTGCAACTCTCCAACCCAAGAGTGAAACGTTACTCTCAAACTTTCTTCTACTCAACAGCTGAGCTCTGGAACTCTCTCCCAGAATCAGTCTTTCCCTCTTCCTATGACTTAAATTGCTTCAAACTCCGTGTGTCCAGGCATTTTGGCTCGAACGTCCCTTGATTTTGGCCCTGTCACTCTTTCAACTATGGGGGAGGCACTCGCTATAGGCAGTTATGCCTTTTGCCTCCCTCAATCACATAGAAAAAAAAAAAAAAAAAAAAAAAACGTGGTCGGGGTTAAGGCCGGGACGGGGCGGGGGGAGGGTCCGAGGGAGTACAGTACAGCGGCGGGGATATCTACCGAACTTCAACATGTCTATTCACACAAATAGGTCAGTAACAGGTCCAAAACAGTTCTTATTGATGCTTAATGTATTCTATGTTATGTCATATATGATGTTGGTGGTATAATGTAATATAAGTCGGCTGAAGGTAGGCAAAAAGGGCCAAAAGGGGGACTTTGGGAAAGTGGCTGGAACGAATTAATTAATTCCCATAAGGCCTGTTATTTCTAAAACACGGTTTTGATATACACGGAACGTACAGGGTACGAATTAACTGTGTATATCAAGACCTGACTGTATATATATATATATATGCCACAGGCCATGGCATGGTCGGTAGTGCATTTGACTGCTGATTGAAGGGTCGGTAGTTCGATCCTATGCCATGCCATTGGTACAAGGCAAGAGTTTGGGCAGTTCGGTCTAGCTATTCATGGAAAATGTCCAGTTAAGTCCCTGTAACAAGGGCACACCCTAGCAATGTCAATCAGGGGAGTGCATGGCATTAAAACATCTGCATCATATATATAAATACTGTACTGTATACATATATATATATATATATATATATATATATATATATATATATATATATATATATACTGTATATACAGTACTGTATATGTAGGCCTATTTCATTTGGAGTTATTGGTGTCAAGAATGATATTAGTTAATATCTATAGGTAAAGGAACATTAAATTTGCGAGGCCAAATTCTAAGTGATCTCTGCCCCATTCCTTGTTCTTCCCTTTCGCATAAACATTACACTATTCATAGTGCATTATGGTTTGAGTACATGATTAGATTGATATTCAGTATTCGATAAATGGATATTAATCGTAGTCATGTACCAGTACTTAATCTTTAACTGTCTTGGTGGTATAATGGTTAAAGCATGTGAGTTCTGTATGAGGTGTCCTGGGTTTGAATAATCCGGAGGATCATATGCTTTCGTTAATTTAATTAGGAGTTATTGGTGTTAAGAACAATATTAGTTAACATTATACTGTAGGTAAAGGAACAATTAATTTGCGAGGTCAGAACCTAAGTGATCTGTACCCCATTCCTTATTCTTCTCTTTCTGGCAAAAAATTACGCTATTCATAGTGAATTTGGGTCTGAGTACAGGTCTCCCTCACTATCCGATGCCCTGATTGACGATATTATTATAGGTTTTTAGGTGTTTGTGTTTGTGTTTTGGCTGGTCCGAGAATACATCCCCATTTACCCTGCTAATCTTAGGGCTTGCTATATTATTTTTCTATTTAAGATCGGATTTTCAGGAACGTAACCCCATCGTAAATCGAGGGAGACCTATACATGACTAGATTGATATCCCGTATGGAGTGTACAAACTTACGGTGTTGTCGAAGGATCCCTGAGAGTCTAGAGTGTGTAGGTTCTGTTCCAGGAGAGCCAGACCTGAGGCGTAGAGAGCCACCTCGTCCAGTTGTAGTACAGACACAGCCACCCAGAACAGGGCTTGGTGGATTGCCGACTCCTGCAAAACAATACACACAAAAAAGTCAGTGGAAATTTGGTGTACAGTTGCTCATGAGAGTTTGGAAGGAAAAAAAAATGTTGCAATTGGAAGTTTAAATGGTAATGCAGTAATAATAATAAAAAACTACTTGCAGTGGATAATTCATATTGTCAATTGGTGGTTTTATAGCGAATTGAGTGAGAGATTGAGAGCGAGAGAGAGAGAATGAGACGGAGAGAGAGAGAGTTAAATAGAGAGATAAATAACAACGTACCGGTCTGAGGAGTGGCTGTAGTCTGGTGAGGCACATAATGATGGAGTCAATAAGCGTGATATCAGAGAAGCTCTCAAGGGCCTTCACAAGTATCCTCAGTAGCTGCTTGATGTCTTGGTCCGTGATGCTTTTGCCTGGGGGAGAGAGAGAAAGGGGCGAAAATTAACTCTTCAATTCGGTGATAGGCTTAATATTTCTTCAAACTTTCCTGGATCCAATTTATTCTACAGGCCAAAATTAACTCTTTCAATATGGTGATAGGTTGAATATTTCTTCAAACTTTCCCGAATCAAATTCACTTATTCATGTAGTGATGTACATTCTATGTGGTGGTCTTGTGTTCTTTTATTTCAAAATTGTCATCAAATAATCAAGCTGACGCCCCACTTCCAGAGGAAGCGCCCCAAAAGGGATGGCCATGGCAGAGACTGCCTCCAGGCTCCCAGACATGCCCCCATTGACCCACTCCACAGTGCCATTTCCACTAAGTGGATTATGACCATTAGCACTGAAAGAGCAGACCCAGTGCAGTCCCTCACCCAGATGGCAGTTCCACCACTGTTTTGCTTGCTTTTGCTATTTCCTTAGTTTATTTGTACAATAAATGTACTGTAGGTTATTAGTAGGGTAGTTGTTGTTGTTGTTGTTGTTGTTGTTGTTGTTCCCCAAGCTGCCTGGCCGAACAGCCCCAAGGCCCCGAGCAATTCCAAGGCCATAACCGCGCACCCCCACAGAGCCCTCCCTGCCGACCACAATAAAGCCTGGGTGACCGAAGCCACTCCATGGCGGGGAGCTGAGGAGGGTGCGGAAACGCCCGGGAACCCAAAGCCCCACCCAGGGCCCTGTGCCCCTCAGCAATTATGAAGAGAAAGTTGAGGGGCTCCTCAACTTAGTAGGGTAGTAATTGTTAGGGGTCACTTGAAGCATGCTATGCTTACAGGTACCTACCCGATAGCACTATCGTTAGTGATAGCCATTTGTATTTTTTACTATTGTTAATGTCTTGTCAAGTTGCAAATTTGATTTTTAATAGAAAATTTTGACACTAATTGTAGTTTCTTTATTCATGCAGAGTTTAATCAAATATACCACAACGTCCCCGACTTGCCAAATTGACTAATTCCTTGAACGTGACGATAGTGCGTTGTTGTGTGTGCAATTAGTTTGCTTAGGAAACAGATTAACTTGCTCATGTAGTAATGTACACCCTATGTGGTGGATTGTATTCTTTTATTTATAAATTATTTTTTTACTTAAGCGTTGTTTCCACATAGCAATTTTGATTAGATGTTTTGTCTTTTTACTGTGTTCGTATACGTTTTGGTTTGTTTATTTTACAAGTTTTATATTATAATTTGATTTACCCCAGTGGGGGTCTGGCTGGAAGTATACCAAGCACAGGAATTTTCTGAAGATAGGAACCAGTGGTCCACTGCTGCAGAAGCAGATTGCATCACCAAAGTGGCGGGCGGTGCTGTCGCTGCATCCCTACGCCAGAGAGAGAAAGGCCGACTTGTGCCAGTGGGCTGTGAGAGTAAGACACTAGGGAACCATGGGGCATACCATTATGGCCCCACTGCCTTCACCACTCTCAGAAAATAAGTTAAAAACAAAAATGATGAAAAAGGTAAAGTCAGAAACTGGCTATGAGGGTGACCAGAACTCAACCAGTAGACCAGTGGTGATGGGCTGGTCTATCAGAGTGAGAGTTGAGCGATCTCTGCCATACCCATAGCTTTCTCCGACTGTTCCTTTTATTTAATAATTTTCATTTTAGTAAGCGTTGTTTCCACATAGCGATTTTGATAATTTAATTTGACTTTATATTGTCCTTGTCCCAATTTTGGTTTGTTTAGTTTGCAAGTTTTACATTTTAATTTTAACTTATATATTTTCTAGATCTCAAGTGACGGCGTCTCTTCCGTGGATTGACTTCCCTACTGCCAACCTAGAGGTTGGCAGATTGGGAGCCAAAGCGTCATATTTATCCTTTGCCTCTCAACTTTCCCTTCATAATTGTTGAGGGGCACAGGGCCTTGGGTGGGGCTTTGTTTTCCCGGGTGTTTCTGCACCCTTCTCAGCTCCCCGCCTTAGAGTGGCTTTGGTCACCTGGGCTTTATTAGTGGTAAGTAGGGAGGGTTTTGTGGGGCTGCTCAGTCATGGCCTTGGCCTTGCTCAGGACCTTGGGGCTGCTCAGCCAGACAGCCTGGGGAACAACAACAACAACCAATAGACCATTTCAACCAGTAACAAATCAACCAATACGGTTAGGTTAAGTTAGGTTAGTACTATATTTTGGCACGGGTTTGGTTGGTCTTGCTTGATTTGGCATTGGTTGAGAGCTACTGGTTGAAATGGTCTACTGGCTGAGATGTCCGGGAACCGGCTATGAAAAGTAGAGGACACCAACCTTCACTCGGACAGATCCAGCCCACCACAAATTTTCATTTGCTAAATCTTTATTTCCACATAATTATTTTGATAAGTTCTTTTGTCTTTATACTGTAGTGTGCTGTTCCTGTTTTGGTTTGTTTGTTTGCAAGTTTAACATTTAAATTCTAAATTAACATTTAAATTCCTTTAGAATTTAAATATATAAAAGACTTAGTTGACAGTAGCAACAAAAATAAAATCCCAGAAAAATTAGCACTTGGTAAATTGTTAAGTAATAATAGTAGATATATTGATGATATTCTCGTTTGCAATTTGTTAAATTTTAATCAAGTTGCTAAACTTATTTACCCTAATTCTATTCCCCTCACACAATGTAACGTAAATTATAAAGTTGAAAATGTTCTTGATATAAATATAGAGATTGTTAATGAACAGTGCATACTTAAAGTATATCACAAAGTTGATGATTTTAATTTTAACATAATCAACTTTCCTTTCCCTAGTAGTAATATCAATAGTAAAATAACTTATAATTGTTTTTATTCCCAGTTAATAAGATTTTGTAAAATCTGCACTAAAGTAGAGGACTTTTGGGCTGGAGCTAGGTTACTATACAGACTCTTAGTGGACAGAGGTTTTGAGGCAAGTAAATTGTTCCATAAATTTAATCTTTTTAGGGTCAATTATTGTGACTGTATTCTAAAATTTGACATCAATAATTTTAATCAAGCATTTTTAACTTGAAGTTTCTTGTATAACCTCTGCTTACTTTTTGTCTGTATTTATTGTTTATCTTTTTCTTTTTCTATTATTAATATTAATATTGATGATTTTTTAAATTGATTGTTCTTGTTAAAAGAGTACTCTTTGTTTAAATCTGTTGTTACTTCATATTTTGCAATTATTTGTCTTTATATTATATGTATTCATTGTCGATAGTATCAATTGCTTGCTTTTGCGATTTCCTTAGTTTATTTGTGCGATAAATGTAGGTTATTTGTAGGGTAGTTATTGATAGGGGTCACTTGAGGCATGCTATGCTTACAGGTACCTACCCGATAGCACTATCGTTAGTGAGTGCTGTACTGTATTTTATATATTATTTTGTAATAGTATAGATATCTTATCAATATTTGTATTTTGTACTATTGTTAATGTCTTGTCATGTTGCAAATTTGATTTTAAATAATATTTTGACATTTAACATGTAGTTTCTTTATTCATGCAGAGTTTAGTAAAATTTACCAGAACGTCCCGGACTTCCCAAACTTGACTAATTCCTTTAACGTGACGATAGTGCGTTGTTATATGTGCGATTAGTTTGCTTGGGAAACAGATTAACTTGCTCATGTAGTAATGTACACCCTATGTGGTGGATTGTGTTCTTTTATTTAATAATTTTTATTTTAGTAAGCGTTGTTTCCACCAGAGGTGGGCAGGTGCGCGCCCTTTGGCGCTCTGCGATCCGGTGCGCATTACCAATATAGAGGAGCGCGGAGCGAAAAAATTCTGAAATCGGAGTGCAGGCGGGGAGCGCAGCTAGAAATTCGCGCTCCTTTCTGGCGCTCCGGAGGCGATTTTTCCTGTCAACAACAGGTACAAGAACGTCAGTATCGTGTACAGTCATCGTACCGTTCGTACGGTGTTACTCACGGTGTTAGTGAACTGTGATACAGTGATACTATGATAGTGACAGACTGACAGTGTTACAGTTGTTAACTTGTTATTTTTTTTGTTTTGCTTTTGCTAACGCAAAGTAAACCTTACGGGCAAGTTACGGCTTACGAAGGGGCCTAAGGGTAAGTCTGGCAGTGGTATAGCCCGAGCCTGTCTGACTGTCTGATAGTCAAAAGACACTATAGACTTCAGAGACTTTTATAATTTTATGGTATCGATACTATCGGAATGTTACTTGAATGTATGGGTGGGAGGGTGGTTTGGGGGATGGTGGGGGAAGGTAGAAGCGTAATTGACTCGTGTTACAAATATGAAGCCGATTGGTGAGGTAGTTTCGCCACCACAGATTTTATTTGTTTTCCTTTTCTTCGTACGGATACGCTGGAAGTGGGTTGTGGGAGGCAGTTGGGGGTGTGGTGGAGGGAAGGCATAAGGGTAAGGCACTTGTCACACAAATATGGAACCGATTGGTGCAATCGTTTCGCCGCCACAGATTTTATTGTTTTTTCCTTGTGAGGCGACCGATAGTCAGCGAGTGGGTGGGAGTAGGGGTTTGGGGTAGTGGTGGTGCCGTGGTGGTAAGGTGGTAAGGGTGCAGAAGGGTAAGGTACATGTGGTAAAAAACTAAAAATATGAAAGCCATAGGTGCAGTCGTTTCGCTGCTACGATTTTTTTTCGGCGAGTCAGTATATAATTATATACGGACCTGGCACTGGGCGTGACAACTGACATCTGACAAGACCCTAGTCCCGGCCGTATATATATAATTATTATAAATTATATACCGTCGGACCTGGCAGTTTCGGACCTAGTTTCTCAGTTTGGACAGTTTCTGTAATTCTTTATGTCATATCATAGATATCAATGGACAGTCACAATGTCACAAACTCACAATGATATCAATCATATCATATCATTGACATTTGCAATGATATCAATCATATCATATCATTGACATTTGATTCATTGATATGACATAAAGAATAACAGAAACTGAGAAAGTGAGAAACTTAAACAATTAAACTTCAGAAAGACACCATGACTTGAGTTTTTTTTAATGTTTTGAATTCTTGGAATTTAGTGAAGTGAAAGACAAAGGACAAAGTGAAGGACAAAGGTAAATAATTAAATAACTTCTAGAAGCTGTTTTGTTTGTTTTGTTTTTTATATACCTATTTTTGGGAGCGCGGAGCGGGAAGCGCATCGGGTCTGCTGACAAAAGGAGCGCGTGAGCGCTGCCGCATTACCTTATGTATGATGAGCGCGGAGTGCTGCCGCATTACCGGTCCCACCGGAGCGCGCCTCTGGTTTCCACATAGCGATTTTGATAATTTAATTTGACTTTATATTGTCCTTGTCCCAATTTTGGTTTGTTTAGTTTGGAAGTTTTATATTTTAATTCTATTTTGTTTTGTTTGTTTGCAAGTTTTACATTTAAATTTCACACAATCAAAATGTTCTCTTTGGCCTCTTCTCCCTCTCATACCCTCCACCTTTGGTGTGTAGATCTTCATCATCATTCTCTCTGCATTCATCCTCTACTTATGCCCAAAACAACTGAGGAATCCTAGGTCCGTTTCTCTAGTAAACTTAGCTTATCCCCACACATCTATCTTACTTCACATTTTCTCTCCCTGTCGTACAGTACCCTGCACAATTTCTGTTCCTCTCTGAGATTATATTAATGATATAAATAATAGTATAATTGATTTTAGAGTGTAGTATCTTATTTAACAGTGGCAGAAGAAGATTAATTAACTACTGCATAGCAAGGAACTCTCCTAATTCAATAATAATATTTTTACTTTTCATAGAACTTGGCCAGGAAACTGTAGAATCTAACACCACTTATTGTCCTCAGATACAAACAATAAATCTAAATAATAACTTACTAATACAACCAAAGACAATGAGTGCCCTGGGTTGTAGCGCAGGGTTGTACTGGAAGGCAAAACTCTTGGCCAGTCCCGTCCAGGTCTGCAGCCAATCACAGTCGGGAATGTCTCGCATGCACGCCTCCATCATCTCCAGTAGAGCGTCTGTTATGGTCTCCAGGGAGGTCAGTAGTAGCTTCTCCTTGTCTGTCACTGTGTATGAGTGGCTGCGATCTGTGCCGAACCTACTGGGAGGAGAAATAGGGCTTTAGTTGATTTGTATGTATGTCTATCTATCTATCTATTGCCTGACGCCGTGATCCCCGAAGGGGTGGCCACGAACGAACCGCCCCCATGCACCTCTGTCCCTAGTCTGTCGACGCCCCTCCTTCATTCATATACTTCCTCACTCCATCCTTCCACCTCTCCTTCGGTCTACCTCTCCCTCTCTGTCCTTCCACCTCTGTATGTATGTACTGTATGTATATACTCTGGCACCTTCCCCAGTTTTCCTATTATTATTTTTTTATTTTTTGTTTATGGGGGCGGCCGACTCGAAACAGAGCCCGAACAGAGACATCACAACACATCAGATAAACAAAACACAAAATCTTACACACATAGTTGATTTAGTAAAGATAATATTTGTAAAAGCTGTAAGAAAGAAACTACTTTACAATTTGTGTCTTAAAAAGAGAGTAAACACTTTTTTTTTTCCTATATGACTGTGTATGAGTGGCCCTGGTCTGTTCTGAACCTACAGGGGAGAGAAATATACCTATAGTTGGTTTATTTAAGTTGACACTATTAGTACACAATAAAGCTGTTTTGCAATGTGAGTGGCTACGGTCTATCCCAAACTTAGTGGAGGAAGAAATTATTTGGGGTTATTTATTTAAGCTAATATTTGTTGAACACTAATGTACAGTAGCTTCATGTCAACTCAACAAATAGACATTTAAATAAGTAAATGTAGATCTCAAGCAGTGCCAGCTGAAAGTCCTTACCTCAAATATTTGTATTTGTTGTTTCCACATAGCGATTTTGATAAGTTAATTTGACTTTATATTGTCTTTGTCCCAGTTTTGGTTTGCTTTGTTTGCAAGTTTTACATTGCAATAACATAACATAACATTAATGAAGTCAACGCACCAGGCGACAAAGGCCATATGGCACGAAATGTTTAAAGACGGGAAGGAAGTTAACTAAATATCATCGAGAACTCGAACATGATGAAGGAAGGACATAATACGGGAGATAGAAAACGAGGGAGATTCAGAAAGAAAATCAGCAAGACATGGGGGCCGGCGGAGGAAACCCAGAAAAGGGAAGAAACGCGTGCGGGCAACGGAAAATAAGGGGCAATCGAGGAAAAGATGGGAGACAGAAAGCTGAACGGTACAGCGCGAGCAAAGAGTCGGAGGAGGGACATTAAAAACGAATGGGTAAGTCTGGTGTGGCCAATGCGGAGACGGGCCAAAGCCGTCTCCCATCGGCGATTACGGTGGGAGGGATCAGACCACCCAGAAACGGACGGTTTGACAGAACGAAGTTTATTAACGGAGATAGTGGACCACTGAGTCTGCCACCTCGACCAAAGAAACCTGGACAAGGCAGGGAAGAAATCAGAGGCCGGGACAGCAAGTGAGGAGCGGGTACCCCGCACGGCAGCAGAACGAGCAAGGCAATCAACCCGCTCATTACCGCAAACGCCAACGTGACTGGGAACCCAGCAAAAATGTACAAGCTTTTTGCGGACGGAAAGGCGGAAAAGCCATTCCTGAATGGAAAGAACTAAAGGGTGTAGAGCAGGGGAGGACTGTAAGATAAGTAGAGCACTGAGAGAATCAGAGAACAAAGTAAAGGACGAGGAGGGGAAGGAACACATAAAACGGAGGGCAATAAAAATAGCATAAAGTTCAGCTGTTAACCCGTACAGCCCCAGCGACGCGTCTGACGCGTCGGCAATGTATGTAACGCACAGCCCCAGAGACGCGCCTGACGCGTCACCCTAATTGCGCCGACCGTAACCTCAGGTGTAGCCACTCAAGAGGGCTCAGATTTGTATGGGAACTGTGTACGTATCCCACGCAACCGTGCCGATGGTTGAAAACTATCAAAGTCCACGTGCGTGCGCGCGAGCGCGCAATAACCTGTTTTTTGGGGATAATTGCCTTCAATTTTTTACTCTTGTAAAATCCGTTTTCGGGGGCTCTGTAGGACCATTTTTTAAGCTTTTTGAGCGGTTTTTCGTGGTTTTTCCTTCTTTCCTAACCCATTCGCTATTGTTTCTGGAATAAAACCATTTTTTGAAAACCGGCCGGGTTCTGGTGCGCAAACATTACAAAACTAGCCGGGCCTCCACGGGTAATACTGGCAACGGGAGGTAAAGAATATTGATACGAGCAAGTGGAAAAAAGGACGGCAAACCCCACGCCTACCGACGTCTTGGAGCCATCAGTAAACACAGGAGTGGTTGCAGCGTGAAGAGAGAGGTGATCTAAGAAACGAGACCGAAGAACGAGGGGAGAAGTAGAGGACTTAGAACAAGGGAGGATGGAAGGGAAAACCGAAGGATGAGGGAAGGGGGGAAAAGCCAGGGGGGAAAAGAGCAAAAGCGGAAAGGGAGGACGTTAGAAACAGGGAAAGAGCACGATGCGAGCAGCGAGAGCATGCAGACAGAAAACGGAGAACCAAGACGGGGGTGAGACGGAAAAGTAGTAACGACCGAAGGGGGAAGGGAAAGATGTGAAGATGGGAATTGCTGAAGGCGAGCGTAAGAACGAAGGGACAGGAGAGCCCGACGGCGATAAAGAGAAGGGAAACCAGACTCAGCATAGAGGCTTTCAACAGGAGAGGAACGAAAACCACCAAGGGCAAGACGAAGACCAGAGTGATGAACAGAATCAAGAGCATGGTACCAACGTTGAAGAACGCGGGCTATGAGCAGAGGTTGAGGACACTGGGGCTTCCGACACTGGCATATAGGAGAAAGAGAGGGGATATGATAGAGACTTTTAAGATAGTGTCAGGAAAGTACGATGAGGATGTGTGTGAAGGTATCTTCTTGATGCGGGAGGGAACAAGAACGAGAGGACACTCTAAGAAAATTTACAAAGAAAGAAATAGGCTTGAGAAGGCAAAGAACTCATTTTGTGATAGAGTGGTAAATGAGTGGAACGCACTGCCCCAGTATGTAGTCGATTCCGAATCAATAAGGGAGTTTGAAAGTAATCTTGATAAAGCATGGGGAAGACAAGATTTGAAGTTTGATTATAAAACAAAAATACAGAATAGTAAAAATGTTGCGTCTGCTACCGCCGCCGCCAACACCGTGAACGACCGCAGCAGTGCAAGTACTGGTACTGAGCTGGATACACAGGCATAGTTTGCCTTTTTCCAGAGGATCTACTGTAAGAAACTGTAAGAATAATCCAACTTAGAGAGGACAAGAACCGTATGAAGCCGAAGAAGAAGCGCTCGATCAGCACCCCAAGTGAGGTGGGAGAAGGACTGAAGAAGGCGGAGGCGGAGTAAGGCAGCAACCTTGAGAGAAGAAACATGAGCGGACCAATTAAGACGAGAATCAAAAGTAAGACCCAAAAAAATAGTAGAGGAACGATAAGGGAGGGCAGTACCATAAAGAGTAAGAGGAGGATGAGGAATAGAATGGCAACGAGTAAAGATCATCGCGCAGGATTTGGAGGTGGAAAAACGGAACCCGTGGCGGGTTGCCCATGAAGAAACAGCCAGAATAGCGGATTGGATAAGAAGATGTAAAGCGGCAATATCTGAGTCGGCTGCGTAAATCGCAAAGTCGTCGACATACAAGGAAGACCGAACCCCGACAGGAAGAGAAGACACGATACTGTTGATAGCAATGAGAAAAAGGATGGTACTCAGGACACAACCCTGAGAGAGACCTTCCAACTGAGGGTAAAGACGAGATAAGTGGGAAGCGACTCTGACACGAAAGGACCGAGAAGAAAAAAAATTCTGAATAAAGACTCCTAGATTACCGTAAATGCCACAAGAACGGAGCTGACGCAAAATGTGGTACTTCCAGGTAGAATCATAGGCTTTTTCGAGATCGAAAAAAACAGCAATGACAGTTTGACGACGAGCAAAAGCTGTCCTGATATAAGATTCCAAGCGAATGAGGGGGTCAAGCGTACTACGAGCACGTCTGAACCCGAACTGGGAAGAAGACAACAAATGGCACGACTCAAGAATCCACATGAGACGAGCGTTAATCATACGTTCAAAGAGTTTACACAGGCAACTGGTAAGGACAATAGGGCGATAGTCCTGTGGGGAGAACCCAGACTTGCCAGGTTTAAGAAAAGGTATGGTCAGGGCAGTACCCCAAGGGAGGGAAAACACCAGAAGACCAAATCTTGTTATAGAGAGCTAACAAGAAGACCAGAGCTTGCGAGGAAAGATGTTTGAGCATGAGATAATGGACACCATCAGGACCCTCAGAAGTGTTCTTACAGGCACGGAGAGCGGTGCGTAACTCAGTTGAGGAAAAAGGAGTATTATAGGATTCGTCAGAGGAAAGACTAAAAGTAATTGGAGTACTTTCCGCAACGACTTTAAGCGAGTGAAACTCAGCAGAGGTGAGAACCACTGCTAACTGAGCTAAAGTACGAGCCCAATCGATTAGCAATTGTTTCGGATCTCTGCCACAGAAACACCATCAATGCGGAGGACTGGAGCATGGAAGGGAAGATGTTTACCAGAGATCTTACGAATACGTTTCCAAACCGAAGCGACAGGAGTGCGAGACGTAATAGAAGAAACATAGGACTCACAACTCCGGCGTTTAGCGGCTTTGGTAGTACGACGGAAAAGAGCAGATGCACGGCGAAAGAGAAAAAATGACTCCTGAGAAGCAGGGGTGAGACGCTTCCGGCGAAAACTTTTCCAAGCCGCCCGTTTAACCCGGAGGGCCCTGGAACACTCAGGAGACCACCAAGGGACGCATTTAGACGAGAAAGGGCGAGACGTCCGGGGAATGGACGTCAAAGCAGCACCGAAAACCAGATCCAGAAAAAACGAGAGCATGACATGGACCGATGGGAAAGGAGGAGGAAGCAAAGAAGGAACAGTAAGGGAAGCGAAAGAAGACCAGTCCGCCCGCTGGAAGCACCAACGAGGGGAGTTAGGAGTAGGAGAGTAGGTAGTCAGAGAAAGGAGAATGGGAAAATGGTCGGAATTGTGAGAATTCTCGAGAACTGACCAATGAAAATCAAGTGAAACTGAAGGGGAACACAGTGAAAGATCGATACAGGAAAACGTACGAGTCCGAGCATCAAAATGAGTAGGAGCACCAGAATTAAGGATAAAAAGATTACGGTCCGAGAGAAAGGTTCAAGCCGACGACCCCGGGGTGAAATAACATTGTCACCCCACAAGGTGTGCCGACCATTAAAATCACCAAGGACTAAGAATGGAGTGGGCAACTTAGATAATATCTCGGAGAATTCGGTAAAATCGATGGGAAGAGAAGGCGACAAATACACAGAAACCACTGTTAACCAGCGGTCAAGATAGACTCTAGCAAAGGTGCAAGGGAAATGAGTAGAAAAGGACAGCTCTTCAAAAGGGACAGAACGATGAATAAGAAGACAAGTATCATGGAGAGAGTGGGGAGAACTATAAAAAGAGTAATGAGGAAAGGGAACAGGAGGAGAGAAAAGACGAGTCTCCTGAAGACAAACGACCTTAGGGGAGTGAAGAGAAAAAAGAAAACGTAAGTCAATCCTTTGAGCATTAAGACTACGAAGATTCCACTGCAAAATGGACATAATAAAACTAAAACAAAAAGAAAAACGAAACTAAGAGGAGACTAAAGGACGAAAAAACAACGAAAACAGACAAAAGAAAACCATTAAAGGAGGCAAAAGCCACCGAAAATAAGAACGCACAGAAAAAGAGGAAGGACACACATAGAAGGAAAGAAATATACACAAATAACAATAAAGGTAAAACACACACACTTATGTACAACTAAGAAAAGGCGAATGAGGATAACGTGGAGAATTAACCCCTCCACCCCGGAAGGGCTCTTGAACGCCCATAACAACCTCAGCCCGCGCAACCCGGAAGGGCTCTTGAACGCCCATTGCTTGCATGCGTGCTTTCGAATGCCACGCGTACATTTTTGGTATCATGGGACGGTAGGTGGCGCCACCAGGCGTAAACGACGCCACAGCAACAGTATCTACCCCGACGCCATCATGGACAGTACGCCAAATAGTGATTCCGCTGTGTCCGATACCGTGCTTCCTACGACGCCCTTGCTAGTTCGTCGCGCCTTACCCCGACGCCATCGCCTAAATGTGTTATCTTCCGGAGGTATTGAGACGACATTGAGACTATATGAGCGTGCTGATGCCAAGTATATTGTTGATGATATAGTCAGTGACGACTCCAGTAATTATAAGTCGAGTGATTATGGCCATGAGAGTGAGAAAGAAGAGCAATTCCTGGGATTTGCGAGAGAACATGACAGTGATGAGAGTGATGAAGGTGATGTACCAGTTGTTGAGGAAGCTGGTTTACCTAAAGACAGTGAACTTGAGTGAGTGGGAGAGTTCAAGGTCACTCACCAAATTTCGCATAAATGACACGACTCCAAGCCCTTCCCCAGGTAAATCGCTTTTCAAGCTACACTTGTATAAGCAGAAAATACTTGAGAAGGCAGCCGTGGCAGCTAGGGAACAAGCAAAAATACTTGGTGAGGATGAGGCTGTGAGTGAGGGTCAGCGTGGTGACCCTTCTCGTCCGCCATTGTCTCCCTTATCTACCCACGCCACCCAAGATGACCCGGATGCCCTGCATTCTTCCCCACCACCCCCACCATTGCCAAGGGTTGAGGACCCCCCACTTTCGGCCTATTTGCCTCCTAGGTCCCCCGACAGGAGACATACTGCTGCCGAAAAGGGGAAAGGTAGGAAATATACCAAAAAAATTAAGAAAAGTAAGAGAGTTTTGTTCGAGGCTCCCGCGGCGTCCACCCCTGCCGGCCCCAGCCATACGTCCCCGCAACTTTCCCCACGGTCCTCCCCACCTCTCCCGCCTTCAACATGTCTTCCTGAAGAAGTCTTTGAGCTCGCATCACCAATACCTGGGCCTAGTGACAGTGAAACATTGCTTTCTGTCACTCGTCGCAGGCCAAGGAGCCCAGGACCTCGGGGGGACACAGCCTCACCTGCCACTCCTTCCCCACCTCGCCCACCCGCACGCCGCCCACGCATCACTGGTTCCCCGCCAGATTATGTGGGGGCCACTGATGATGAAGGGCACCTCTCTGAAGACTCTGGCCATGATTACATAGGTCCACCGTCAGGGCAAGATGACCACTCTGACGATGACTATATGGACATCGACGACCCTCGACCCATCCGCTTGGCCCGGCGTCGTGCTGCCCGTCGTGCTGCCCGCCGCCCTGGCCGACGCCCTCGCCGCCCTAGGGCGC